>JAVGVS010000263.1:0-340000 GCA_032718565.1 Distichodus sexfasciatus
TGTCTATGCGCTGGGTAGGACATTTTCACGGACTGAGAAAATGGTCTGTCTGTGTGATATTGTGCATGTCAGGGCATTTTCTCAGTGTATTACATCTGAGACAATGCGGAATAAGTCTTACTATGCACAGGGAAGCACATTTTCACTTGTTAAGGCGCCCGAGAAAATGCGCTACCTGTGTGTCTATGCACTGGGTAGGACATTTTCACGGACTGAGAAAATGGTCTATCTGTGTGATATTGTGCATGTTAGTGCATTTTCTCAGTGTAATACCTCTGACACAATGCAGTTCAAGTCTTACTACGCACAGGGAAGCGTGTTTTCACTTGTTAATTTGCCCGAGAAAACGCGGTACCTGTGTGAATAAGCGCTAGGTAGCGCGTTTTCATGGACTGAGAAAATGGTTTATCTGTGTGATATTGTGCATGTTAGTGCATTTTCTCAGTGTAATACCTCTGATACAATGCAGTTCAAGTCTTACTACGCAGAGGGTAGCGCGTTTTCACTTGTTAATTTGCCCGAGAAAACGCGGTACCTGTGTGAATGAGCCTAGGTAGCACGTATTCACGGACTGAGAAAATGGTCTATCTGTGTGATATTGCGCATGTTAGTGCATTTTCTCAGTGTAATACCTCTGATACAATGCAGTTCAAGTCTTACTACGCACAGGGTAGTGCGTTTTCACTTGTTAATTCGCCCGAGAAAATGCGCTACCTGTGTGACTATGCGCTGGGTAGCACATTTTCACGGCCCGAGAAAACAGTCTATCTGTGTGATATTGCGCATGTTAGTGCATTTTCTCAGTGTAATAGCTCTGGCAAAATGCAGTACAAGTCTTACTACACACAGGGAAGCGCTTTTTCACTTGTTAATTCGCCCGAAAAAAATGCACTACCAGTGTGACTACACGCTAGGTAGCGCGTTTTCACGGACTGAGAAAATGGTCTATCTGTGTGATATTGCGCATTTTACTGCGTTTTCTCAGTGCGTGACCGCGACGCAAACACATTCATAAGTACTTTACATACTACGTGTCTATGTGGTTTTCGTGATAATATATTTAAATGATTAAGGATATTAATGGGTACAAATCAACATGTGAACTGCGAGAATAAACAAGAAAGAACGTCTTCTTTAATAATTAAGGCAGAAACTATTCCCTAATCATGATAAATGTCATTCTAGCTGCTTAAATCATATTAGAGCCATTTTCATCCGATCGCCACTGTGGTTGTAACACATACAGTACAATAAATGCTCTGGCGATCTCGTTTGACACACTGAGGCATATCAACGATTTATTATTCATGAACATACTATTGCCCTCACACACGACACAAATTAAAGACAATTGGTCCAGTAAAAATTTATCTCGAAGCAAACACATTCATATGTACTTTACATAATATGTGTATATGGGGTTTCTGTGATCATATATTTAGATAAGGAGATTAATTGGAACAAATCAACATGAGAACTACAAGAATAAACAAGAAATAACCTGTTTTTTTTTTTAAATTAAGTCACAAAAAAGCCTTAATAACGAAAAATGTCATTCTACCTGAATAAATCATATTAGAGAACTTTTCATCTTATCGCCACTGCAGTTGTAACACACACAATAAATGCTCTGGCGATCTTGTTTGACAACACACTGAGACCTATCAACTATTTTTTACTAATCAACATAATATTGCCCACACAGACGACAAAGAGACAATTGTTCAACTAGAAACTGACCACGAAGCAAACACATTCATATGTACTTTACATAATACGCATCCATGCGGTTTCCGTCATAATACATTTAGCTGATTATACCATACCATACCACTTTATTCATAAAGCACTTATAAAAACAACCATAAGTCTGAGCAAAGTGCTGTACACCACATTAAAAAAGGCACACACATGTGCCAAAATTAATAAAACAGCAAAACACATAAAACAATAACGAGTGACAACAATAAAATTACATCACATAGTCAGCACATCACACTGGGTCAAAATCCAAAGAATAAAAATGCGTTTTTAAACGACTTTTAAAAACCGCAAGTGAAGGCGCCTGTCTAACGTGCAGAGGCAGGTCGTTCCACAGTTTCGGAGCCACCACTGCGAAAGCCCTATCACCTCTACGTCTTCGTTGTGTCTTAGGGACAGATAAAAGCATCTGGTCTTCTGACCTTAAGGAACGAGCTGGAACATATGGATGTAGCAATTCTGCCAGATAACACCGGTCACAGCCATGTAGTGACTAAAAAACAAAAGAGTTTTAAAACGAATTCGTAGGTGAACAGGAAGCCAGTGAAGGGAAGCTAAAACCGGTGTGATGTGCTCACACTTGCCAGTCCCAGTTAAAAAACGTGCAGTGGCATTCTGCACCATCTGTAAACGATTTATGGAACCCTGACTAATCCCAGTAAGGAGTGCATTGCAGTAATCAAGGCGTGAGGTGATAAAAGCATGAATCACAGTTTCAAGGTTGCGTTTTGACAGAAAAGACTTAATTTTAGACAGCCTTCATAGATGAAAAAAACATGATTTTACCACTGTGTTTACATGTGCATTAAGCTGCATTTCAGAATCCATTTTTACACATAAATTCCTCATCAATGGTTTCTCGTATTGGGAAAGGGAAGCAAGGTCAAAAGAAGAGGTATTACTACAGCCACTAGGTCTAAATAGCATGACCTCTGTCTTCTTCTCGTTAAAACTAAGAAAATTCAAAGCCATCCATCCCCTAATGTCTGCAAGGCAGTCAAGAAGGGGCTGAATCGAGCATAAACCCCTGTGCTTCAAGGGAAAGTAAACCTGGCAATCATCAGCAAAGCAGTGAAAAGCAATATTATGCTTCCGGAAGATGGTACCGAGTGGTAACAGATACAGCAAAAAAAGGAGGGGTCCCAGGATTGAACCTTGTGGAACCCCCCAAGGAAGAACAGCAGAGGTAGAGGTAAAACCATTAATATTTACACAAAAAGTTCTCTCTGAAAGGTTTGACCTAAACCACTGAAGTGCTGGACCAGTAATACCCACCCACTGCTCCAGCCTAGCGATGAGGATCTCATGATCCACAGTGTCAAAAGCTGCTGTTAAGTCTAAAAGCAGAAGTACTACACAATCGCCAGAGTCAGTTGCCAGAAAAATATCATTAAAAACTCTTATTAATGCAGACTCTGTGCTATGATGAGTCTTAAATCCAGACTGAAAAACCTCCATAATTAAATGATCGTCCAAAAAGGACTTCAGTTGCGTGTAGACAATTTTTTCTAAAATTTTAGATAAAAAAGGCAACTTTGCTACTGGTCTAAAATTTGAAAAGTCTGAAGGCTGAAGGCCAGGTTTTTTCAGCAGGGGATGTACAACTGCATCCTTAAAATTTTTAGGCACAATGCCCGAAGTCAAACTACTATTGATAATAGTGAGAATACGAGGACCCAGTGTAGGGAAAATCTCCTTAAGAAACCGCGGGGGAATAATGTCAATGGGAGCTGATTATGGTTGTTCATTGGAACAAATCAATATGGGAACTGCGAGAACAAACAAGAAAGAACGTGTTCTTTAATAATTAAGGCACAAAATTTTCCCTAATAACTAAAAATATCACTCCAGCTGCATAAATCATATTAGAGCCATTTTCATCTGATCGCCACTGCGGATGTAACACATACAATGAATGCTCTGGCGATCTCGTTGACAACACACTGAGACATATCAACCATTTATTATTCATGAACATACTACAAACAACATAAATTAGAGACAATTTGTCCAGTAAAAATGTATCTCGAAGCAAACACATTCATATGTACTTTACATATTATGTGTATATAGTGTTGTGTCTCCAGCTACAAACACACCACTAGGTGTCAGTAATAGACATGGTTGATATATAACAAGTGTGTAGGGAAGAAGACATATGTTTGGGATGTACTGAGGCGGTTCGTTTTGAGCTGGTGTTAGATAAAGTTACCATAGAACTACGTCAGTCTCCTGTGCTTATTACTTACAACATAAATTGGCGACGAGGAACTTACTCCGCATTTGGCTTACGTTTCAATCAACCTGCTGAGTTGGTGAACTGTATTGCAATGGCTACTACACCAACGTTTCCAAGTTTTTTTCTGCCTGCTCTGGGGGAGCCCGCCATTCCATTCAAGTCGTGGGAAAAGATGTTCAACAATTACTGCTTGGTCATCTACATGGAAGGACAAAGATGGACTGAGGCAAGACGACGTGCTCTTCTACTACACTGTTTTGGCACCGAGGGTTAAAGAATTTTCTACACTCTGTGTAGAAAGTAAATGTCGTAGTGGAATGTCACACATTCAGAAAACGCATTCAGCTAGCAGATGAGTCCATAATCCAATACGTTGCTGCTTTGCGCCAGCTAGCTGTTACATGTGAGTTTGTTAACTGCGAGGACATGATACTAGACCAGCTAGTAGAACATGTTGCAAATTCACGTATAAGAGAAAGACTGTTGCTGCAGGCAAAACTGACACTAGAAGAGGCTATTACCATCGCTAGTCAAATAGAGTCTGCTGGAGAGCAAGCAAAAGCCATGACTAGTCATAGCTTACCTGTTCAGGCGGTCTGAGTACAAGGCAAAGGGAAAAGCAGACACCCGTGAAAACATGCACAATCTGGTCTGCTGACTAGCCACTCCACCACCATTCCTACTCCTACAGCAGCCTCCCGAGCCTGCTTTCACTGTGGGTCTGATAAGCACCTGGCAAATGCACCCGATTGCCCAGCGATTAAAGCAGTGTGTAAAGAATGCAAGAAGAAGGGACATTTTGCACGCGTGTGTAGGTCTGCACAAATGCATAAAGTACAACAAGTAGAAGTACCAGAATACATGCTGCTCTTACTGCAACCGTCTGGATCGCCAGCAAAGCTCTAATGCATTGTCGACATTTGTGCAGGGATTGCACAAAAGACTGTTACACTGACAGTGGACATGGGGGCGTCAGTGTCTGTGTTACCTAAGTGCCTGATTGAGGACAGCTTTAAGGGAATAACCCTACAACCACCTGCAGCGCGTTTGGTTACATACTCCCAAACTCCAATAAAGTACTGGGTTGCATGCCTGCTACAGTGACGAGAAATAATGATACATGCAAAGCAAACTTTTACATGACAGAGAATGGAACTCCATTAAAGGGCATGGATCTGATTGCTGCTTTTAAACTGAGAATTGAAGGGGGCACAGTACTTCCTGCTTTACCTGTTTGTAAACCCCCTGACTCCAACCCAGTCATGCAGCTCTCCGTGGACAAGGCTGACTCTCCAGCTGGGGGCTGTGTTAAAGGATTTATGCACAAAGTCAAAATCTGTGAGTCTGCTTCACCTGCTCGCCAGAAGCTGTGCCATCTACCCTTCTCTGTTAGATCTGTCGTGTCTGAGGAACTGAACCAATTGCTTTCTGCTGGGGTGATTGAGCGAATTGATGCATCACCCTGGGTCTCCGCCATTGTAGTGACACAAAAGAAGACAGGTGCCATAAGGATGTGTGTGGATTTAAGGGAGCCAAACAAAGTCATAGTGGTGGACAGCCATCCTGTACCACACATGGAGGAATTGCTTGCTACCCTTGCTGGATCTACAGTCTTTTCTACAATTGATCTTGAGAGTGCCTACCATCAGCTTCCACTTCACCCAGATAGCAGGGATTTGACAGCTTTCATAACCCATGAAGGCCTTTTCAGGTTCTGCTGTGTGCCCTATGAGTTGGCATCAGCTCCAGCTGCATTTCAAAAGATGATGTCTACTGTTCTGGAGGGGGTTGCAAATGTTCAAAACTATCTCAATGACATCATATGCTTTGGATGCACACAAGCGGAGCATGATGCTGCACTGGATACAGTGTTGCAGCGCCTTAGAGAGGCAGGACTGTGTGTAAATCAGAAAAAATGCCAGTTCAGACAGCCTAGTCTGCGCTTCTTAGGACACTTAGTGATGGCAAATGGCATTGAGCCGGACACAGGGCATGTCCAAACCATCAAACAAGCACCTCCACCAAAGGATGAAGCTACTTTGTGTTCATTTCTTGAAATGCTGTCATGGTACAACAAATTTATACCCAATTATGCAACTGTGGTGGAGCCGCTACGTGCTTGCCTTCGCAGTGACAGAGTTCAGGTGGACAGAGGAGGCAGACAAGTGCTTCAATGAGGTAAAACAGCTGCTGGTGCACAGCCTGGCACTAGCTCTGTACGACCTTGCTTTACCCTGCATCATTTCCACTGATGCCTCTGACTATGGCATAGGTGCCATCTTCACACAGATTCACCCTGATAACGGTGAGCGTCCGGTTGCTTTTGCATCAAGGACACTTACACAGGCTGAAAGGAAGTATGCAACTGTTGAGAAAGAGGCCTTGGTATGTGTTTGGGCAGTCAAGAAGTGGAGGACGTACCTGTGGGGGCATAGGTTCATTCTGTGCACTGACCATCAGGCCCTAACTACACTTCTGTGTACTAAAGGGGCTGATAGAGCTGGAATGCTTCAACTATGATGTAGTCTACCGTGCTGGCGCACAGAATCAAACTGCAGACTGCCTGTCTCGATTACCTACTCCGGATGGGGACGAACTTGACATTGAGCCAGAGTTGCTGAGTTTGAACTCTGCTGAGTTTGAAGCAGCGTCTAAGTCATGCACAGAGCTCTCTGCTTTGCACACTCAGATTCAAAAAGGCTGGCCTGCTTCGCAAAAATCATTGAGCTCTGAGATCCAGCCATACTTCAAAATCCATGAACTGAGTGTACATGGAAACCTAGTGCTCCGTGGGTCTCGTTTTGTGGTGTCTCTATCGCTACGCAAAATATTAGTTGTACTGGCACATGAGAATCATCAGGGCATAGTGTGAACAAAACGCCTACGTGAATTGTATTGGTTTCCAGGAATGGACGCACTAGCTCAGTCTTACATCTCTGCATGCACACTCTGCCAAAGTCTTGACCACACAGCAAAGACCTTCGCAGCACCACTACAGCCTGTTCCCCTACCTTCTGCCCCATGGACCAAGATAGGTCTTGACATAGTGGGACCATTTGAGACCGCTATATGGAGCTGCAGGTATGCTATTACCATAACTGATTATTACTCCAAATGGCCGGAAGTGGCATTCACACCCTCTATTACCACTGAGACGCTAATTGGATTTCTCACTGCAACCTTTAGTCGTTATGGCAACCCTGAGAGTGTAGTGACAGACAATGGTCCACAGCTGATTTCCGCTGCACTTTCCACATTCCTGATGGAACGCAACATCAAACACATCAAAGTGTCTGTGTACCACCCGGCATCAAATGGTGCTGTGGAAAGATTTAACAGGGTTCTTAAGTGTGGTGCAAGCTGCCATTGTCCAAGCTTCACCATGGAAACAGACAGTGACAGATTTCCTTCACACTTATTGTGCGACCCTGCATGCCATGATGGGTGTTTCACCTTTTGAACTGATGTTCGGTCGCAGGATGCGAACAAAGCTTGCCATATGCCACTGCTGACCTGTGTGGACAGAGATGAGGAAGTGCGCCGCCGAGTGTCCAACCGTCAGTCACGAGTAAAGGCATACTGTGATGAAAGGAGGGGAGCGCACACTCCTGCTTTTAAAGTTGAGGACAAAGTAAGAGTGAGAAAACAGACGCATGTTCCCAAAAGCCAAGTTCACTGATCCAGTTGAAATTAAGAAGAAAGTGGGTCCTTGCACGTATGGATTGGCGGATGGAAAAAACTGGCATTCATCTCAGCTCACACAAGTGCCTGATGCAGCTGCGATGCCTTCAGACCGGCACACTGATGCAGCTGACACAGCAGCGACACCTCCAGACCAACCTAGGACCGGATCAGCTGAAGAATGCGCACCTGAGAGAGACAAACCTGGCCGAGCGCATCCTGCCAGAGAACGGAGACCTCCTGACTGGCTGAAAGACTACGATGCCTAAGAAATTAAAAAGACTGATTCATATTCTTCCAAGTTATGCTAAGAACTCATTTTTTTCTCAATGTTACTTGTTAAAATAGCATTTGGTTACATATTAGGTTCAATGCTTTCACCTATACACTGTTACTAGTCATAAGATTGGTATTCTCTATAGCCTAGTTAATGCTTTATATTACATGTATACTCAGGAAGGGTATTGTTGTACCTCACACAGGGAAGAATTTGTTTACGTTGTGGGGAGATGTGTCTGCAGTTACAAACACACCACTAGGTGTCAGTAATAGACATGGTTGATATATAACGAGTGTGTGGGGAAGAAGACGTATGTTTGGGATGTACTGAGGCGGTTCGTTTTGAGCTGGTGTTAGATAAAGTTACCGCAGAACTACGTCGCCCTCCTGTGCTTATTACTTACAACATAACATATGGGGTTTCCGTGATCATGTATTTAGATAATTAAGTATAATAATTGGAACAAATCAACATGTGAACTGCGAGAATAAACCTGAAAGAACATTTTCTTTAAGAATAAAGGTACAACATTTGCTTCAATAACGAAATATGTCATTCTATCTGCTTAAATCATATTTAGAGCCATTTTTATCCAATCGCCACTGAGGTTGTCACATATGTAATAAATGCTCTAGTGTTCTGGTACATACTGAAACCTATCAACCATTTTTTATTCATGAAGGTACTATTGCCTTCACACATGACATCAATTAAAATCAAATGATCCATTAAATCCTGACTGCAAAGCAAACACGTTCATATTTACTTCAGATAATACATGTTTATAGGGTTTCCGTGATAATATATTTAGCTGGTTATGGTTATTCATTGGAACAACATCTGAACTGCTAGAATAAACAAGAATGAACATGTTCTTTAATAATTAAAGCACAAAATATGCCTTAATAAGGAAAAAAGTCATTCTAGCTGGTTAAATCATATTAGAGCAATTTTGCTCTAATCGCCACTGCCGATGTAAAACATACAGTACAATAAATGCTCTGGTGATCTCGTTTGACAACACACTGAGACCTATCAACCAGTTATTACGTAATATTGCCCTCTCACACGACATAAATGAGAGAGAATTGGTCAACTAGCACCTGACCGAGGAGCAAACACCTTCATATGAAGGCTACTTCACATAATACGGGTCAGGTTCGGTGATAAAATCTTTAGCTGATTATGGTTGTTCATTGGAACATATCAACATCTGAACTGCGAAAATTAAAATATGCCTTAATAACGAAAAATGTCATTAGTTGAATAAATCCTATTAGAGAAATTTTCATCTTATCGCCACTGCGGTTGTAACACAAACAATAAATGCTCTGACGAACTCGTTTGACAAGACACTGAGACCTATCAACCAGTTATTACTAATCAACATAATATTGCCCACACAACTACATTAATTAATCACAATAAGTCAACTCCAAACTGGCCGAGAAGCAAACACATTCATGTGTACTTTACATAATACGTGTCGGTTTCCGTGACAATATATTTAGCTGATTATGGTTGTTAATTGGAACAAATCAACATCTGAACTGTGAGAATAAACAAGAAATAACGTGTTCTTTAATAATTAAGGCACAAAATATTCCCTAATAAAAATGTCATTCTAGCTGCTTAAATCATATTAGAGAAATTTTCATCTAATTGCCACTGCAGATGTAACACTTACAATGAATGCTCTGGTGATCTCGTTTGACAACACACTGAGACATATCAACCATTTATTATTCATGAACATACTATTGCCCTCACACACGACATAAATTAGAGACAATTGGTCAACTAGAAACTGTCCACGATGCAAACACATTCATATGTACTTTACATACTACGTGTCTGTGCGGTTTCCGTGATAATATATTTAGATGATTAAGGATATTAATGGGAAGAAATCAACATGTGAACTGCGAGAATAAACAACAATGTGTTCTTTAATAATTAAGGCACAAAATATTCCCTAATAACTAAGAATGTCACTCCAGCTGCGTAAATCATATTAGAGCCATTTTCATTTGATCGCCACTGTGGTTGTAACACATACAATAAATGCTCTGGCGATCTCGTTTGACAACACACTGAGACATATCAACCATTTATTATTCATGAACATACTATTGCCCTCACACACGACATAAATTAGAGACAATTGGTCAAGTAAAAATTCATCGCGAAGCAAACACATTCATATTTCATACTTTACATAATACGTGTCCATGCGATTTCCATTATAATACATTTAGCTGATTATGGTTGTTCATTGGAACAAATCAACATCTGAACTGCTAGAATAAACCTGAAAGAACATTTACTTCAAGAATAAAGGCACAACATTGGCTTTAATGATGTAATATGTAATTCTATCTGCTTAAATCATATTTAGAGCCATTTTTATCCAATCGCCACTGAGGTTGTCACATATGAATTAAATGCTCTAGCGATCTGGTTGGACAACACACTGAAACCTATCAACCATTTTTTATTCATGAAGGTTCTACTGCCTTCACACATGACATCAATTAAAATCAAATGATCCATTAAATGCTGACCATGAAGCAAACACATTCATATGTACTTTACATAATACGCGTCCATGTGGTTTCCGTGATAATACATTTAACTGGTTATGGCTATTCATTGGAACAAATCAACATCTGAACTGCGAGAATAAAGAAGAATGAACATGTTCTTTAATAAGCACAAAACATGCCATAATAAGGATAAAATGTCATTCTAGCTGCTTAAATCACATTAGAGCAATTTCCATCTAATCGCCACTGCGGATGTAAAACATACTGCTCTGGCGATCTCGTTTGACGACACACTGAGACCTATCAACCAGTTATTATAAATCACCGTAATATTGGCGTCACACATGACATAAATTAGAGACAATTTGTCAACTAGAAACTGACCGAGGAGCAACACATTCATATGTACTTTACATAATATGTGCCGGGTTCCGTGATAATATATTGAGCTGATTATGGTTGTTCATTGGAAAAAATCAACATCTGAACTGCGAGAATAAACAAGAAGCGTTCTTTAAAATTTAAGGCTCAAAAAATTCTCTAATAACGACAAATGTCATTCGAGCTGCGTGAATCATATTAGAGCCATTTTCATCTGATCGCCATTGTGGTTGTAACACATACGATAAATGCTCTGGCGATCTCATTTGACAACACACAGACATATCAACCATTTGTTATTCATGAACATACTATTGCCCACACACACGACCTAAATTAGTGACAATTGGTCAAGTAAAAGCTTATCGCGAAGCAAACACACTCATATATACTTTACATGATACGTGTCGGTTTCCGTGATAATATATTTAGATGATTAAGGATATTAATTGGAACAAATCAACATGTGAACTGCCAGATTCAACAAGAAAGTATGTGTTCTTTAATAATTAAGGCACAAAGAAGCCTTAATAACGAAAAATGTCATTCTATCTGCTTAAATCATATTAGAGAAATTTTCATCTAATCGACACTGTGGTCGTAACACATACAATAAATGCTCTGGCGATCTCATTTGACAACACACTGAGACATATCAAACAGTTATTACTAATCAACATAATATTGCCCACACAACGACATAAATTAGATACATAGGTCAACTAGAAACTGGCCACGAAGCAAGCACATTCATATGTACATTACATAATAGGTGTCGGTTTCCATGAATATATTTTTAGTTGATTATGGTTGTTCATTGGAACAAATCAATATGGGAACTGTGAGAACAAACAAGAAAGAACGTGTTCTTTAATAATTAAGGCACAAAATATTCCCTAATAACTAAAAATATCACTCCAGCTGCGTAAATCATATTAGAGCCATTTTCATCTGATCGCCACTGCGGATGTAACACATACAATAAATGCTCTGGCGATCTCGTTTGACAACACACTGAGACCTATCAACCCTTTATTACTAATCAACATAATTTTGTCCACACACACGACATAAATTAGACAAGTGGTCAACTGGAAACTGACCGCGAAGCAAACACATTCATATTTCATACTTTACATAATACATGTCTATGCGGTTTCCGTTATAATACATTTAGCTGATTATGGTTATTCATTGGAACAAATCAACATCTGAACTGCTGGAATAAACCTGAAAGAACATTTTCTTCAAGAATAAAGGCACAACATTGGCTTTAATGATGAAATATGTAATTCTATCTGCTTGAATCATATTTAGAGCCATTTTTATCCAATCGCCACTGAGGTTGTCACATATGAAATAAATGCTCTATCGATCTGGTTGGACAACACACTGAAACCTATCAAACATTTTTTATTCATGAAGGTTCTATTGCCTTCACACATGACATCAATTAAAATCAAATGATCCATTAAATGCCGACCACGAACGAGGGGCCCAGTCAGTTTACCCACATGGGCTAATGATGGCCCCTTCATGGGTCTCCATGAAGGATAGTCTCATAGGGCCCACCTGACTGCCAACTTGAGTAGATGATGGCACCAAGCTTTGTCTTTTGTAGTGCTCATTTGGGTTACAGCAAAAAAACGATTCGTCTGGGTCCTTTCATAGAAAACCCCTAAATACCTACTGTACTAAATAAATTAAAACTGTATTGTTTTCACTTTATTCTGTTAATTCACATGTCTGGTTAACATTATGCCTCACATCATTACCCTTGTGCTTTATGTTTTCATTTAAAATTAAGCTTAACACTTACCGATCTTGGTCTCCACCTTGGTGCCCTCGCATTTCGATTCCCTCCCCTGTCCCGGGCACCAATTAGCCACTTTGATACCGCCTTTTCAGCATCTTTTCTTGTGATGTTGCTTGTGAGTGCATTTTTTTTCAAGGCACCTGTGAATAATGGAGCAAAAAAGTGAAATTACTATTAATATTTTGCCAAAGTACTTTTAAGTGTCTAGGTGAACACTTGTTTACATAGGATTTAAAATTTAGATTCTGCTTAGGGCTAGACCCTAAATCAACATCATGATTAATTAAATATTTACTTTGATTATGATTAATGCATTCCCCCCCCATAGTCATACTGACAAGGTTTGTACTGTAAATATGCTCAACTATTAAAACTTGAATAATGTGTTCTAATAAAACAGTGCATGTCTTATCTGTGGTTTTAAAATAATTTCTGGAAACAGTTTGAGATGATGGACGGAATACAACTGAAATCAAAGCCGACATCACTTTGCTTGGTCACCGACTGTCCCAACAAGTAGGGATGCACCGAAAATTCGAACATTTACAGTTTTGGCTGAAAGACTTTTAAACATGACCGGAACATGATGTTGTGATGACGCAGACAAAAAACGCGCCTAGAGCCAAAATGGATTAGAGCCAAAATGTCTGCCGTGTGGGCCTATTTAGAAATGATGCCTCATTGCAGGTTGCAAGACGGCCAGCCCTGTCCATGGCCAGCCCCACCCCCCTGCTCCTCTTTTTGCGTGGTCTTACTCCGTGAGTAAATGTAAACGTAAATGTAACTAGCAAATAGACTTAAATGATGGATTAAGATGTTCTTTTGCCTACATTACATTGCTCCGTTTTCATCTAACGTTACACATTACCTCTGATCATCTCACTTGTTTTGCCAATGATTAGTCACACTTCATATCTCACTTATCTTCATAATGATTAGTTTAAAGACATCTTCTATATCATTACCTAGTGTTGCAAAGTGTAAAAAGAAGTACTCGACAGTGGAATCATAGTGGAAACGGAGTAGTGGTTGTAAGTGCAGTTAACATTCTTTACTGCTACATGCACAAAGCTAATATATTCATTCATTTGTTTTCCGAACCGCTCATCCGGAGGTTCGCGGGGGAGCTGGAGCATATCCCAGCCGACTTACAGGTGAAAGGCGGGGTAAACCCAGGACGGATCACCTACAAAATATAATTAAACTGTGATGGTAGTCACGTTATGAAGAGCATAAAACAATTATTTCAGTGGTAACTGCACAGGCACAAGTGTGTCATTCTTGAAGTGTGGGATGCTGTAAGCAGCAGATCATTTAAATCCAAAGCAACCATCAGTTACATGCCTCAAGTAGGCCACACTGGTGGATAAATTATAATTTCCCCTTAGTGTCATAGCTACACACTGTTAGCTTTCAGCATTCTGTGATACATTATAGAACTATACAAAGTTTATACTCTAGACAGGATGTATTGCACTCTAAACAAAGTTTGTTACCCAGTGCTAAAGCTAATGCAATTATATACCATCACTACAAAAACATGAACTTAAAACTAATGTGGTTACCGTGGTGGTAACATCTATATTTTGTCTGCTAAACCTAGGTAAATAACTCGCTAGATAAGTAGTGAGGTAGCAGGCTAACAATCAAACTGTAGGTTACCACTGAAATATTTTTTATACTCTGCATAACGTGACTGCCATCACAGTGTAATTATATTTTGTATTTATATTAGCTGTGTGCGTGTAGCAGTAAATAATGTTAACTGCAGTTGCAACCATTACTCCCTTTCCACTATGATTCCACTGTCGAGTACTTCTTTTTACGGAAGGCAACATCTAGAGCAAACTGATTAAAACTAGAACATCTTGAGGCTGGCAATAGATTCTCGCGTCATTTAAATGAAAGTTTCCCATTGGTGGGAATATTTGGGCCATGGGGCTGGCCATCTTGCAACCTACACTGAGAGGTATCTCAAAAAATTGGCATAATAATTTATTTCAGTGTTTCGGTTTTTACCCGAAAATTTCATTTCGGTGCATCCCTACCAACAAGCAACCAAAAGTCAAGCAACCAAACCTGAGCACAGCAACCAGATGAATCTCTTCAAAAGCTGGAAATGATCATGCATGATTTCAAACTTTGTGAAATAATAGTAATGGGTTATTCTGAACATACACATTTTCTCTTCTTTTGTTAAGTGCACTCTGTTCCAAGGTACAGCACAAGAAGCTTTCCTCCGTGGTCTTTCCATGTCGCACACTGGACGGGGGGGGTCACATGATAACACAAGAGGTAATGTGTTTTTAAGTATGCCGTAACAAAACAAAATAATGACATGGGCAAGATTACGTCGGTTAGAGGTTCAGAATGTTGGCTTTGATCAATTGCCCAGCGCAACTTTTGATTGTTCAAGTAAGACAATGTAAATGCTGAATACCCTCTGATCTGATACAAACATTTAACAAACAATTCTGTACATACCGTATATAACCTCAAATAGCTTTAGTCCCTGAAATTCTCGCTTTCCATGGCGCCCAACAAAGTTGTACTCTCTTGATAAGGAGTGGTCCATAAGGAACGCCATCATTCTTCTTGTTGCTTCATCCACAGTAGTCCCTCCTATATCTGCCACCACCGCAACCTGTGGGAAAACATGGGTATCAAGTTTTGAGGCTTGTTCAAAAGCTCAGAAAAGCCAACTTGACATGAAAAGTACTTTATCATAGACAATTTTTATCTAAGAACACATTCACAAGAACTCAGGACACTGGGTTTTGATGAATTGGCTTATACTGAATTAAACTCAGTCCTAGAGTAAAAGCTTTCTGAGTGGAAAACTTCACTGAGGTTCTCTTTTAGTGTACTACTACCCCGTAATCTAGGAAATCTAGGCTCAGGAGATTACTAGGCCAGATTACAATTTGACTAGCAGCATTTGGCAAACTCCAAGTATGTAATGCTGTATAACCATTTTCTGACATACCACTTCTTTGTGGAAGGTGGGGTCTGCCAATTTCTGTTCCATTGCCTCTACGTCTGATACAGTCTTCAGTGGGAAAACAGTACCCTCGGGTAGTGCTGCCATCACGGTTGTGTCACGCTGCACAAGAAGTGATTGTATCATCTTCCCATGAATCCTCTGTGTCTCCTTGATTTCCTCCAAGATGGTTAGGAGGGGTGCAAACATGCCCTCTGTAAATGCAGAGCTTACACCTTGCATAGGTCTGCAGGGAGTGCCTTGTGTTGAAGGTGGAAGTGACTGTACAAAGGGACGAGTGCTGAGTGAGTGAGCACCCTTTGACAGCAGATTCTCTGGAACTGGAGGAGGGGGATGCCCAGCATTGGATGGTGGATGCCTGGTACAGTCTGATTCTTCATCAGAACTAGACAGGATTCTTGGCCTTGAAAAGCATAAAAGAAACAGAAGCTGAATTTTTGCAAATTTTAGCCACGCTTTTGTGAAACCCCCAAAAAAGCTCTGTTTTGATATCAGGCTAAGTCTGCAGATTTGATACCTCACTTGCCTTTATCAGTTAATTAGTCGAGGAGTTCACAAAATTTTATTTACCATATTACGCAAATTAGCTCAAAATCTCAAAATGGGAAGTCCAAAGCCTCAATTAGAAAGTTGTTTGGCTTAAGCCAAAGCATCAGCTAAAAAGGAACTGTTCCTCTAGGCCACACAGTTTGAGAGTCAGAGATCGAAACGTGCATTTTGTGCTTCAGGATTCATACAGATTTTCACCAAAAATAATTACATGACTTTTCCATAACTTTGAGGCAAATTTTCATGACCGTATATTTTCTGAAATGTCTGTGTATATTTTAAAACTAAAAATCCATGTCAATATTTATCAGTATTTTTAAACAAAAATCCTGTTCTTTCTCAAGTCATGTCTCATATTTTTACAAGTGAAGCCATTTACTGTTACAGCCATGTACTCCACATTTTGTGACAGAAACTCCTGCGCGCCTGACAGCACAAGACTGCTTATCAGCTCTGACCATTTTACCACACCCAGAGCACCTGCACAGCAATTTAACATATTACCATTTTAATAGAATCATTTACTTTATGCTAAACTGCTATTTATGATTCAGATTTCCATGCCTTTTGCATAACTTTAGTTGAATAACTCTTCCAGGGTTTTAATGACCGTATGAATCCTGGTGCTTGGACCTCTAATTACTGTTCCTTTACACTGCCGAGTGAGTAGAAAATTTGGACACAAAAAAACTTGATCCATAAATTTGATTCAACTTGGACTGATGCCACCTAAATGACATTATTTATGTAATTATTATTATTGATATGATTGTATCTTCATTTTCATGTGATAACATTACAGTTCACTTAGTCCTCATGCTCTTGCTTTTGAAGGAAGTGCAAATTTGACAGCAAAAACTGCTGCACCTAGTTTTCAGCACGTTGAGATAGTTTTGGTCCCTACAAACAGTAATATGAGCACAGTCAGAAGGAAATCCTGATTAAATGTAGCTTTAGCCCACATTATTTCTTGAATCGTTTGCCCAATTTCCATACATTACACATGCATGATTAATTAAATATATTAGGTTTGGTAAGCCATTTCTAAATTGAACTTGTGAATTTTTTAATGAATATTTAATGAAATCCTAACAGCCAGTTATCCGTCCGGATTATTTATCAGCATCACGGTGGAGTAGTGTCCATCTTGCCACCGCCACTCCGTGATGGATTTTGTGGGATTCTTTTTTTGCGCCGCTTTCTTTACATCCTTGACAGAGGGAGTGAGTCACTACAAGCGTCCTTCATAATGACTTTCATTCGAGAGTAAGGCGAGGACGTTGGTGACAACCTCGACTCGTTCAAGCCATTTTCTTTGACTTTTAATTACACTCTAGTGTAAAACAATGTTTCTCACTAAAAGAATGCAACATCCTTATTAAAAAAAAGGAAGTTTCGGCAAAGTAATTTGTGTCGTGTTCGAGAAATATAGTCTTACCTCCTTTTCCGCTTCTCTTTGCCCATTCCTCCTCCAGATTCTGACTCTGTCTGCAGGTCAGAGTTCACCTCAGACTTCAAAAGTTTTGTCCTTGCATGGGCATAGTTTCCTGTAGGTACATAAAAAATAGAAAATGCTATCATGCCCTGTTTGTTTTTGATTTAGAGGCAATCATAATCAAATCATCATAACTACTTAAAACATTACCTGCTTTTCCCAAGACACGCACTTTAAACTGTGGCCAGTCTGTGTTGGGAATAACTTCTTCCTTCACTGCCTTGCTGATGTTGACTTGTCTTGGTGACCAGTAACAAGTATCTTCTTCTGGTCCTGTGAACCACTTGCAAGGTACAATAGCTGCACCGTCACCACCCAAAAAGTCCACAACAGCAAATGGTAGCATGCTGAAAAATGCAAAAATTAGCAGGCTAGTGCAGCTGTGGCATTGCCACATATCCAGATTTAAAAGGCAAGAGGACAATTTCTCTCCTTAATTCTTCAACTGACACAACATTCAAGTCTTTGGATAATTTTGAAACAAAGTAAATTCCTAGGCATGTTGAATCAATTGGGTAGCAGAAAAAAGATTCATAGTTTTCAAAAAAATTACACAGTACTGTGACAGCTTCACAAGAGCATACTATATTTCTCACAATGAAAATTCTTCCCCCTATTGAAAAGTAGTTATCGCTTTGAGAACAAGAAATGAATGTCTGTCCACAGCTGTACTGCCTGTATTGCTGGCATGCTCCAAGTCCTTCAATCAATGGGCCAGAGACATGGATCTGTTTAAGGGAAGAGGAAGTATATTTTTTCTTCTTTTTTGCCATTCTTTGTTTCTCATGGATGCACCTAACAATTTGCTGAACAGGACTGTGGGGCCTACGTACAATCTTTTTAAGTTTACCTAAAAATGTTTCAAAAGGGAAGCAAGAAATGCTATCCAAAGGACCAAATTTCCGTGCATCTTGGGGAATGTGTACCAAAGAATGTATGTTATATCCAACAAATTCAACACCATAAATCAAGCCAAAATCTTTGACAAAAACTTTGAAAATATCTTCAGCATAGTCACAATTTTCACCACAAAAGTCAGGGCTAAGAAGAATTCTTATAGATACTGACAAAAGCATGAAGTTTCTATATATTCTACTGGGAATATTAATAAGCAGAACAACAGGACCAGTGTATAGCAAAAATTGCCTAAATTCAGTTGCTTTCCACATGCTAATTTCTAAGAGACACCTTGGTTTCCTTGCAAAATTCCTGGGTAAATACTCTCTTGCAGAAGCCAGAAATGCCAAAATCACTGTAAGAATTTGAAAAGACTGCCTGATTTTGAGAGGGCCTTTTGTCCAAAGATAAATAAGCTTACGCATCACTCCCAAGCATACAAGGTGTATGTAGTCAAGCACAAAACCTGAAACTAACCCCACATCTAACTGATTTAGTGGTGAAGCCCCAATTTGGTGCTCTTCATAACCTCTGTCCTTAAATATCTGATCTGTTCTTTGCTCAGCAGATAACTCAAGAAAGGACAGTCTTCCGTTTACATATACACCTTTTTGAGTGCAGCGCTCACACGCATAATAGTCAGTGTGACCCTTCACACATTTGAGGAAAGCGCGTGCTGGAGCATCACAAATGAACGCATCGGAAGCAGCCACTCTAAAATGGACACCATTATATTGAATTCCCTCCTGTATAACAACTTTTAAATCTTGAATAAACTCATTCAGATACTCCTGGAGACAAGAGGGTTTTGTTACTCCTGAGTACAAGCCAATCACAAACACATTTGAACTTGGAATTTCTTTGATCCTGCCCAAAATAGGCCACAAACTCACACTAGTGCTACGGAATAAAGGTAGACCATCAATATTAATTCTAAGAGTAAGTGTGTCTGTCAGATCTCTTATATCAAAATCTAAAAAGTCTAATTCTGCCACAACTGAATTCTTAATTCCAAAATGATAGTATGAGCCTCCTGCTACATTTTTCACATCACACTTGCGGTCTGTAGCCATTAATGTTCTAGCATCCAGTGGCACTTGAAAACCTTTTTGTCTGAGAATTTTTAGAAGAGCAGACAATGCATTTTGCGATATATTATATTCCGCAGCCCACTCTGCAAGCCCCTCTGTGTCATCTGGTGTTTCTGAAGCTGTATCTGAATCATTCAATATGCAGTTCAAAGTCATTGGTGTCTACAGAAAATTCTTCAGGCATCCTATTTTCAAAATCACAGAATACGTTGGAGTCTAAAGCATCATAAAAATGATCAGTGGAATATTCATTTCCTGCACGGTGTGCAACATCTTCGGCACTGTCATGATAGACTGAATGCTCCAATGCTTCATTCTCAGTGCAATCATGATCGGCAGATTCAGAACTACCATCTAGTTGTGGTTGACATTCATTCAGCACAAAATGAAAATGCTGAGCCACTTTTGCAGCAATTTTTCTTCTTTTTGTTTTGTCTGAATGTTCCATTACCTCTGAAAAGACATAAAAGGCTATTACTTTTAGAAGTTAATTTGTTAATTTAATTGCGGCAAGCCTGTATGGTGTATATATAAGTTACCATGACTAAGTTGACTTGGAATAAAAATAGGCAAGACACTATTAACACACCTATTACCAAGTAGGCACTACAAAAATACTTACTGAATAAAAATGAATACTTTGGATATCTAATTTAACTCTGGACTGCCAAAGAAGGTGCCTTTGCAAATATTTTACAATAACATTGACAACTAGAGAGGTGAGTGCTTGCCGTGGCAAAACTTGGGCCTCAATATTACAATGTTTCCTTCAGTTCTCTGTGAAAAACAACATTTAAAGTGCTGGTATAGCAGTGATATGACAATAAGACAATATTGCTTCTATTCATATTTCTTGTTTTCTCCTTTGGTAATGGCTTATCATTCTTTTGTTTTTATTTCACCATTATTAACCTTTATATAACTTGCCTAGCCACATTTCTTTGACCCAAATATACTTTTTTTTTATCAACACTTATTATCAATAGTCATCAGAAGACAAAATATTTTCTCAACTTTACCTAAAATCTTTTGACAAAATATACAAAGGGGTCTATGCAACAGTTAGACAATTTATTAGTAATTCTTTAAATCACAAGTCATCTTACAGTAAATAACAAAACCAGCATTACATTGTGAACTTAAGTTACTACAAACAATGGTTATCATAATATGATGGAAAATTGGTAGAGTATTTATAAGCATTTTAATTATTTCATATATAAAATATAAACATATTTTGAAATTCAAACAAATCATTTCATGAACTAAAACAATTTATAATTCAATTCAAATGCAATTCTAATTCATTTACATAGTGCTTTTCACAAAGCAGCTTTACACTGAATAAAGACAAATAATATACAGAAAAATAGCACAATAATATAAGCATAATAGTGAAAGCAATATTAATGTAATACACAGAAAAACTCTAAGTTAAGCTAATAACAGCAGTCTCCCAGGAGGCAAGGCAACAGGGGATGAAAAAAAAAACACAGTGAAACTGATTGCATCTATAACTCACACTGCTCTAAACAGGACGTAGAATATATACAAATTTATGATATTACAGTATATTGCTTTATATTTTAACCGAAATAGAACCATAAACATGAAGTAGAACAATCATATAAAGTACATCATATAAAGTAGAACCATAGAACTAAGCATATACAATGCTGAAGAGAGGAGTCTTGCATCTAGATTTAAACTGACAGAGTGTGTCTACCTCTCAGACAACGCTGGGGAGACTATTCCAAAGTTTTATATTACGATAATTAATCATGTTAAAGAAACCTAAATAGTCTATAATCATAAAAACAAGCAGGCAGGGCTCACACTCAACAGGCAGGGTCACACGAATCAGGCAGGGCTCACACAAAGCAGGTAGGTTCACTCGAAGGAGGCAGGGTCACTCGAAGCAGGCAGGGTCACTTCGAAGCAGGCAGGGCTCACATGAATCAGGCAGGCTCACACGAAGCAGGCAGGGTCACTCGAAGCAGGCAGGCTCACTCGAAGCAGGCAGGGTCACTCGAAGCAGGCAGGGTCACTTGGAAGCAGGCAGGGTCACTCGAAGCAGGCAGGGCTCACACGAAGCAGGCAGGGTCACTCGAAGCAGGCAGGCTCACACGAAGCATCCCCCTTCGACCAGCTGTTGGATCTGGCATGACAGTAGGCAGGATATCCTGAGGTGAAGGAGATAAACAAGATGTCTTAAATGTTTTGTGATGTGAATTGCTGTGATTTTTCAAGTCTGAACTAATGAAACACAATGGTCTGGAAAGAGACATTTGTGATCAACCATTTTTGAGAATCACTGTGAAACAGAGTTTGCGTTATAAATGTTTTACTGTCACTTTTTTGTTTTACCTCATTGGTATCGCAGTACTCTTGATCCCTCAGTCACTGCCATCTGCTCCTCTTGTTGTCAACAGGTCTTCTCAGGCATTCTCACTTCGGTTCAACTGTTACTGAAACATTAAAATCAACAATTAGATTAAAAATTTTCTGAAAATGTTGTGACACTATAAGGTAGTGCATTGACTGAAATGAAATGGTTAAACTTAGCTTATTGCTATTGTATCCAAATTCCTCCTGCAACTTTAAAAGGCAAACATTAATGACAGAAGATGGAATGCATTTACTACAGTCAGTAAAGATTGCAGAACACAAATTTAAGGGTAAACTTCTGCTTCTAACATTTCAAAACCTGTATTGAAATATTTAAAAAAAATCTTAGTAAATATACTACAACAGCGTCTTAATGCTTCTGCCTTTACCTTGCTATCTTCATGTTAGTGTGGAACTCACTAACTGTTCCTGCAGCTCTCACTTCCTGCTTCTTCGCTGAAGATACCACACTATTCTTGTGCATTCTTGTGGACCTGCTGCTCTCGCCCTCCCAAGTCTTCTCTGAACCTGCCACTGATCCTCACTGCTGCTGCTTTGCTCAACATCTCAACATCATTAAACTTTTTTACAAATTGCCTTGTAGCTCACTGTCATTAAACCTCAGTGTCCCTGGTTCCATATAGCAGAACAGAACCCCCAACCACAAAAACTATTATCATCAACCTCAGAAACTCGTTTCTGCAAAATGCAGTATACAGGATTGTGATAACTGTGGTAAGTCTGTAACACACCTGACTGGATGCAGATGTCAAGATGAGAGACGTAAATCTGATCCAACAATGTGTCCTTTTCAGTCGTCGCTGTTGTGATTAGCTGTGTGTAGCCCTTGGATTGAAACACCTCTTTTATAGGCTTTTTTACAGGAGAAAGGAGGTCTTCATTAAAGTCTCCGCAGATGATGACAGGATTCCTCTTCATCATATCCACATAATCGAGAAGGCTCCTTAAGTTTGGCAGGAATTTCTCCAGACTGTAGTGTGGTGGCCTGTACATAGCTGCAATTGCTGCATTCATTGGAGTGTCGATTTTGATGACGACAAACTCCAGGTCCGTGACATTTTGTATGTACTGGTGGTGCTGCGCTTGGATGTCTTCTTTGCAAAAGATTGCAACTCCACCACCATCTTTCTTTGCAATTTCTGCATGGGTTGAGTAGGAGACATGATGATTCCGTGCAAATATCTTGTATCCTTCCAATTTTAGATGTGGTGAAATACATGAGCCGGACAGGTGGGTTTCCGTTAAACAAAGAATATCCGAGAGTTGCAGCTCATGATGGCATCTAATGTGCTCGATGTGGGATGCTAGTCCCTCTGTGTTGTGATGAAGGATTGTAAGGGTATGGTCCTGGCTTGCCTCCATTACTTGTTGCAGAAGTGGCATGACTCCTTCAAGCTTTACTCTTTTCATGTTTTGCAAAGAGATTGTTATTTCAGGATTAGCATATATCTTCTTTTCTTCAAAGTCTGTAACATGTAATCCACTCAATAAAGTCGTTCTGCTGAGGGCAACATAGGCCATTCACGGCTCGAAAATCTTCTTCAGCGACACTACAGCAGACTGCATGGTCATTCCTTGAACCTTGTGAGCTGTGCAGGCATAGGCTAGCTTGATGGGGAACTGTCGACGAACCACTCCTTTCCTCAGATTTTCTTCAGATCTCTCAATGTAAACCAAGACATCATCTTCAGTTTGTCGCTTTTTGCGATGTTTTCGACCTGCATTTGGATTGTCCAGCTGAAGTCCAAGCCTTTGCACCGTGGCAATTCCATCTTTTGTTCTGGTGACTATGTTTGCAACTTTGCCAAAAGATCCATTAACAATGCCATCTTCCACATCCAGATTTTTAGTCACCATTACGTGAACTCCCACTACAACTTGAATGGTGTCGAGCAAGTCGTCCCTTTTTCCAATGACAGGTTTGTGAAGTTTCTTCATCAGTCCTGTTTTTGGGTCCTTCCTGTAGTCTTCGGCATCAACCGTAATGATGTCAGTGTGAAGTGTCTACAGTTTCGATATTGTGCTTGTGAACCTCTTTGTTGGTGGCAAATACGTGTAGAGCATCATGCGGGCAGTCTTCCGGGTTCTTCACGGCCTGGATTAACAAAGCTCTATCCTCTTCCTTGAAAGCGTGAGTCTTCTGCTTCACTCGAAGTCTGTTCAAAAGTTCCGCATAAGCAAGGTCTTCGTTTTGACGCATTACCTCGGTGAGCGTAACCATTTGAAAGTTATCCTTCCAGAAGTCCAGCACATCCTCTTCGTACACGCAGAGTGGTTTGGCTTTCCCGAGCGGTGGCAGTTGAAAAAAGTCTCCTACGGCCAAACAAGAGATTCCTCCAAATGGTTTCTTGCTGCCTTTGATCTGTTGAAATCTCCAGTTAACGTAAGCAAACAGGTCCTTGGAAATCATGGATATTTCATCAATAATAAGAATCTCCACGTTGCATAATCCTGCTCTTACTTCATCAAGGGTGTTCCCAAGTCCTTGATAAGGTGGCTTCAAACTCCTTGGCAGTTTTAAAAGGGAATTAAGTGTTTTTCCAGAAATGTTGAATGCTGCTGTTCCAGTAAATGCAGTCAACAGCACTGTAGGCATAGAGAGATCCCCTTCATCCCGTAGTCGAGGCAGTTGTCACAGAATCTTGGTGGCTTCTGTGTATATGCACTTGATGACGTGCGATTTCCCACAACCAGCACCATGTCTTCTTGCTCTGAAATACAATCCAAACAATCCACTTCAATTTCAGGGGCAAAAGCTGTCCAAGCATTCTCACATGGTCCTTGCTATTGCAACTGTTCGAAAGCGTCATCCACTTCTTTGCTGTGTTTCTCGTATTTTGCTGATTTGCTTTCACTATTGCCTGTACTAGGAAATGGAGACCACGGTGTCCTGCAAGTTCCACAAATGCAGTTTTGTAAAAATCCTATGTTGGATAATGCTGAGGTTTTAGCTGTTTGTTGAAGCGGTGTGGCACATAAAGTTTCACCAAACTTCCGTAAAACTTCTCCGGATTCTTCTTCTCTGAAAACCGAGCATATCTGATAATTGCTGGCTTACCAACAGTTCTCTTCTGAATATATCCCATGTTGTTGAGCAGTCGCTTAGCATTCTTTCCTTTTGCTTGCTGACCATACACAACACGGTAGTTCGACGCAAAGTCTGCCAGACACATGTTTTCAAATTCCTCTGTTTGAGGCCTTGCTCTGTATTTATCACTTAGTCCTGACATCCAAACGTCCTCTGAATCCGGATCTTTGTTTTGCAAGACACTGAGGGGCAGACTCATCTTCAGGGCATCATCATCGGTATAAACACCACACTTCTTGAACAATTCTTCATTGGTAAGCTGCACGTTCGTGCCACAGATTCCTGAGCACTTACTTGCCTGTGTTTGGAGTACGCCTGCATTATACGCTTCATTTTGTCCTTCTCATTTACATCTGTTTCACGAACACTCTTGATCACATTCTTCAGGAAATCATTCATTTCATGATCTGGCTTGGAAATGTAGGACAACATATACATAATGCAGCTGTAAGAGTCAAGAATGTACTGAATGTCCATGTTAGCGTTCCATGCCCTCAGCAAATCCGGATTGTATCCATTCACCCAAGCTTCCTTTGGATCACGCTTCAGCAAAATCACGCTGGAAGTGGACAGGTCCTTAGTGTACTTAATGTAATCATCCATGGACAAATTACAGTTGGTCAGCAAATCTGACAAATTATTAAAGGAGGCTTGGGGATCATTCAGCATATCCCATAATGGCTTAAGTTTTAGCCTGGCGTTGTTCATTGCTCTTCGGGCAGCTTCCCGTCTTGACTTCATTCTGTCCAGCTGGTTTGTTTCCTCTTTGTTTTCCTGGTCGTTTTCTTCTTCCTCCTCAGAATGCTGTAGTTGTTGTCGAGTTATAATAGTCTTAGGCATGGGCAGTTTTGGGAACCCAAATCTAAACATTTCCTTTTTTGCATGATTTTGAGTGTTTCCTGCTGTGAAGTTGAACTTCAGTGACGATTCCATGAAGCTCGGGATCATTGCTAGGGTCCGGCAACTGACAAGTTATGTAGCGGTCCACAAATTCACACACAGCCTCGTCAGAATCGCTTTCAAATTCAGGCGCATCCTTTACCCAAACCACTAAATGAATATGTGGGCTTCCTCTGGCTTGAAACTCGACTCGATAAAAGTAATCCTTGACTTCACCAATGGGTTGAGCAGGTGACAAAAGCAGGCGAGTCATTAACGCATCTACTCGTTTCTCAAACATCCGCATGACAGTGACAGGGTTACTTCGTAGGATTTCACATTTTTCCATCCAGTCAAGCTCTGAAAAGACAACCTGCTCACCTTGCTGAGCCTTGATTGCCACTATCACTTCAGGCCATTGCATTTCAGCTGCACTAAATGTGCAAAAAAAAGTAGGAGTTCCTAACTGCCTGATCATGGCCTGTAGGTCTCTCAGTGTTTTCTCCCAATAAGATGGAGTGCCTCTCAAGGGTTGCATGAACCTTGTTGCATCACAGCTGTGGACCAGTCTTTCAACCTCGAGATCATCCTGAAGCAACTTGTTGGAGATTCTACGTCTGTCTTTTGTAATCAGTTTGCCCTTTCGCAACTGGATAGACATACTGTTTCTAGCCAAGTGCATTTCAGTCACAAACTGTGCAAAGAAAAGGTAACTTTGGTCTTTTGCAAATCGAGTATCCACACAGAACAGTCTCGTATTGAAATACATGCTTGGAGATAATGTTACTTCTCGGGGATCGTCAATTGTACTCTCTCCAGTAGGGAACTGTACGGGGAATGCCATGGCTTCCAGTTTGGGTATTTTGAAAAATCCCACAGGCTTTTTGCCTTGAGCAGGTGCGATGCTGAAGATTCCCTCGCCGTAAGATAAGATCTCTTGTCCGATGTCAGGCAGCTGCATGCATGTGTCAAGAGTGAGGCCAGGCCTAAGCTCATCTTTTTCTTCTGTGCTGACATTCTGATCATCCTCTTCAGAAACACCAACGTCTTGTTTCTCCTCTACCTCATCATCAGGGGGAAATTCAAAGGTGGCAGTGTCACTTATGATGATGTCCTTGTATTCCGAATGCACTGCTTTCAGTACTGTTAATGCTGTTAGCACATTGTGCATATTCACAATATGGAAGTGTTGGTATCCTTTAAATTTGACGTGTCTCTTCAGCTTCACCTGTAGTAGCTGGGACTCACTACTAGGTCTTGGCAGACAGTTGACTGTCTTCTCAACCTCAGAGGGCACACAAACAACAGCTCCATGCACTGCCTTCTGCTGTCCTTTAGGCAATGCAACCATTTTTGCAAATGGTATAATTTTGGCAATAAGCTGACGTTCAAGCACATTCAATTCAGCTAATTCCGTGGGGATGGGTGGCAGTTGAAGTTTGTTAGCTGCGGCAATTGAAGGCATGTGTCCTCTCTTAAGATGGCTGTCGCAAATGTGGCAGATCCATTCCTGTCTTCTCTCTTCCGGAACGACACAAGAATCTGAGCAGGCACCGTCACAAACATGAACATATTTCCGGCTTAAGCAAGATGCTGCAACCTGAACATCTTTGATATAATTCATCCTTTTACGTGCCCTGACTTAATTAGGAAACAAGGCTCTATGACAGACTGTACAGATGTAAGTTGGACCATGCAAAATCTGACAACGAAATGCAGATATGGCTGTTTGCATTAAGTTACTGGACACAGGCTGGCTTGTAGTATCATGGCTGGAATGAATGTATGGTTTCTATTTTCTTTTGATCCTTAACGCACATTGTAGCTTATAAAGAATCTGGAATCCAGCATTGGTGAGATTCTTTTTTTTTTTTTGAAGAGTACAAAGTAGAATGTGATGTGATCTAAACTTTGGGTCATTTGCATATCTTCTAGTCATGTAGTCCTTCATTTTCTTCTGGAACAGAGCATCTGTGTGGTACCTCCTGATCACATAGTCCTTCTTTTTCTTCTGGAAATGAACATCTGTGTGGTACCTCCTGGCCGCGTAGTCCTTCATTTTCTTCTGGAAATGAACATCTGTGTGGTACCTCCTGGCCGCGTAGTCCTTCAATTTCTTCTGGAAAAGAGTGTCTGTGTGGTACCTACTGACCACGTCGTCCTTCTTTTTCTTCTGCAAAAGAGCATCTGTGTGGTACCTTCTGACCACGTCGTCCTTCTTTTTCTTCTGGAAATGAACATCTGTGTGGTACCTCCTGACCATGGTTTCTTTCTTCTTTGTCTTGAAGAGAGAATCAGCGTTGTACCTTTTGATCATGTACTCTCTCTTTTTTCTTCTGAACAAACAATCTTGATTATATTTTTCCTTGCTGGCCTCTATCTTCTTCATTTGAAATTGCAAAGTAGTGGCATACTTTTCTTTCTCATATTCCCTTCTCTTCTTTTTCTGATCTTCAAAATCTGGAGTTGTCTCCTCAGGACCTGCACATTCCTTTTGAATTGCAATTCTCCGCATTTCTTTTCTTCTTTTCAGCTTATTTTTTTTCATGACCTCTATGACCCTCTGGCTTGACACACAAGGTGATGATGAGGACTCTTCAGCAGACTGTTGCTCCATTTTAAATGACACAGCCATAAATTCATAGCTTGCTTGATCAGAATGATCCCGAAAAAGCTCCAGTATTGCGTTGGTCAAGTCATTCAGGTCATTCAGGTCAGTAAGCAGTACAGATAATTTACCAAACTGACCAGCCGCTACCTGCAAATATTTCAATATAGTAAGCAGTACAGATAATTTATCAAACTGACCACCTGCAAATATTTCAATATGAACTAAACAGATTTAATTTAAACTTGGTAAAAACAATACCATCTAAGTTAGACACAGCTTTTTAACTGACGTTCAATTAAGTATAATTTAGATATATGTAAAAGCAATGTTTCACTTTTAAACCACAAATACTTTAGTTTATACCTGCTGTACACTGGCTCGCCTCAGATTCGGAGTGATAGAAAATGCCAGAAGGTGAAAGGCGGGAAAGTCCGTACAGCGAGAAAAAGGGGGAGGGGTATAGATGGGCAAGAGTGAGGGGAAAATGCTCAGCTCCTTAGCAAGAAGGATAGCTAATTTACCTATCCAACAAATGGGCTACCAAGCCAATATTTCAGTACAGCAAGGAGTTATTGCTAATTTAAGTTCATTTAAGTTATAGCCAATATTTCAAAAGAGCAAGAAAGCTAACTAAATTAGCTAACTAAACAGATTTAATTTAAACTTGAAAACCACCGAGAGCAAACTTTGTTTACACAACTTTGTTTTTGAATATTTATTAACTTTTAAAACAATAACACTTTAGTTCTTACCTGTCATACACTAGTTCACCTCAGGCTCGGGAAGAAGCGGGAACGATGTAAATAGCAGAAGGTTGAGAGGCTTGTGAGGACAAATCCGTCAGATGGGGGGGGGGGCGTTGCTGTGCGCGAGTGCGCTGCTGTATTACTCGCTCACAGCCTGATGCATTGTTATATATATATATAATTCACTAATAATTTATTTATTTAAGTGATTTGTTTTATGTATGGGCGAATGTCCTGGTACATACATACATATATGAATGAAGTTGAAGTCTTCGCAATTTGATGGAAACGAATAAGGATCGACCGATTATTGGCCAGGGCGACTATCGGAGGACTACTGTACCGTTCACGGAATTTAGCATTACTGTGGCTCCCACTGCCCGTCTCTTCTCTCTGTGCTGTTTGCTCGTCTCACTTGCATGAGCACAAGCGTGAAAGCTCGAGAAGAGAAGAGAACATGACAGCTCAGTGGGTAAAAAGCCTACCGACTGGGTTCAAATCCCAGAGTCTTAAGTCGTGAGGGCAGTTGACAGCATAATGGTTAATGGTTCAAATTCCATGACCGATAAAGGTATCACTGAGGTACTCATGAGCAAGCATGTGAGTGATTCTTTTTCATTGTGAACAAAAATGGCACAGCACACTTACTTGGGGATGGTACCCTGTATATAGCACCTCAGTGGTACCTTCACCGGTCTGGGGTTTGAGCCAGTCACCCTCTGACAACACTAAGTCTCTAACCATACTACCCTGCATACTAATGTGATGCAAGACCCAGCACTCTGAAAGATCCTGTCCCTACTCCAGCTTCATTTAGAGCGTTAGTGCTATGCCAGAAATGGTCCCAACACCTCTGTTTCTGAATTAAATTTTTAAGACTTACAATTACAATGCAAAAGAGTTTTAGGCAGGTGTGAAAAAATTAACATAAACAAAGAATGCTTTCAAAAATGGAAGTGTTAATCATTTATTTTCATCACTCAACAAAACATATATATATATATATATATATATATATATATATATATATATATATATATATATATATATGAATAATGCAAAAGTTTAGGCAGATGTGAAAAAATGCTGAAAACAAAAGAATATACATAAACAAATTATATAGATTAAGTAAACATATAAATAGGAATTTCATTCCAATTTGAGTTTTTTTTCTATGAAAAACTTAGCCCACTTGGGGCCATGTAGTGCCCATGCTTTGTCTGTGCATGGTTTGCCCATTTGTAGCCCACTTATATTCATATGGGTTGTCCACATGGGCCCCCAACACCACCCACCTAAAAGCAAGCTAAGCCCATGCCCACTTGTAGCCCACCTAACCCAAGTAAAGCCCATGTGGGCCCCACTTGACCGTGTTGGCTGGGCAAAGGCATTTCCCTGACATGCTGTGACTGACAATAGAACCATAAAACACACCGAAACGTAAAATAATTACAGAAGTAATCAATTTTATTTGTGCGCTGTAATCCAAATCTTTAGAACCGATAAGACTCTTGGGGAACCTTTTTTCAAGCTAGTGCCATTCTTAGCCCAGCGTGGTCCACCATGGCGATGCGGTTACTAGCGTAACCTTGGTTCCCTGAGATGCCGGTACTGCGTCGTAAGCTATGCGGAAAAAGTTCTTTCTCTTATCGAAGCTTTTTTCAATCACGCTGGTGCAACTGCCGCGGCTGATTGATTTATGCAAAATTAACCAGCCGCGGTCATGGCCGTATTTGCCGCCAAGTTCAAATTTTCTTGGTGAAGCATCTGAGGCGTGCAGCACATGACGCGGCAAGAGGCGCCAGTACTAGTTCCCCATATCTCCAGGGGAACCAAGATTCACGTTAGTAACGATGCGTTCCCTTCGATATTCTTTCTGTTACTGTAAATGAGCCTTCTTAAGAATTTCAAAAATTACAATCCCGCCCGTTGCCATGGTGGGGTCGACTCAGGCGTGGCAGCCCATGGGGAATCCCAGAGTGTCAAGAAATACCAACGCAGAACGGAAGTCACGAAGGGGCCTCTGTGGCTCGGGCGTCGTCCTGCCGGTGCCCGGGTGGGCCCGAGGTTAGGGACTTGAACGGCACGGGTCAAGTAGCCCATAAGACAGTGAGTCAGTCCAGGAACAGACTCAAACTGATGACAAATTCTGGGACGCAGAGCAGGGACATCCAGGTTGTAGAACCTGACAAATGTGGACGGCGAGGACCAGCCGACGCCTTCAAATCTCATAATGGAACCCCATGAACCACGCCCAGGGAAGGGAGCCATGCACCCTACTGGTGATGGGAGATCCCCGACTCCCGATGGGGCACTGCCCAACGCAGGAGAATAAGCCAATGCAATGGCCTCCACTAATCACTCCTAGAAAGCCTCTGCTTCGTAACCAGAAGGCCCTTGGCCTGGTTACCGAAGCTGACAAATAGCTGTTCTGAGCTCCTGAAGGGGCAGAACACTCCACCTCATTCTCAGGGCCCTGACGAAGTGTAGAGCGAGTACAAGTCCTAGTCATCCCGCCGAGGCGAAACAGGGCAGAGAAGAACGCTATGACAGGCTCTGAACAGAAGTTGAGCACCTTAGGCCGCCGTAACCCAGCCTTGGTTTCAGGGCGACTCTGGGCGTTCGACTAAATTCAGGCAAAACGAGGTTGACAATTGGGGCTTCCTGCAGTCACCCCTGCAGCTCCCGGCAGATGCCAGTGCTACGAGCAGGGCAGTCTTGAGCGAGAGCACTTTCAAGCTCAGTGCAGAGGGTTCGAACAGGCCCTTCTCCAGGGCCCCTCGCTGATGGATAAGTCCACAAGGGGGGCATTATGAGAAGTGTGAGAGATTTTTAACCGCCTACGCCTCTCAAAATTGAATGCTGCTGTGCCTGCCGACACGGCGCCCTGCAATAGGGGCATGAAAAGCCGCTATTGCAGTGTAAACCTTGATGAGGTGGGAGGAAACGCTGTTGTCCAGCAACTCCTGCAGGGAATGCCTCTGAAACCTCTGAGGAGGGCCAGGATCCTCACGTTCTGGTCTGGCACCAAGCCACGAATAGAGCCCATTTTTAAAGCACTGAGAGTCGCGTGGCAGGCTCTGCTTCAATCATGGTGTTCAGGATGCACTCCAGGCAGGCGCAGTGAGCAGCCAGACATGCAGGGCCCACAGCTTGGGCAGCCGGATGCCTGGCGAGCGTTAAGCAGAAGGAGGAGTCACCGCCTCAGCCGGAATGCGGCCGCAGGGCTGTTTCCAACAGCTGGAACAGCTCCGACACCAGTTGGTTCCTCAGGATACCAGGAGAAGCCTGAGTTCGCGCTCTGACTCATCTGGGTACCTGTGGTAACAAGCGGCGGGGAGAGCGATGTAAAAGCGGAAGGTCTGGCCACTCGTGGGCAAATTATCCGTGCTTCTCATAAGTAAGAAGTGGGCAGTGAGAGTTGTCTTCGGAGAAACCAAAGGGCGGCTGTTGTACCTGCCGAAGGTATCCCAAATCCTCTGAACTGCGAGGGGGTGGAGCGTCCAGTTCTCTGACAAGACATTGCTCCTCAACAGCATGTCTGCCCCTTGGTTCCGTTACTTGACACCGGCGTGCCCTGAGCAAGCGCGGGTTGACCTGGGCCCATACCAGAAAGAAGGCGTTCGCCAAAAGCGCAAGAGCACTTGCGAACAATCCCTGTGGTGATTCACGTGGGACACCACAGAGCGGCTGTCCGAGCGCACCAGCACATGGTGCCCCTTCAGCTCTGGCAAGAAGGCTTGGCAGGCGCAGTGCACTGTGAGCATTTCTGGTCAGTTGATGTGCAGCATGTGCCTCCTCCTTGGACCAAAGGCGGAGGCAGGTCTGCCTCGCACAGGCGCTCCCAACCCGTGTTGGAGGCGTCTGTTGAGGCGACCTTCCTCTCCTGTGTGCGCGTCAAGCACCCCACCCAGGCTAGCCGAGGTCCCTCAGTGGTCAGGGCTCGCGGCCTTGAGCCAGAGTCTGCACCTCAAGTAGACCCTCTGTCTCAACCAAGTGGATGGGCCGCATGTAAAAGCAGACCCAGCCAAAGTACCCGGCGATGCACTGCTGCCATAAGGCCAACAATCTTTGAAGGCCCCTTGAGTGGAGTGCGAAGAGCCCTCTCCACGAAGAACTCTTGGCGGCTCTGAATTGACTACATTTCGGTCCATGAGAGACTTACGTTCATGCTCTGAAGGGTCGATTACTAAGTCTGGGAATGAAACCAGTTGGCTGGGTACCAAGAACACTCTTCCAGCAGGATCTGACCCTGGACCCCAGACACTCAAGTGGCTGAGCAGAAGGGAGGTTAGGTGCGATACCGCCCCTCCGCCTCAAACTGGGCCAGAATGAGCCAGTCATCGAGGTAGTTCAGGATCACGGACTCCCATCCGCCTCAGGGAGAGTGCCGCGTCATGCATCAGTGTAAAGTGTGGGGAGCCAGAGATAAGCCAAACAGAAGGACCTTGTATTGATATGCCCGCGCCTCGAGGCGGGAATCTCAGAAAAGCGCCTGTGATGGGGGCAATTTGGATATAGTAAGCATCTTTCCAGGATCCAGAGACATGAACCAGTCCTCGGGGCAAATCTGCGCGCAGGATCTGCTTCACAGTAAGCATCCTGAATGGCTGCTTTACCAGGGTGTGGTTCAGGAGCCTGAGGTCCAGGGGTAGCCATAGGCCACCACATCTTCGCCAGGGGCGAAATGTGGCTGTAAAACCTGACTTCGCTTTGAGCTGGAGGAACAATCTCTTGGCTCCTTTTCCAAAACAGACTTGCTACCCACCTTGGGCGCGGAGAGCAGGGCGTTCCTGTGCACACTAGTGTGAGACCACTCCCACCAGCAGAGAGAACCTGCTGGCAGCTGCAAGGTGTAACCTCGTCTTATCATACTCATCACCCAGTATCTGACACTGCAGGGATGGCCTGCCCAGGCCTCGGCCTGCTGGGACAGGGGTGGATGGGGTTTATAGATTGGCTGCTACCGAAGGCAGCAGATCCTGATATGAGAGGAAGGAAAATTGCTCTTTGTGGCGAGGATGTGTGCTTTTTTATTTTATTTCGCTATCACGGCGGTGGATGACCAGGCACATGTGGATGGGCAGGGCGGGCTCTGCTGCCTCTGCACCCGGCAGGGGCGGTGTGAGAGGTTGCTAAGGCACGGCTTCTAGAAGTCCGGCTCCGTGGCCGGACTCAAACCCTCCTCTTCCTGTTTAGGTGTTCAGGAGGGTTCTCAAGCGCTGGGTCTGTGTGGCTATCTTGGGCGGGGACCCCGTGCACAAGGGAGAAAGAGGCGTCTTGCAAGCGTGACGTCCTCTCTCCTGGCAGCTCCTTTGACCTTCGGATCGATTGGGGGAGGGAGGCGGGGAAACCATGGCCTCATTCCAGCTCAGACCTGCTGGGGTGGCTGGCGGCCAGATGAGTGTGCTGGGCGCTCGGGAGAGGTGTGCATTGCTTGGGATGACTACAGGCCTCAGTGAGCACTCAGCGAACCCCTCAACCCCGCACTGGACTGAAGAGGCCACCTGGAGAGACGGGAGCATCGAGGAACAGGACCTTGTCCGGCTCCTTCATCTCCGTGAGCGTCAGCCAAAGATGGCGCTCCAACACCACCAGGCTCAACATAGAGTGGCCGATGGCTTGGGCTGTGTAGTAGCCTTGGCGCCAGATCCGTCGCCTCCTCGGTCATTGAGGAAAGGCGTCCAGAAGACTGACTCCCTCTGGGCGAGAGAAACATCTTTGCCCTGAAAAACCTGCAGGACAGCCATGGGTGCAAGGGCTGGCACAGCTTGGCCAGCAGCGGCATGGGCGCAGCCACTTGAGAACCGTGACTCTGCAGGGTTGGGGATGGTTTGCCTTCCAACCAGCCAGTGGCGGAGCAGAATCATGACCCTGCGGACTCATTTAGAGGAGAGCAGGTGCGTAACCTTGCCCCTTGGGGCCGTCCCGCGGAGAGAGCATGGTGGAGAGGGAAGAGCAAACCCGCGATGAGTAAAGGCACCTGCTGATGAGCTACGTCCATGGAGTTCGAGGAAGAAGGGCTGGCTGGCGGGGACCTGCTGCCAGAACCCCAGGAGAACCCACTCATCCAGCCCCGGCTTCGTGAGGCTCCTGAGGGAAACCACTTTCGAGTCCCAGCTCAGAGACAGCTCTCGTTAGGATCCAGATGAGCTCTTCATCGGTCCTGACCCTGGCGCCGCGAGTGGAAGACGGCGGCCGGAGGTCTGACTTGGAGCCCTTGAACTCAGCCCGTGATTCACTCGCTACAAATGAAACCAGGTCACTTGCAGCCACAGAGGACGCTGGTCAGGCTGGAGTGAAGACTGACTCTTCAGGAGGCGAGGCTGTGAACACGGTGCTGGCAGGCTCGCCCACCTCCAAGCACACCACAACTCCTACCCCACCGCTTCTTCCTCCCAGGGCCCTGGGAGGGAGACGAGGCTGAGGAGGATCGAGGTTGAGCTCTGAGCGCGCTAACCCTTGGTACTTAATGTAGAAATGCTTAGAGCCTCCCAGTCGCGGGCAATCAGCGGAGAATAAGGCGGCGTGATCTCGTGGGATTTGCCCAGACAGGCGCACACTCAACGTGGCCGTCGTCAAGGCGCAGAGCTCAGAGGCATTGAAAATGCAGTTGTTTAATGCTCTTTAAAATAAGCTCTTTTAGAATACGCCTTGCCGTAATGACGGGAGCAACAGAAAATAATTGCGGTTTCAGCTGGAATTCTTTCGTCCAGCGGCGATGGCGTTCAGATCGGAAGAGTTCAGCGAGGAAAATATCCAAGGCTGAAGAGAAGAAAAATCTGAACTTGACGGCGAAATGGCCGCATTCATAGAGCCGGTTGGAGCCACCCCATGCAAATGCCGGCACCCGGTAAAGCAGCGCGGCCATTGGCCTCTTAAACTCTGCGTCAAGCGATTGGTTCATGCTGGTTAACTTTTACGAACCAATCAGCGTGCAGTTGCACTGCATGATTGAAAAAAAGGTTTCGAGCGAAAAAAGGAGAACTTTTCGCAAGCGTCTTCTGACGCAGTACGAGTGAAATATCGAAAGGGAACCCACGCTATACGCCCTCCTTGTGGAAGTGAAGTGGCTACATGGGTGCACATCTGTATGTATATAATGGGGCTAGTTAACGATCCGTCGGGGTGTGACAATGAAAGGGTTCCAGGTTTCTACAAAGGTTGATGTTGGTTTTGACATGTGTTTAATTCCAGGAAGATGTGTTCTTTAAGGAGATTTAGCCAGTGATTTGATGTTCAATGAGTTTTGGTTTCCAGTTTGACAAAATGGTTTCTTGTGACTGATTAAGCGTCATGAACTTTTAAGGAATATTTGGGCGGTATATGAGCTATTGAAAAGGTCTCCCCATTAAACAGAGGATGGAGAATAATGCGCAGTCATCACAACTCAAAATGAGAGAGAGTGTTAGTGACGTTTTCCAAAGTGATGATGATGGACAGGACCAGAAATATAAGGTGTGCCTGGTGTCATCAGGAGTGTGAGTGTGCAGTGTGAACAAGTGTCCAATGCAGTAGTCCCATTTTATACATTTTTGTGTTGGGTGATGTGTGCTCTGTGAATTGCCGTACTACTGTATTAACTTGCTGTGAATTAGTATTGTTGGAGCATGGTGAAGAGTGTTACTAGATTTGTGTCAGGATTCGGGGATAGGGATGAGTGTTAAGTCCTTGCCTACCAGGCTTCAGTCAGGGAGAAGAGATAGCAGTGTCTATGGATGATAAAATTTTGTATAACCTGGACAGAGGTGCTTACAACGAGAGATGAGTGGAGGATAGCTGAAACAAATAGTTGGTCTTTTGAGGTTTAATTAGAAGTGATATTATGGGGCTGTATTCAAAGATTCAAGATTCTTTATTTGTCCGCGTGCAAGTTATAAAATTTTAAACATAGAACGAAATGTATCCTGATCCGCTCTTTAACTGTGCAATAGACAAGGAAGATAAAGACGCAATACAAACTTACAAACAAAAATACTAACTTAATCTGAGGAGGTTAGAAGAATTTAACACGACAAAAATAAAACTATATATTATACAATAAGGAACATAAAGTTAAATGTGCAAACCTGAGATTGTAAAAATTGTAAAAATGTGCTAGGGCAGAACAAGGTGCAAAGAATGATTTTAAAGTGCAAGTGCAGCTGCAGCATTGTACACTTAGCAGAGTAAGTGCATGTGATGACAATGATGGCAACCAGTATATAAGTTATAAGTAACAATAAGAGTATGTATTAGCAGCATATATAATAACATATAATAACATGGACATTTACAGTATAGTTATCGTAACAATACGATATATGGTATGTAATAGCAGCATGTAATAACATGGACATTTACAGTATAAGTTATTGTAACAACGAGGTATGTATTAGCAGCATATAATAACAGAACTGCGCAGACTTAGAAGGCATGTCCTGGTTAAGGAAACAGATAGCCTGAGGATAGAAACTCCTCCTGAGTCTCTGTTTGGCTCCATGATGGCCTTGAACCTTCTGCCTGATTGCAGAGATGAAAAGAATCCTGTTTCCTGGGTGAGATGAGTCTTTTACTATAACCCTGATTGCCTGGTCCTACATCTCTTAGATGCAAATGTCCTGCAGGGAAGGGAGAGGTGGCCGATGCAGCAGCGCTCGCTGCCCCGGATCACTCTCTCTGGAGGCTTTCTGGTCCTAGACACAGCTGTTCCGTACCAGGACAAAATGTTCTGAGTAATGATGCTCTCCACAGCACCAAGGTAAGCTTTTTAGAACAGCGAGAGCGAGCTTTCTCAGCTTCGAAGCTCTTTCAAGCTCTTTAAATCTTGTATTCATGTTCAATGAATTCTAGATGTACATTTGATGTGTGTGTAAACTGCTCCTAAGAAAAGTGGCCGAGAAATTGTCCCAGAAATGTTTGTGGGAGCACAAGCAGGGAAGCCATCTGGTCAGGGCTTATTATTAAAGCTATTTTCTTGAGGGCTATGTAGAATCAGTCAATGATATATAGGGGTGTATATCTAGTTCATCTGCTTTGTCTTTAGTGAGTTGGGGTAGTTGTAAGTTATTGAGAAAATCCTTGATATCTGTTGGGTCTCTGGGTCCAATGTCTGTAGTATATAGTTTACAATAGAAGTCTTTTAGATGTGTCATTAATTTCTTGAGGGGCTGTGTGACTTCCCTGCCGAGTTCTGAATAGCGGAATTAGTGATTTACCTATTTTATTGTATTTCAGAAGGTTTGTAGTATCTCCCAGATTTATTTATTTATTGATTTTGAAATGGTCTCATCTAAGTCTTTGAATGAGAAATTGTATTCTCCTTATTGATAATATTGGAATGTAATTTGGTTTCAGTTAGTTCTTTCTCAATTTGTGGGGTTGGGTTAATACAGGTGTTGTTTAGAGTAATAATTTTTTGTTCTAGATGTTTTTCCAATTCTTGTTCTTTTTTCTTTTTGTGTGATGAATATAGTATTTTTCCTCTCATTTACTGCCTTTGCGGTTTCCCAAAGTATTGTTGGAGTGATTTCTGTGGTGTCATTGGTTTCCAGAAAGAATGCCCACTCTCTTTTAAAAAATTGAAGTCTTCAGATCTCTAATAAGGGGAAATTCAGTAAAACGGCATCTGTTAAAGGGTTGTTTAACTTGGGTGATACTTAATTGGAATGATACAGGGGCGTGATCACTGATTATGATAGGATGGATTTTAAGTTAGATATTTTGGGTGTGGCTGAATTACTAAGAAGAAAGATACAGACAGGAATAACGAGCTGGTGGAAGAGAAATGGGTACTCTCTGGCTGATGGGTTTTCTAGTCGCCAAGTGTCTCCAAGACCCAAGTCATTCATATACTGATGTATTGTTTCTGTAGATTTACTTTTCCTAGATTGGGGGGAGGATGATGATCTATCTAAAGTAGAATTGAGAACTTGATTAAGAGTCACCCCCATTAGTTATTAAGGTGAGAGGAGGATAGAGAATTTAAAATGTATGGAAAAATCAGGATCATCAGAATTAGAGACCATATATATTCATAATAGATGAGAATGAGATGAGATAGAGATGAGAGAGATGAGGCCAGAGAGATGAGATGAGCCTTTATTTGTCACATACAATTTTCATGCAGTATAATTGGACCCCTCCCACCATAAACATACACAACACTTTGGGGGAGACAGGTCAATCGAGAGGTAGCATAAGAAATATGGAAGTATAAGAATACGCTTGAGGAGAGAGGAGGAGAAAAAAATTTCCCAGACTGTCCTTTAGGAGGTGTGGGAAGGAAAAAAGCTTACCCTCAGCAACAAAGCACATAAACACATGAACATGACTACTTAACAAGGGGAGGGGGAGGGGATGTAGGGTAGTCAAAAGAGAGAGAATGGTAGTTTGGGTTTGGGTTGGATTGACATTTGTCTTTATTCTGAATATCTAATGTCCATCACTGTGGTCTCCAGGTCTGTCCAAATCCGTTCATCGACGAGGTGGAAGTGTTGGGTGATTAGAGAAAGGACGCCGTCGACATGCTGAGAGATGCGCGGTAATGGTATCGATTAGCTAAGGGCGAGGGCACCCTGCTAAATACACCAGCAGAGATTTTAAGCTGCTTCATGAGGCTCAGTTGATGTTTACTGCGGGTTTGGTGCACGACACAGCCTAAGATGGTTTGCCAAGCTGGTTTGTTCCACATATGATCTACTCTTCTTAATTCGGTCAAAATTAAAATGGGTCTTTACACTAATGCCTTTAACAGATGCTGTTATCCAGAGTGACTTACATTTCTTAATTACAGGACAGTGTCTTTGCTCTGGAACCTAACAGCGATTTTTAAAGCCCCAATCTTTCGATCACCAACAAGGGGTTTTAGTCGCTCAACCCATCTTGAGATGCTGATATACTAAAGGCAGTCACTGTGCACATATATGCATAGTTACATTAGAAATGTTACATTATATATTTATAACTACCTATATGTAGCAGAAGTTTTCTAAGACTGTACCTATTGCTAGGCAAACTAATTTATATAGCAAATAATCACACACACACACGTCATTCAATGTGCTTTAGAAAAATAAAGTGTAAATATTAAAGTATTACAATTATTTGGCTGATATTATGTTAGTCAGTATGAGAAATGATTGACACAAAAGCTTAATTACCCTATTTTATAAATATTATATTTTTAAAAAATGATTTAAGTTGCTATGACCAATTAGCAACAGCAAAAATTACGCAGATCAGACTGTGACACAAATTAGTCCTCAAAATTAGAGTGCATGGGAAGTTAATACTCAATCCAAATGTTACTCATAATAATAATAATAATAATAATAATAATAATAATAATAATAATAATAATAATAATAATAAATACTGCAGTGGGGCGGATGCAACTCCGATTTAAATAGATGGATAAATACTTCCCTTTTTTTCAAGTAATATAACATAAAAACATACAACATATACACGAAGGACATATACAATCGACAGGAACATAGAAACATATAGGAGAGAAGGAGAGGGCGAGGTAGAGGGAAAGAGAGAAAGAGAGAGAGAGAGAGAGAGCGCTATAGTGAGAGAGAGGGAGAGCGTAGAGAGAGTTAGAGACAGAAGCTTTATGCGTGTCCCTGGGTTTAGCAGAATGACGACAGCGATATGTAACGTTGAGGTGAGGCTATGGTGCTGGCAAATGTCATAGCCAAGTAGTTACGTGGCGGTCACGGTAGAGAACCCCATCAATATACAGTTTGTCCACAGATAATGTTGCTCGTTTGCCCTTCTCCCAGTAACTCCGCATGATTGGGAGAAGGATTCTCCTGCGTTCTTGAATTTCTTTGGGGTATTGATCGTAAATACCGTAGCCAGTTCCTTTTAGTTCCTTTGCTTTGCTTTTGACGAGTTCTTTTTGTTTGTAGTGCTCGAATTTTGCAATGATTACTCTCGATTTCCCAAATCGTTTGTCTCTTGCACCTAAACGATGGACGCGGTGGAAGGTAATTCCATTGACAGAATCGGGAGGAAGTTTCAGGGTAGATGGCATAAAATCTTTTATTGCTTGTTCGGGATTGTCAGTAGTTTGCTCCGGGATTCCAGAGAAAATTAGATTGTCCCGCATGCTGCGACATTGTAGGTCCAGAATCGTTCCTTTCATTGTTTTATTTTCATTAACAAGTGTGGTGACTTGGGCAGAATGGGTATTAACGGTACTTTTGAGTTCTTTGTTTTCATGTTGTAGTGTTTCGATTTGAGATTGTGAGAATTCGAGACTGGCTTTCAGTTCTTTTATATCTGCGTGTAGCAGTTCCAGTATTGAAAGTTTTGAATTGATAGATTCAAGCAGACTGACCTGTATCGTGTTGTCATCGTCTGTTTCCGTGGACCAGTCTCGTCTAGGCTGTTTTTTACTCGGCTCGGTTGTCATTATATCCAATTATAGAAGTAATCGTCAATGAGGTTGAGCAGCGTGTTGCTGCTGAGAGCTAGAAGGACGCCGCCATGTTTGATTTCACCCTCTGTCTCGTTGTCTCGCGATAGTCTCAGAGTTCTAGCGTCACGACACTGTTTTTGCACAAAAATTCAATTGACAATTCCCAACTGTCAGACCTCTCATCAAGGTGGGGCTTCAAAAGGGTCTGGCTGCAGACGTGCACTCTCAGCCACATGCACGCTCAGCCACATGCACGCTCAGCCACAACAGGAAGTGCACCGGGGAATCGTTTCCTGCTTGCTAAGGTAGTGCTAATAAAGTGTAAAAATGGTACGTTTTCGAGTTTTACAGTCTAACCATTTATGAACGGTACGAAATATTCTTAATCATGTTAACATGTGCATATTCATGTTGTTTGTCTGGCCTGTGGTGGTTTATTAAAATGTTAGATTTAAAATACCAGATCAAGTTCATCAAGCTAAATGCTCACCTGTTATACTTGTAATTATTAGCATCGTGGCTGTGGTAGCGAGAGCACTGATGTTCACACCCCGCTAGTTTATTTTTCCCGCTGGAATTAAATAATAGTACAATTCTGTGTCATTAATAATCTTATATAACAGAACTGTAAGACGCAATGCACTTTACATATGCCATGAGGTACCAAACTGTGATTAATAAAAGCTGGATGGAGAAAAAAACGAAGAACATTGGACACATCAGGAATTATATATTTTATTGCTTTAGATAAGAGCAACACAAACAAAACAAAACAATAAAAAACATTAATGTAGTTCAGGAGGTTGCAGTATATAGTGAACTTACTGCAATCCACCATTTCTTCTAAAACTCTGTGCATGTCTTGCACATGGCTAAACCCAAAACAATATAGAGCCAGAACATCATCTTTATTAACAAATAAATCTTCCTCGGCATTCATTGCTTCATACTCCTGCAGAGCCTTCCCTTCATCTTTCATAGTCAGTATCTGGGGCAGCTGGACCAGACCAATGAATTGATGATGACTGTCAATGCACCACTGATTGGCTGTTTTTGCATGTGCAATGACAGATACCTTAGATATGAATAAAGATTTGGTGTATTATTTATGTCAATGTTTTATGCAATTATTGATATATAAGAAACAGAATAAAAAATTTACTTCTGCCTTTGGCGGTATTGCAGGATCCACACATTCATCCTGTGCCTGCAAAACATAACACTTAGTTACAGTTATCTGGCAATTTGGTTGTTTCATGACAGTACCCTTAACCTCTCTGGAAAAAACTGGACTGGACCACCTTGGATTGCTTGGGGACATCCGACATTATCTGTAGTTTCAGAAGTCTACTGCATACTGATATCAGCTTCTTGACACCCTCAGACACAGAATTCTGGGAAGTGTATTTCTGGGGACGTTTGAATATTACAGCGAGGATTTATGTGTAATATATATTTGTAAATACATGGTTTAAAATCCTATGTGAATCTCACAATCATTCCTTATGACTCCTGGTTTTGTAAAGGAGGGTCACTTATCTGCATATTTAATGACAGAATTTCGCAAAATGTATTTTTTGTGTGTGCAAGAGTCAGTGTGAGCCCGAGGATGCATTCTGATTGGCTTCTCTTTGTGCCAAGTAAACCTACATGATTTCTCTGTACATGGGATAAACAGACACCTTCGGGTCCAATTTAGATTCACCTAATTTCTTGCTACATCTCATAACTTTTATTTGTGTTACCGTCCATTACAATCTTTCCATCACAATGGAGTTTCCAAATTTCGTATATGTTATACTGTACAAGTACCTTAAGGTTACCTCCCTGCATTCTTGCACATTAATGACACAGTCACCCTAGTTGTATTGTAATAGTCCACCTTGCATTACCTTCAAAAATGACTGCATTTTTAATATGCCCATCTAAGTGGTGTTGGATTCTTCCCAACCTCACAGGCAGGGCAGGGCATAATGGGCAATGATACAAAGTGCAACAGGTTGTGCACTGCTGTGGCACAAAGTCCTCACAAGTTATGGTGGGGTGCATCTGTAAAAGCACAAAGAAACAATATATCTTTGTTTTAATAAGAAGCTTAACTTAAGCTTACATCACTTTAAACATGAATTTAAATATGCTTCTGATATCTCAAGAAACAGAAACCACGATGTTGGGGGGGTTGTGTTATAATATAAAACCTCAGTAAATATATTAACGGTGTGATTTTGTACTACACTTTTAATCATTTTTTTAAGATTTTCTGAGCATTTTTAAAAAAAGTTATTTTAATTTTCAATTTCGCGCTTTGTCTTGTTTTTTTTTAAATACTGTTTCTATAAAGCACATTAAATAAGCTCTGTGTATGATAAACTTGTCTTGCCTCACCATAAGGAGACCGAGAAACTTTCTCAAGACCACACGAACAACTAAAAACTAGATGCTGAAAACTAAGACACACAAGATAAATTCATGAAAAGCTCTGTAAAAGTAGAAATGTGTCTATTTTACGGTCAGCTAACTGACTAGCTACGGTGGCCCCTAGAGACAAAACACGAACAAAAGAAAAAGCAGAAACAAAATGAAAATGCGCTGCAAGTTAAAAAAGACATACAAAAGAAAAAGCAGAAACAAAATAAAAATGCGCTGCAAGTTAAAAAACCTCCCTTTAAATATGTTTGAGGTGGTTTAGTCCTGAGATATTATTTTAAGTTATCATATTTTAGATTTTAAGATCCAGGCATATTTTTATTTTTCAAGTGACATTAGTAAGCAAAGGATTTTATTAGTGAGTGTTGTTCATAATAGGCCTCTCTAGATTCAGTTTAATGTTTTTTCAAACAGTGACATTTTTAATTACCTTAAACGTGTGAAAGGTGTTGCTTGATATCATATGTTTATGTATAACACAAAATGCTACTTCCTACCAGAATAGATACTTGAATTTTAGTCATGATTTCAGTAAGTACAGCATGGCCTTAAACAATAATCCATCACACTAGCCAGGTAAATGTGTGCAGTTTGCGTGGAATGAAATAGCTAGTGGATTGTGCACATATAATACTGGTAAAATATTTATTTCAAAGCTTTATGAAAAATACACATTTTGCCGTTTTTGTTCTTTTTTTTTTAAATGAAACGTTAATTTGTACAAGTTTGTGTAAGGTTTTTTATTTTTAAGAATATGAGTAATTTTGCCCTCATCTCATTGGCGTTAACAGAGTGTAGGAACGAACTGAACGTTAATGTTTATGGACGGTAGCTCGTATAAAGGCTGAAGTCAGCAAATGCGCGCACCCGCGTTGGGGGTGCTTCTCGCGGCAGGGGTGCTGATTTCGGCTCAACTGTTGCTCATGAGCTCACCGCGCCCCCTAGCGTCGCGGAGCACTTCCGGTTTGGGATCGTCTACTTGCTGCGCATTTTCATTTTGTTTCTGCTTTTTCTTTTGCAGCGCATTTTCATTTTGTTTCTGCTTTTTCTTTTGTTTGCGTTTTTAAATTTGCAGCGCGTTTTCATTTTGTTTCTGCTTTTTCTTTTGTATGTCTTTTTTAATTTGCAGCGCATTTTCATTTTGTTTCTGCTTTTTCTTTTGTTCGTGTTTTGTCTCTAGGGGCCACCGTAACTAGCAGTTGCCGTAACTGAAAAAAACCCTCACTCCAGTCACCAAATGAACAAGTTATTAATGCACTAGACCAAAGCAATAACACTGCAATAATGTGTGTATGGTATGAAATAAATAAAAACGGTGTAACTATATAATTCAGTAAAACAAATAAAACTTAACATACCGTTCGCACTGGCCTCAAGAACTTGCTGCTTGTTCCCCGGTGCACTTCCTGTTGTGGCTGAGCGTGCATGTGGCTGAGCGTGCATGTGGCTGAGAGTGCACGTCTGCAGCTAGACCCTTTTGAAGCCCTGCCTTGATGAGAGGTCTGACAGTTAGGAATTGTCAATTGAATTTTTGTGCAAAAACAGCGTCGTGACATGCAATGTAATCGCCGGGGGCGCTATTGCATTGCCATTTGAATAAAGAGGCAAAAAACCCATGGCAATACGACATGCGATTCAGTGCCTTGTGATTCTATGTATTATTCAAAATATTTTGAAATGAATTAAGGATTGCATCAGCACTTTGCACACTGAATTGCAAATTGCAAAATGTATTTTCAAATTACATGCTCAGATTGAATACTGAATTGACAATTGCAAAATGAATTGCCATTTGAATAAAGAGGCAAAAAACCCATGGCAATACGACGTGCGATTCAGTGAAGTGTTATTCTATTTTTTATTCAAAATATTTTGAAATGAATTAAGGATTGCATCAGCACTTTGCACACTGAATTGCAAATTGCAAAATGTGTTTTCAAATTACATGCTCAGTTTGAATATTGAATTGACAATTGCATGCTCAGATTGAATATTGAATTGCCAATTGCAGAATGAATGGCCATTTGAATTTATGTGCTTATAGTCTTCCATACAGTGCTGCCTGGGAGTGATGAGAAAAATGCTCCTACTATGGTCACGGAGCAAGTCAGGGTATCAGATATCGCCAGCTCAGCTGAGGGAGGTCAATCAGAGGCTAAGGAATTTGAGATGTGACATACCCCATACATTTGCCAGGAAACCACGCAGTTTGGATGAAGTGGAGAGGTGGAAGGCCACTGAATTCAGACAGTTCATGCTCCACACAGGCAAAGTTGTTTTGCGGGGAGTTCTACCAGAAACACTGTACAGTCATTTCATGGCCTTTAGTGTGCCTATGTGTATACTAGTGTCTCCACATTTAACACAAACCTACAACATGTATGCCCATGAACTCCTCATATATTTTGTTGAACAAGGCTGGCACATATATGGCAAAGAATTTTTAGTGTACAATGTGCACTCACTGCTTCACCTCACTGCTGATGCCACCACATATGGATCATTAGACAGATGCAGTGCCTTTGCTTTTGAAAGCTACCTGCACCAGCTGAAAAAGATGATTAGATCATGAAACCATGTTCTAATCCAAGCAGCAAAACGGCTCCAAGAACGTTCACAGATTCCAATAGAACAAGTGAAGAGAGACCAATTTGAATGAAACATCCTAACAATGTTAGCCCAACATCCTGCTGTGAAGTTCTAGAGAAGACCAACTCTGGAAAGCTCTTATGTAGAGTGTTCTCGCACTTGGCATCGTACCTTTGTGAGCCATGTGATTCAAGGATCTATGGCGCCTTTGTATGTGGTGCATCAAAGATTGAGATTCTGGACAAGACAAACTTACAAGGAAGGGCAATGATCCTTGAGGACGGGCACGGCCGCCAAGTTGTCCTTTCTCTCCTCCACGATCTTGATTAACAAAGAAAAGAAATGTGTACATAGTTAGTATTTTTTCCTCTCATTGCTTTAATGTTCTAACTTATATTTTTTGCCCTCATTTCTAAGGAGTGTTCTTCTGTCTATAATAGGTTGGATTCTACGTAGTGGTTTTTGATGAGGAAAAGTCAATTGCTGTGGCGCACAAGTCAATAGTTAGGAAAAAGTAAAATGTTATTAAAAAGTAAAATGTTATTAACTTTTTCTTGAAATGTTTTAGGTTCTAATTTGCTACTGGCCCCGTAAAAATGCAGATGCAATGGCAAAGGCTTTTCACAGGCCAGATAAGGAGCTCTGGAAACAATATAAAATAAGAATACTCTCAGAGACTGGTGAGAAACTCAATAAAGATATATTCATATGGAGGTACACTGCCTTTACATACTTAAAAATTATTGCCAAAATTAGAAAACATAAATTTACTGTGTCCTTAGACAACCACAAGACAGCTAGAGAGAGAGCCAAAAAAGCTGTCGAAACATCTAATGTGGACAGTGAGGACGAAGTGGAAAAAATGCGGAAGAAAAAAGTCCCAGCTAGATACTGGACAGATATTGAAGGTAAACGTGACTGTCAAATAAAACAAAACGTATATATATATATATAGAGAGAGAGAGAGAGAGAGAGAGAGTATTGTGTTGTGACATCCCTAATATATAGTCAACATTTAAAGTGGATCAAAACCTTTCATCAAAATTGTCCTAAAACCAAAACAATACCCCTTTTTGGCTTAGGACTACTTTGATTAACTCTTTTGATCCACTTCAAATGTTGACTACTGTATATATGTATGTATGTATATGTGTTTAATTTTATATGTGTTTATATATATGTATACACTGTCGCTCAAAAGTTTGGGATCAGTAAGTTTTAATGTTTTTTAAAGAAGTTTCTTACGCTCATCAAGGCTGTTTATTTGGTCAATAATTCTGAAAAAAAAAATAATAATATTGTGAAATATTATTACAATGTAAAACAATGTTTTTCTATGTTAATATACATTACAATTTTATTTATATCTGTAAATAAAGTTGAATTTTCAGAATCATTACTCCGGTCTTCGGTGTCACATGATCCTTCAAAAATCATTCTAAAATGCTGATTTATTATTAATGTTGAAAACAGCTGTGCTGCTTAATATTTTATTGGAACCTGTGATCCCTTTTTCAGGATTCTTTGATCAGTAAAAGGTTTAAAAGAACAGCATTTATTTAAACGAGAAAGGTTTTCTAACAAAATACAGTACTGTTCAAAAGTTTGGGGTCTGTAAATTTTATTCTTTCTTCTTTTTTTTTTTGAAAGAAATTAATACTTTTATTCACCAAGGATGTGTTAAATTAATAAAAAGTGATGGCATAGATTTACATTGTTGTACGTAAATGCTGTTCTTTTTAACTTTTTCTTCATCAAAGAATGCTGAAAAAAAGAATCACATGTTCCAAAAAATATATTTGGCAGCACAACTGTTTCCAACATTGATAATTCTAATAATAAATCAGCATATTAGAATGACAGTTACTTTCACCAAAATAACTGTGAAGATATAACTTGACATTCTAATATGAGAAAAAATATTGCAGATCATTAGATGCCCAGTAAAAGGTGATGTTTTGTACCATAATGAGTATGTGCTAACCAGGCTACAAACAATATGATTAATATAACTTGCAAAGTAAGGGCTTAAGAGACAATTCAAGAAACATTAACAGCCTAAAATGAAAAATGACTAGAATTTGAATAACATCATAATAGAGGTGGAATAAATATTAAGTCTAGGCTTGTTCATCATTAAACAAAACTATATCCCACATTAATGCTTACTATAATGACAAGAAAAGATGCATTTTTCTTACGATTGACATTCCTTTATTCTCTTTGAATTCAAGAGATTCTCAACATAAGTCATACATAATGCTCGAGGTGTTTTTTCAAATTGCTAGTGCTATTTCTCGACGTCGATAGTTCTTTAGGGTTTGGGCAAAGATTGCACTTGACTAAAACATTCTTTTTGTCTTCATCCCTGACAACCTCAAAATAATGCACAAACGCCCACCTCGCAAAAGTACTGTCTTCTGCAGCCATCTCACCGGAGAAGCAAGCCTTATGTGATGCACTGTGCAAGGGGCTCAACTAACCACCAACAGCAAATACAACTCTCGGGCATTTTTAAAAAATCACAGATAATTAATCTGAGGTCTCGCGGTCTTTTTAAACAAATAAATTTTTTGTTAAAAGTGCTTTGTAACGCACGCGTTACTGAACATGTACCGAGTAAAATATTACAGGAAATTGATAAGTAGTGCCTTACATTACTACGTTACAGCAAAAAGTAATCTGTTACTGTAACTCGTTACTTTTGTAATGCGTTACTCCCAACACTGTTGCTGAAACATCCCAGAAGCGGCTATCCATGCTATATCGCTAAAGTTAAGCTAATCCCCCACCTCGTCCCTACCCACCGGCCAACAATTCGAATTTCCGTAGGCAGGAAGGATTTATTTTAATGATATTTTAATGGACCGCGTTGTGACATCATAGCATCAGGAAAGCAAACGCTGTAGTCCAAAAGAGCCGTTCGTTGTAGTTCTTGAAAAGGGATTAAAAAAAAAAAAATCAAAACGTCTACCTTTGGAGTGGACTTTGAGATTTGTAACTTTGCAATGTTTTTTATGCCCAAACATACACACCACACACTGACTAAAATCCAAAAAGGGAAAAAGCATAATAGGACCCCTTTAAAGTATATTTAAATAAAAAAACATTATTTTATTTTTTCTGTATTTTTGATCAAATAAATGCATCTTTGTTGAGCATAAGACGCTTTAAAAAACAATTACAAATCCTACTGATCCCAAACTTTTGAGCGCCATTGTACAAAAACACACAAACACACACTGTCTTATCCTGAATTAACAGGAGAAGATGAGGTGCCACCGAAACAAAGAAAAAAAACATCCATGTCTTCTCAAAACCCACCACCAAGTCTCCCTAAGCCTCCAAGTTGTAAGTAACAGATTTAACTTTTGGTGTAATTTCTTGTGTTGTATTGATTTGATGATGGTGTGCAAGGCTCAACACTAAGGATTTTTTTCTACAGTGCTTCAAGTTTTTACCTGGCCTGCCAAAATTTTCACTGGCCCCACAAAAGAAAAGTAATAAAATAAAATTGTTGTTTTTTTATTGTTTGTGATAAATGTAACCTTTACAAATATGACACCAAAAACTTTGTAACGTTAATAACTTAACTCATTTAAATTGTAAATATTGTTAGGCAAGTGGACAGTCACTGTATAAATATGGATTTAAACCTTATTAAAGTTGTAAAAAGTAAAGAGTAACGTAAAGAGCAATTACTAATGCAAAAAATTTGGTGATGTTTTCAAACATGAAATGTTGAATATTCATTTTGGAAATTATTAAAATTGAAAAGACACAATAAATGTTAAATTAAAACCACCTGTAGGTGGAAGCAAATCATTGTTAATGAGTGAGTCATTGAGATTCAATTGATTCAGTTGAACGGATGATTCATTCAGGAGTGAAGCATTTGACTGACTTAATACGTGAGTTGATTCAACTGATTCATTAAGAAAATTCAGTTAGAAACAGTGTGCTGCTCAGAGATGCAAAAAATTGTCTTTATCTTTGTTTGGAGCTATTTTCGTTGGCAAAATAGAAAAAAAATGGATAATATGGAGTCTAAAACGTAAGTCTCTTGATATTATTAACTTCCTGTTTATTATTAACTGTTAACTGTTAAATCAATATCACTTTGCAATCTTGCTGATATTTGGATAAAAACGGTACTCTTCATGTGATTTTGGTTAATTGTCATTTCATATAAATATAAAAGACATACAGGGGCATTTTTGCCCTGATTTTAAATTTTGGGGGGATCTAAATGCATTTTAATAGACTAAATCACGCAGTAAAAGCATCCACTACAAACGTACATGCGCAGAATCGTACAATGTGCACTTGCCCGATTGGGCTAATGACAGTTCTGTCAGCTGGCCCGAGCATTGTTCACGCTGGCCAGTGGGGCAGTCCTTGTTGTCAAGCCCTGGTGTGTCAGGTGTGGGTGTCAATTAGTGAACAGTAAATTAGTGAAGGTGCAGTGCCAGCTGGTGTGAACATAGCTTTCCAGGCTTTGTGTGCAATACAAACAGGGGCCAGTTGCATAAACTGCTTAGACTAGTCTTAAAAACTTTTCGTCATCTTTTTGTTTTCTTTAAGAATGGTCATAACTGCTTAAAGTCTGTTACAAAAGTATGGATTGGCCCAATCCAAGTCTGAAAAGTAAGACTGATTACCTCTTGTCTAACTGCTAGTTGGTCAAACTATTTCTTAAGACACTACCTTAACATAGTGGCTAAGCTTATGCAACTGGCCTCAGATTTCTGATGAGAATCCAGGGCTCCAGACTAACATTTGAGAGTTAAGTTCTACAGATGGTGGCGTCAGGAGCAGGGGGTGGTGTGTGGGAGTATTAAAAATATAAATAATTTAACGTGGTCGGTTGGTGTTTTTGCCATGGCTTTTTGTGTAAGTTACAATGCTTTGCCAAAGTATGCAACCCTCCTGAACTGTAAGGTCATCCCATGCTTTCAATGTCTGTTCTTAGACAAACCACCTAATGACATCTCAGTCACTGCCCATGCACCTAAGGAAGATGTGCCATCCCTGCCCAACCTTTCAGCTGATAATCCTTTCCATGGTATGTGCATTTAATGTTGGGTTTTTATCCATCTGTTAAGATAAATGTTTCTTTTTCTTATTCAGTGAAATAAGCACCTTAACTAAACAAAAACTGTACCTCAACTTGTGTTGTCTGTTCTGTTTGAAGATTGCTACCAGGTAGGGCTGTGAATCTTTGGGTAGACATCGACTCGATTAGATTCATGATTTATAGGTTTTTGATTTGATTAAAAAACAGTTTTTGCAAATTCAGAATGATTCGTTTCAAGACGATTCACAGTTAAACTCAATTTGATTAACAATTCACTTCTGCATTCTTTAAGTGCATTCACATGAATATTTAATTGTCCCCCTAAATTATTTAAATGCTTAGTCAGGGTGCAAATTACACAGTCACCTTTGTGAAGTCAGAGAATGAAGGCAAGAAACCCTACTTTTGTTAGATGTTAATTTAATGATTCTATGGCATGACATATGGCATATGTAGAAACGTATGTAAGGTAAAAAAAAACGTTTTTTAACTATTGCACTGAAAAAATGATTCATTGAATTTACCCTTTTTTTAAGGCAAGTGGTCGCAAACAATTTATTTTAGCTACATTTAAATAAAAAAGTTGAAAGTCAGTCAACCAAATTTGTTTATTTAAATGTAGCTTAAATAAATTGATTGCAGCCACTTACCTTAAAACTTAAAGGAAAACTTTGTTTTAATGTCTCCCTAATACAGGGTAAATAACTAGTTAAGTACTTAGTAGTAGCCATTGTACTTACATGAAACAAAATGTACTTACCATGTAACTGAGTTCTGGAACAGCCTGTAATTAGAGTTTGTAATTGGGTAGATGTAATAAGCAGCTACTGTTACACATATGTAACAGATGAGCCTGTTACAAAGCTAGCTACTTATGTAACCTTAGTTTGATTTAACCCACCAGTACACAGCTTAAATACATGTAATACCTTTCTAATTACATTAAATTTACAAAATATTACACAGGCGTGAGCTACTGAAAATAGTGTATCAAGATTGTACTTAAGTGTACTTGTGCGTATTCTTTTTAGACACTTACATTGTTTTTGCTCCGTTCATGAAATAAATACACCCAGGGTTTCTGCGGGTCCTTAAAAAGACTGAAACGTACCTGTAACAAAATTAAGGCCACAAAAATTCTTAAATGGTACATGTCTTAATTATGATTTCAGGAGTTCTTAAATTTAGAGATGGAAAGACAAGAATTGCTAAATGGCTTAATGTGACAATTCAACTTCAAAAGGCCATGATTTTATTCAATAAACATGAGTTTCAAAGTCAGGTTTTGCAAGGCTTTGTGTATTACCGTTACTGGGGAAACCGCTACATTTCTGTCGATCCAAATCATAAATCTGTTAATTATGCTTTTTAGTGATTCTACAGATTAATATATGTTACCATAGACATTGCATTACACCATTCAAAAAGTATTGATTTTATTTGTGTATGTCTTAAAAAAGACCTTAAAAAGTCTTACATTTGAGCTCTAAAATCCTGCAAATGCCCTGGCTATGCAATCATGCTTAAGTGTTGCACAGTTTTAGACATGAATATGACCCATGTATAAGTCTAAGAAAAATATGTTTAAATGTCTTAAGTTTGAGAAATATAAAATAACCATAACACTGAAATTTGTGTCAATAACAGAAAATACCCATAACACGCAAGAAACCAGCCATGCAGAGGGTGCAGTGAATGCAGGTAATTTTATGTTTGCACTTTTTTAATTACAGTATATTACAATCGACTTTACGCCATAGCAGTTCATCTGGCAAGAACTTCACGCCAATATATATATATATATGTTTGGGGTTTTTTTCTTTCTTTCTTTTTTTTTTGAATACCGGACATTAAGGTTGGTCCAATAGACGATGCCATCCTCCATCGCCGATGGCTGATAGACATCACAATGTTGAGTCAGCATTGTGATCCCCCCTTCCCCCCACAATCCGCCGCATCCCAATACAGTGTTTGGAAATTGCGTGATATTTAATTAAAGTGCCCCAACCCCCCCTTTTCTAGCGGCGTTGTCATTGTCAATCGTGATGTTTCACGGTAGACATCGTCCGATGCCAATTTGGTAGACATTGCCCAACCCTACCACACATATGCTAGAATACCACCAGGCAAATAACAGAAAGTCAAAATACCATTTTTTTCCTGTCTTTATTTTTCAGGTCTCCAGCAACTCATCGAGCAATCTGAGCAGCGGGTGCTGCTCGCAATAGAAAGAATGCAAACAGACATTGCGAATTCTACTGAGCGCCTAGTTCAGGCTATTCAGTCCTGGTCCAGCATCGTTCACACCACCCCCACAGGAGACCACTGAGGGACCCTGCAAAAAAAAATCCTGCAGGAGCTACAGGCGTTAATGTTAAAACTGGAGGGCACAGAGGAAAAAAAAGGATGGTATGTTAAAGGGTTACTCCACCCCAAAATGAATATTTTGTAATTAGTCTCTTACCTCCATGTCATTCCAAACCCGTAAAAGCTTCGTACATCTTCAGAACACATGATGCATTCTGACAGCTCTCTGGCCCTCCCATAGACAGTAATGTAATTAACACGATCAACGTCCAGATACATAGCAAGGAGACTAGTAAAATATTCCATGTGACATAAGGGGTTCAACCATAATTTTACAAAGTTACTAGAATACTTTTTGCACTCAAAGAAAACCAAAATAATGACTTTATTCAACAATTTGTCTCCTCCGCATCGCAATTTCACAGTGTATGCTATTTTGTGTCAGCAGCTGCACAAGGATACGTTTTCTATGTTTATTTATGCACAGAACAGTGTACGCTCTCCACAATGGCGCTAGGGTCATGCGGAGGAGACAAATTGTTGAATGATAAAATAATGTAACATTTTACCAATCTCCTTGCTACATTTCTGGACGTTGATCGTTTTAATTACATTACTGTCTATGGGAGGGCCAGAGAGCTGTCAGAATGCATGAAAAATATTTTAATTTGTGTTCTGAAGACGAACAAAGCTTTTACAGGTTTGGAACAATATGGGGGTAAGTGATTAATGATAAAATTTTCATTTTGGGGTGGAATGACCCTTTATTATGGCATGCATTTAGTAGGACATCATCTTTTAAAAACCCACTGTGCTTTTTAAGATAATTTTTTGAATTGCAACACTAACACTTGCTTTTTAATATTTATCTTCATATGTTGCATAGACCCAGTTTTTGAGCTTATTGGGAGGCAGCAGCTTTGGGGATGCTGTGAGAAGAATCCTCCGAAAAGTAGCTACCAATGAGGCCTGGTCAAATTACAGCCTGAAAGGCCAAAAAGGAAAGCTGCCCTTCATGGGGACATCCCTCCACCATATTGTTTTAAGTAAACTTTCACAGTCTCTCTCTTCCTCTTACTTATTCATGCAACTGTATTAAAGAGCAAATGATGAATCATGTCTGCTAGGGGTGTAGCAAAACACAAATTTGTATTGAACCATTGAACCATTGGTACGCATTACAAACCAAAAGATCTGTTGGACTAACCCTATTACATTTGGAAAATAAAAGCTTAAAGTGTGTGAAATATAATGTTCTCAGTGCAACTGTGCTCAACAAGGCATCCCAAACGACGTAACAGGCAACGTGAGGTCTGCCACTCCCACCCTCAAAGAAAAACACACTACTCCAGTAGAGTTGTGACTGTAAGGTCATTCGTTAGAGTTTTCCGTCTTTTCCTCACTTTTAAATAGCTGGTAAATTCCTGTGCGCAGATTACCTTCACTTTCAAATTAGCAGCAATTCGATGTCAATTGATTCAATTGACAACAAAACAACAGTACGACAAACTCACTTATAATAAACACAGAATGTTTAATTTATTAACAAAACAAATATAAATACACCATTCTATAGGCCTAATATAAAATTACAAATAACTTAAGTTTACAATAACTCAAGTTTAAATACACTGAAAACCAGCAAACATGGTGGAACCAAATAAATAAGAAACACATTTTTAAAAAAGCTTCCTAGACCACAAACAACAAAAGTTAACAGGCATTCCAAAGTCTAAAATATTTTTAAAGCAGGCGCTTTTGTATATCATTTCAAAACTAAATCTTTCATCAGCTTCTTGTCTTTCTCACCTTATTCGTCAGGTCGACTCACTCTTCTCACGTGATAAATAATATCTGACTCCTGCTGCTGATCTGAGATGCGACTGTTGTTTGGCACACTGCATTGTTCAGAGTACAAAAATCTCATACTTTATGATGTTAGTTTTAATAAATAAATAATTTGAAAAAGTAAAAATCAAGGATATTTTTCTGGCATTTCTTTCTTTTTGCTGTTCGAAAACGTACCAAACTGTGACACTGTATCGTATCGAAGCGAACCGTAAATTTCATGAACCGCTATACCCCTACTGTCTTCACACATACACTGCTGCAGTGTTTAGCTTTTTTAAAACATACTTTAATCACCATTTTACATGGATAAATTATCATTTTATATTTAATATAGTGTTGTCCTTTACATTGCATAGACTTATTAGAGATTTTCACATTTATTACTGTTATCTTCTTTTTTAGGTGCATGTGCCAGGAATCACTAAACTGAATATAAATTAATGCTGAAAAACAATGCGCTGGTTTCACACAGACAAAATTTAGGTTAAGTCACACTGGAAAAAAATACTTTTACGGAAAATAACTGATTTTTTCAGATTGTTTTCTTTTGTTTTGAATTGCAGTAAAAACTGTAAAATTATATCTAAATTAACTACTTGACTGTTATTTTAGGTATTGAAATACAGTAAGTCAATTTAATTATTATGTAAGTTTTTTAGCACAGTGCAGTGTTACTGGTCAAATTGTGTATTTACAATGTTAAAGTGGCTGACAACAAAAAGTATTTTTACAGAGCTGTAGCTAACTAGTTAGGCCTACTACACTACAGTATTTTAATGCTGGTTGTTATGGTGGTATTTGCAGAGACAAATATTTTCTGAAGTGGTACTTGATAAAAAGTTTGAGAATCACTGCTCTAGAATAACATAATTATGTATATTTCTGCATAAACCTACCTAAAACATCATCAGTTCCCTTTCGATATTTCACTCGTACTGCGTCGTAAGACGCTATGGGGAAAACTCCTTTTTTCTCTTCGCCTGAAGCCTTTTTTTCAATCACGCAGTGCAACTGCACGCTGATTGGTTTGTCAAAGTTAACTTGACGAGACCCATTAACTGACGGCGGTAACGAGTCGGCCAATGGCTGCGCCGCTTTACCGGGTGCCGTCATTTGCATGGGGCGGCGCCAACCGGCTCTATAAATGCGGCCGTTTCGCCGTCAAGTACAGATTTTTCTTCCTTCAGCCTTGAGAGATTGTTTTCAAAGCTGAACTCTGCAACTGAACGCCTTCGCCGTTGATAGAACATTGCAGCTGGAATTGGCTATTTTCGCCGTTCCCCTGCCGCTTCCGGCTTGAGAGCTTATTTTCTCTTCTAAAAAAGAGCTGAACGGCATTTTTAAATGCCACACCGTCGCTGCACTTCGTGCTCGGAGCCGCTGCGCTCTGACGACGGCCATCTTGAGTGTGCGCTCTGTCTCGGCAGATCCCACGCAGACGCCGCTCTCTCCTCTGCTGATTGCCCGCACTGCGAGGCTCTCAGTATCTCAGCGCTGCGCTCGCGGGTAGCGCTCTTTTCAGAACGCGAGCCCGCCCCCCCCCTCACATGTCAGATTCGCTGCCCCTGGGCAACGAATCCATGAACCTCATTCAACCACTGTCCCAGCGGGCCGAGGCCTGGCAGGCCATCCCCGCGGTGTCAGACTGGGTGATGGGTACAATAAGACGAGGTTACACCTTGCAGTTTGCTCGCAGAGCCCCCCGCTGTCGTGGCGTGGTCCCCACTCATGTGCGCGACGAGACCGTTCCCGTTCTCCACGCCGAGGTGGCCAACTTGCTGGAAAAAGGAGCCATAGAGATTGTTCCTCCAGCTCAAAGCGAGTCAGGCTTTTACAGCCGGTATTTCCTCGTCCACAAAAAAGGCGGCAGTCTCCGACCGATTTTGGACCTCAGGCTTCTGAACCGCGCCCTGGTAAAGCGGCCGTTCAGAATGGTGACCGTAAAGCAGATCCTCGCGCAGATTCACCGGTACTTCGGCTGGGTCTGCTTTACATACGACCTCCAGTTTGGTTTAAGCAAGTTCCATTTCGGCATGTTGTGGTATCGCTTCTGATAACTTCGGGCCTCATGTCAAGCCTGATGACCCGTTGGAGGGACCCTCACTAGCTGGCAAGGGTGCGTCTGGATCTGTGCTAGGAGGAAATGGTCTCGACAGGCGCCTCCAACACGGGTTGGGGAGGCGCTGTCGCGAGCAAACCGGCCTCAGCCTTTGGTGGGAGGAGGCGGGGCTGCACATCAGCTACGCAGGATGCTCACATCTGGCTGTGCCTGCCGAGCCTTTCTGCCCAAGGCGGAAGGGCACCATGTCTGTGCGCTCAGACTTGCCCGCTCTGTGGTGTCCCTATGTGAACAAAGGCGGGTGTCTCGGCGCCTCTTTGCTTTGATATGGGCCCAGAGCCAGCCTGGCTCGCTCAGGGCATCGCACGTGCCAGGCAAATTGAACCAGGGGGCAGACATGCTGTCGAGGAGCAATGTCTCGTCAGAGAACTGGACGCTCCACCCCCTCCCGGTTCAAGAGGATTTGGGACACACCTTGACGGTGTGAGTCGACCTCTTAGCCTCCGAACCAATTCTACACCTGCCCACTTTACTTTCACGAGAAGCCACGGATGCTCTGGCCCACGAGTGGCCAGATCTTCCTTTCACCATGCATTCCCTCGATTGGCTCTGTTACCTCAGGTACTCCAGGCTTGAGTCCCGGGAGGCATAGCTCAGAGCTTCTCCTGGTAGCCCCTTCTGGGAGGAACCAGGCATGGAGTGTCCAGAGCTGTTCCAGTTGTTGGGAGGCAGCCCGTGGCCGATTCCCTTGAGGCGGGACCTCCTCTCTCAAGCGAACGGCTCGCTGTGGCATCCACGGCCCGAGCTGTGGGCCCTTCATGTCTGACCGCTCAATGGGTGCTTTTGGGCCTCCCAGAGCGCGTCCTGAACACCATGACTGAAGCTAGAGCCCCGTCTACGCGGCGGCTCTATGTTCTGAAATGGGCTCTCTTTGAGGCTTGGTGCCGGGACCGGGACGTCGATCCGGTCTCCTCAGAGGTCTCGGTGGTCTTGTCATTCCTGCAGGAGTTGCTGGACAAACAGCGTTCTCCCTCAACCATCAAGGTTTACGCTTCGGCAATAGCGGCCTTTCATGCCCCTATTGCGGGGCGCTCGGTCGGCAGGCACAGTGCGGTTATCCAATTTTTGAGAGGCGCCAGGCGGTTGCACCCCCCGCGCCCTCATACGGTCCCCTCGTGGGACTTATCCACCGTGCTAAGGGCCATGAAAGGGGCCCCTTTCGAGCCTCTGCACTCCTCGAGCTTGAAAGCGCTCTCGCTAAGACCGCCCTGCTCTTGGCATTGGCGTCTGTCAAGCGAGTGGGTGACTTGCAAGCACTGTCTGTCAACCCGTCTTGCCTGGAATTCGGGCCAAACGACTCCAGAGTCGTCCTGAAACCAAGACTGGGTTATGTGCCTAAGGTGCTCTCAACTCCGTTCAGAGCCCAGGTCATAAGTCTCTCTGCCCTGCCCGCCTCGGTGGACGACCAGGACTTGCACCTGCTCTGCCCCGTTAGGGCCCTGAGGGTTTACGTAGCGCGTTCTGCCTCATTCAGGAGTTCAGAACAGCTATTTGTCTGCTTCGGTAACCGCACCAAGGGCCGTCCGGTTACAAAGCAAAGACTTTCTAAGTGGATTGTGGAGGCCATTACGTTGGCTTATTCCTCCTTGGGGATGCAGTGCCCCTTGGGAGTTAGAGCCCACTCCACCAGAGGCATGGCCTCTTTCTGGGCGTGGTCAAGCGGGGTTTCCATTTTGGAGATTTGTGAGGCGGCCGGCTGGTCCTCGCCGTCCACATTTATCAGGTTTTATAACCTAGATGTTCCTGCTCTACAGTCCAGAGTTTTGTCTATATAAGTCTGTCCAGTGGACCGACTGAATGGTTTATGGGTTACTCGACCTGTTTGGTGTGAGTCCCTAGTTATCGGGCCTGTTCGGGCACCTGTGGGGCGACACCCGAGCCACAGCGGCCCCCTTCGTGGCTTGCCCTGTGCTTGGTGTATTTTTGTGACGTTCCCCTGGGGTTTTTCCCCCCTTGGGTGTCATATTGAGTCGCACCCCACCATGGCACGGCGGGATTGTAGTGGTTCCCCATAGCGTCTTACGACGCAGTACGAGTGAAATATCGAAAGGGAACGTACTCGGTTACTTGCGTAACCTCGGTTCCCTGAGATATGGGAACGAGTACTGCGTTCCTTGCCGTGCCATGTGCTGCACGTCTCAGATGCTTTGTAAGAAAAATCTGAACTTGACGGTGAAATGACCGCATTTATAGAGCCGGTTGGAGTCTTGCTATGGCCTTCACTACTCTCTTCCAATCTGAAAACTTTTCCAAGCGATCCACAAGAGATTTCTGCTCCTTAGCCTTTGTTGTATGAACCTGTACCTCTTTAAGCTCTGGATCTCCAGCAATCTCTCCCACCATAATTCTTTCTTCTTTAGGGAGTTTTTTTTGCCATAAGAAACTTGACCCAGTAAACCGGTTTGATTCCACAAGTGCCTTTGCAGTAAGCCCACGAGAAGCATGGTCAGCTGGGTTATGATCTGAAGCCACGTATCTCCACTGACAAGGCTCTGTACTTGATCTTATCTGCTGAATTTGATTGGCCACAAACAAACGGAACCGCCGTGACTCATTATTGATGTAACCGAGTACAACCTTGGAGTCGGTCCAATAATATTCACGGATACCATCCACCTCCAACTCTGGTGGCCACAACAGCAGCCAAAAGCTCTAATCTTGGGATTGTTGTTACTTTTGTTGGAGCAGCCCTGGTCTTTCCCATAACCAGGCTGTAGTACACTTCCCCAGACTTGGTCACCGCTCGTAAATATGAACAAACTCCATAGCCAATCGTGCTGGCGTCAGAAAAATTGTGTAGCTCATATTGCTGAACATTTTTAAAGGTTGATGGCACATAACAGTGAGATATTTTTATTACAGACCTGAAGGTCTTGAAGCCAAACTTCCCAATGTGGCCTGAGATCATCTGGAAGAGGTTGGTCCCAACCTACCTTATCATGATATACTTTGCAAGATCCTTTTTCCAACCAAGATAAAGGGTGCCATAAATGCAAGAGGATCAAAGACTGAAGCCACTGTAGACAAAATTCCTCTTCTAGTGAAGGAATTCTCCTTCACAATCACTCTGAATTGGAACGTATCAGAAGCAACACACCACTGTATCCCAAAGAGCCCGTTCCATCTTCGGCTCTCCTAAAGCAAGGTCAAGGTCAGCTGCACCTTCAGCACATTCTATCTTTGGGATCGTAGCGACCACCTTCTTACCATTTGGGATGAACTTGTGCAAATGAAGCTTCCCAGAATTGCAGAGCTTTCTAGTTTCTCTCACAAGCTCGATGGCTTCTGCCTCTGTCTGCACACTTGCCAAACCGTCATCAACATAAAAATTACGCTGAATGAATCTTACTGCGGCTTGACTAAACTTGCCTTTACCTTGTGCAGCCAGATGTTTAAGTCCAAAATTTGCACATCCTGGAGAGGAGGCAGCTCCAAACAAATGAACTCTCATATGAAACACAGATGGCGGAGCTTCCAATTCATCCTCTTCCCACCACAAAAAATGAAGGTAATCTTGATCTTCCTGTGTGACATGAAACTGATGGACCATACACTCCACGTCACACATAATGGCTACTTGACCTTTCCGAAACCGGCACAAAACACCGACAAGGGTATTTGTGAGGTTGGGCCCTGTCAGAAGATCAGATAAGTTCCTTGAAATCTTGCAGAACAATCAAAGGCTACCCGAATCTTACCAGGCTTCTGGGTGATAAACTCCATGATGAGGGATATACCAAGCTGGCTGATTGCTAATCTCCCTTTCTTGCGATCATATCCTTCATAAAGGCCACGTAGTCTTTATAATATCGGTCATCCCTTTTAAAGCGTTTCCCCAAACAACTGAGTCAACGGTCTGCACATGCCTTATTATCTGATATTTTTATAGTCCCCATAGGTGTTTTGAGTCTTTTATTCTTGATGCAAACAAGTTGGATGATGTTTTTCACATTCATCTCAGACACTTCTGATGGTACAATTTTTAGAATTTAGACCTTAAGACAACCAAAGCACAAATTTCACCTTTTCCTCAACTGGTTTTTCCATAATTTTACAACACTTATGCAGAGTGTGACCATATCCTTTGCAAAAGGCACACGTGACGCTAGTCTTCTCGCTAGAACTAGTAGTAAATGTCTTGACACTTGGACCTCGAGTTCTTTGAAACTTATGATCTTGTTCATATTGCTTAGATTTTTCTTGCTCAATTGGCTTTATTGCTTGGAGTGAAGTGATAGGGTTGCATGCAATTCTGGCCACTTTGTTGAGAAACTGAACAAAATATATAAAGTCAGGAAAGGTTTTGTGATCATCTTGGAACATTGTGACAGCTCTATTCCAACGTGAACTCAGCCATTCTGGTAATTTGGATACTATTCTCTGATTTTCAACACAGTCATTTAGAGCTTGTAAGCCCTGGACATAAGACATAGCTGATTAAACACTACTCAAAAAAATCCACAAATTCACAAAGATCCTTGCTATCTTTAGAAGCAATCTTATGCCACAACTGTATTTTATCACAATATGCTTTACCTACTATAAAGGGATTTTCAAATCAGTCCTCTAAAATGTTCCAGGCAGCACAATACGCACTTTGTGTTCCAACTAGGGAATATCCCTCAATCGCTCTCTTCACTGAGCCACCCACATACTTGCGGTAGAATGAAAAGCTATCCTTCAGCTGACAGATTCTTACGATCAATTAATAGCTGAAGGGACAACTTCCAATCAGTATACTGCAGAGGATCTCCAAAAAAGACCGCAGGTTCTGGGATCGGAATCCTATTGGCCGTAATTGCTTCAGCAAGTGTTTTTACAAGATCACTAGAAGCTCCATGTGAAATGTACTGCATTGCCTCAGAGCTATTACACTGAGAAAATGCACTAACACGCGCAATATCACATAGATAGACCATTTTCTCAGTCCGTGAAAATGCGCTACCCAGCGCATAGTCACACAAGTAGCGCGTTTTCTCGGGTAAATTAACAAGTGAAAACACGCTTCTCTGTGCGTAGTAAGACTTGTACTGCATTGTATCAGAGGTATTACACTGAGAAAATGCACTAACATGCTCAATATCACACAGATAGACCATTTTGTCAGTCCGTGAAAACGCACTACCCAGCGCGTAATCACACAGGTAGCTCATTTTCTCAGGCAAATTAACAAGTGAAAATGCACTACCCTGCGCGTGGTAATACATGTACTGCGTTTCCTCAGACGTAATACACTGAGAAAACACACTAAGATGCACAATATCACACAGATAGACCATTTTCTCAGTCCGTGAAAACGCACTACCCAGCGCGTAATCACACAGGTAGCGCATTTTCTCAGGCAAATTAACAAGTGAAAACGCTCTTCCCTGTGTGTAGTAAGACTTGTACTGCATTGTCACAGAGGTAATACACTGAGAAAATGCACTAACATGCGTAATACGACACAGATAGACCATTTTCTCAGTCCGTGAAAATAAGCTACCTAGCACATAGTCACACAGGTAGCGCATTTTCTCGGGCGAATTAACAAGTGAAAATGTGCTTCCCTGTGCGTAGTAAGACTTGTACTGCATTGTCTCAGAGCGATTACACTGAGAAAATGCACTAACATGCGCAATATCACACAGATAGACCATTTTCTCAGTCTATAAAAAACGCGCTACCCAGCGCGTAGTCACACAGGTGGCGCGTTTTCTCGGGCGAATTAACAAGTGAAAAAGCACTACCCTGCGCGTAGTAAGACATGTACTGCATTTTCTCAGATGTAATACACTGAGAAAATGCACTAACATGGGCAATATCACCAAGATAAACCATTTTCTCGGGCCGTGAAAACGCACTACCCAGCGGGTAGTCACTCAGGTAGCGCGTTTTCTCAGGTGAATTGACAAGTGAAAACGTGCTACCCTGAGCGTACTAAGACATGTACTGCATTTTCTCAGACGTAATACACTGAGAAAACTCCCTAACATGCGCAATATCACACAAACAAACCGTTTTCTCGGGTCGTGAAAGCGCGCTACCAGCGCGTAGTCACACAGGTAGTGTGTTTTATCAGCCGAATTAACATGTGAAAACGCGCTACCCTGCGCATTCTAACTCATGTAACGCGTTTTCTTGGCCAAATTACACTGAGAAAATGCACTACCATGCACAATATCACACAGATAGCCGTTTTCTTAGGCCGTGAAAACGGGCTACCCAGCGCGTAGTCACACAGGTAGCACATTTTCTCGGCCAAATTAACATGTTGAAACACGCTACCCTGCACTTTCTAACTCATGAAGCTCATTTTCTCAGCCAAATTACACTGAGAAAACACACTACCATGCACAATATTACACAGATAGCCCATTTTCTCAGGCCGTGAAAACGTGCTACGCATATTAACACAGGTAACGCGTTTTCTGGGGCGAATTAACATGTGAAAACGTGCTACCTTGCGCGTAGTAAGACATGTACTGCATTTTCTCAGATGAATTACACTGAGAAAACGCACATGTACAATATCACAGAGATAGCCCGTTTTCTCGGGCCGTGAAATCGTGCTACCCAGCGCGTAGTCACACAGGTAACGCCTTTTCTCGGGCAAATTAACAAGTGAAAACTTGCTACCCTGCGAGTAGTAAGACATGTACAGCGTTTTTCGGACGAATTACACTGGAAAAACACTACCATGCGCATTAACTTCCTCATCAGGAGCTTTCCAAGATGGCGCAGCCATGTCCAGATGCCTTCCCGACCACCCCGTCCAGACTGTGCTTGTTTTTTTTGTCATTTATTTATCTTTATTACTTTCTAGTGTGCAAAGATCATCAGGGTTGGTCACCTATGACAGTAGAACACTACTGGAAAGAGGAAATCAGATTTTGTCCATAATTTCGACCACTTTTGAGCCTGATCTGTCATTGCCGTCTGAGATACTACATGGCTCAGACAACAACAAAGTACACGGCGCTGACCCGCGGCGCAGAAAAAAGTAGCATCGGGGGAAAAACGTGGCGGTGTCTGCAACAGAATGAGAGAGCGAGCTCACCACACAGCACTGCCGAGTATCCTGCTGGCTAATGTTCAGTCACTACATAACAAGTTGGATGATCTTCAGGTCAGAGTTACTTTCCAACGTGACATGACAGATTGTAACATTTTATGCCTTACTGAAACATGGTTGACCCCCACTGTGCCGGACCGAGCCGTAACGCCACCAGACTCATTCTCTGTGTTCCACATGGACAGAACAGCGGAGTCCAACAAAGCTAAAGGTGGAGGAGTGTGTTTCATGATCAACAAGAAGCCTCATCTGGAATATCTGAGTATAAAGTGTCGCCCTTTCTACCTGCCTCACAAGTTCACCTTTGTCATCGCCACGGCGGTCTACATCCCACCCCACGCAGACACAGGTACGGCTCTATCCGAACTGCATGTGTTGTGTGCATTCCAAAACAAACACCCGGACACAACGCTCATCATAGCAGGGAACTTTAATGAGGCAAATTTCAAACAAGTTATGCCAACCTTTCATCAGCATGTTACATGCTGACAAGAGGAGCTAACATATTGGACCACTGCTACAAAGTCTCTTCTCAACCAGTTTTCTGAAAATCTGATCATTCCACCATTTTCCTCATACCAGAATATAAACAAATCTTTTGTCGTGAGGCTCCGGTCATGAGAGAGGTGCAATGCTGGTCTGCCCAGAGGCAGACGACATCAATGAGTTTGCAGATGTTGCAGTAGCTTTGTTAGCAAGCTTCCGAATTAAGTCATCCAAACGGTGAGAGTTAGAACCTTCCCTAACCAGAAGCCGTGGGTGGACAGATCAATTCGCGCCACTGCGAATGCCCGGACCACTGTGAACGCCCGGACCGCTGCTTACAACGCTGCTCTCATTACCGGCAATATGAGCGCTTACAAAGTGGCCTCTTATGACCTTCGCCGCCGGATTCAAGTTTGCAAGTGCAATTTCAGACAGTGAATCGAATCACAATTTCATCAGGGTGACGCACAGAGCTTGTGGCACGGACTGCGTATGATTATGGACTATAAAGCTAAAGACCGCAACAATTAGTGCCGACTCTGCATTTGCCAACGAGCTGAACACATTCTACGGCCGTTTCGAGGTTAGCCAGGTGGCTATCGCTACCAGCAGCCCAGCATCTGAGAACGGTGATGTCATCAGCATTGCAGAGCACGACGTCTGCGTGGCACTGAGGAGGGTGAACACCAGGAAGGTGGCGGGTCCAGACGGTATCTCCAGGCACCTGCTGCGCTGACCAACTGTCAGGTGTGTTCACCACCATCTTCATCGAGTCTCTGGCGAAGTCCGTGGTCCCCACCTGCTTCAAAAAATCCACCATCGTCCCTGTGCCCAAGAATAACAAACCCTCATGCCTGAATGACTACTGCCCTGTTGCACTGACATTGGTAGTTATGAAGGTGTTTGAAAGACTGATTAAGCACATCATCTCCTCCTCCATCCCAAGCACCATAGATCCACTCCAGTTTGCCTACCGCTCTAACATATCTACAGAGGATGCCATCTCCCACCTCCTGCACACCTCTCTCAGCCACGTGGACAAGAAACAGGGTAACTATGTGAGATTGCTGTTTACTGACTACAGGTCAGCGTTCAACACAATAGTGCCCTATAGACTGTTTACTAAGCTGAGAGACCTAGGGCTCAACAACCGCTTGTGAACGTAGGTGCTGGACTTCCTCATAGGCAGATCTCAGGTGGTGCGGGCGGGCAGGTGTGTTTCCAGCAGCATCACCACCAACACAGGAGCTCCTCAAGGGTACGTGCTCTCTCCGCTGTTGTATTCACTCTACACTTCAGACTGTGTGGCCACTCATGACTCCAACAACATTGTCAAGTTTGCAGACGACACAGTGGTGCTGGGGTTAATCTCCAACAATGATGAGACGGCCTACATGGACAAGGTGGAGAACCTGGCACTCTGATGTCAGGAAAACTGCCTCCAGTTGAACGACAGCAAGACAAAGGAGCTGTTGGTGGACTTCAGCAGGAGACACCATCACTACAGACCCCTCACCATTAACGGTGCTCCAGTGGATAAGGTGTGCTTTTTCAAATACCTTGGCATCTACATCACTGAGAACATGACATGGACTGAACATATTAATGTTCAAGTCAAGAAGGCTAGGCAGCATCTGTACCACCTTAAACAGCTGAGGAAGTTTGGGGTTTCCCCTACCACTCTGAAAGCTTTCTATTCTGGCACTGTGGAGAGCATCGTCACACAGAACATCTTGTCCTGGTACGGAGCTGCTGTGTTCAGCATCAGAAAGCCCTCCAGAGAGTGATCTGGGCAGCGGAGCACTGCTGCACATCAGCTCTCCCTTCCCTGCAGGACAGTTACACCAAGAGATGTAGGACCAGGGCAATTAGAATTGTTAAAGACTTGGCTCATCCCAGAAATGGACTTTTTCATCTTCTGAAATCAGGCAGAAGGTTCTGCACCATCATGGCCAAAACAGAGAGACGCAGGAGGAGTTTCTATCCTCAGGCCATCCGTTTTCTAAACCAGGACCTGTGTTTTTTCTAAAAGTCTTCATTTGTCATTCCATACTGGCTCTCAACTCATACTGTATGATCATTTTACTGTCTGACATTTTTACTGTCCAATATTTGCTGTGCAAACTCTCAACTCAAATTGTATGATCATTTATACTGTCTGACATTTACTGTCCAATACTTGCTGTGTAGCTGCACTTGGCACTTTAAAACATGGCACACTGCACTCATTGCACCATTTAAACCCATTGCACCTTACCGTATATAAGTAATAGTTTTCTTTTTATCTCTTTCCCTTATCTCCTTATGTTTAAGTTATTTAAGTTTGTATATTATCTTTGTAACAGTAGGCGGGTGAACCCAAACACAGAGTCGACAGAACCAGCTCACAGGCACAGGGGAAATTGACAAAACGTAGTGAGTTTATTCAAACGAACGTTAGAACCAGAAAACACAGTCCACGGAGCAAACGAATCCAAATCGCCAGAGGCAAAAGGGTAGTCCAAAAACAGAAAGCAAGGGTCGAAAAAATAACTGGAATAAGCATTATCTATAAACAAATTGGCCCATATGCTTGATTAATCAAAAAAAATTTATGCACAAATCATATTACATCCATTTTCATCAGAACTCCACTGAGATTGCAATAAATACTCTGGCGATTTCCTTTGACAACCAGTGGAAACCAATCAACTACTAAGTATTTGTGAACATACTCTTGCTTTCACAGACATCATCAATATAGGTTAAATGGTACCATCACAATCTCACCGCAAAGCAGACATCTTTATTTATTTTTATATGGGGAATCCTTTATTTAGTTTGCTGATTATGTTAATCATTAGGACAAATCAAGATCTAAACAACAGGAAGGAAGAAGAAAACCTTTGCTTTAAGAAATAAGGTGCACAATATACTTTAAAAACAAAAGTCAATTTTAGCTAGCCAAATCATATTAGAGTTATTTTCATCAGAACTCCACTGAGCTTGTATCAATAAAAGCTCTGGTGATCTCCTTTGACAAGTGGAAACCAATCAACTACTTATCATTGGATAAAACACAGTTGCCTTCACAAACCACATGACATTGAGTTACATGTTACACAAAGTAAATGAACGCAAAGCAAAAATTCGTAATTAACTGTACAATGCTACCAGTCTACGAGGCTTCTTCAGTTATTAATGTTGTTGGTAATCATAATTAATTCCTCAAAATTATAGTCTGAAGAGTAAAAATTAGCTGGACTAAACATTCTCTAAGAACTAGATGCCCCATATGCTTTAATAATGAAAGAAGTCATTTTTAGCTGCCCAAATTATATTAGTTTTTTCCTCAGAACTCAACTAAGCTAAGACATGTAATAAATGCTCTGGCGATCTCCTTTGACAACAAATAGAAACCAATCAACAAGTTACGTGTAAACATACTCTTGCTTTCACACACGCCATCATTTTAGGTTAAATGGTACACTTATAAACTCTCCGAAAAACAAACCCCTCCATATTAAATATAAACCTTAAACTAAATAGAAGTAGTAAGAGAGACAATTTGGATGCAGTATTACCTACAAAAGTGGAAATTGACTTTTGCACTGAATGTGCATGACGTTAGTAACAGTTTCAATATGAAAAATACAATAAAACCGCTCTTTTATTAAGTGGGTGGCTCTTAAAAGAGCCGTTGGATTAGTAAAGCTGCTAAGAGACTTTATTTGGAGCTGGTGTACTTGGTGATGGCCTTAGTGCCCTCAGACACAGCGTGTTTGGCCAACTCACCGGGCAACTGCAGGCGCACAGCGGTCTGAATCTCCCTGGAGCTGATGGTTGAGCGCTTGTTGTAGTGAGCGAGACGAGATGCCTCGCCAGCAATACGCTCAAAGATGTCGTTGACGAATGAGTTCACGATTCCCATGGTTTTGGATGAAACGCTGGTATCATGATGGACCTGTTTCAGCACCTTGTACACGTAGATAGCGTAGCTCTCTTTCCTGTGCTTCTCACCTCCTTTTCTAGCCGTCTTTGTCACAGCTTCCTTGGAGCCCTTCTTCGGGCAGACTTTTTTGTCTGAGGCATTATCCTCTTCAAACTGGAGCTCCACGAATGAATGACATGTAGGGCAACGAGCACGGGTTATTTAGACTTCCATATTCAAATTAGGTTAAGCTAGAAGCTCATTGGCAACCAATTCCATTTGAACACAGAATGACGCCTTACATTTATGGCTCCTTCTCCTTCCACTGCGGCCAGGAACACGTTTTTGAACAATGTGTATAAAGGACAGTCACACAAAATGGTACGATTTAAACAAATTTCAAGGGATTTTTGTTCGTGTTTTTTGTCTTTGATAGAAAAATTAAACAAGGCTGCAAAACGCGTCGATAATAGCACAGACCTTTCTGAAATATCACAGAAACTAACTATAACTACAAAATTATTCTAACTTAAATTATTTTACTCCGCCCTTAATCTTCATAATTGTGCACCCTAAATAATATTCACAGATGAACTCAAGCATTTAAACGGAGCTAGTTGTGGTCACGGCTTCTCGTAGATTCTTTCATGATCGGTATACGTTTTAACAACTGGCACTTCTAAACACGTTTTATAATTTATTGAAGTATACTTATGTTGTTTGCATTCTGTAAATACTAGAACCACGTTTGTTTTGTACACTTGTAGCTCATTTTACACAAACATTTTTGGTAAATTAATCTAAGCATCAAAACTGTAAGGTGCTACTTCGGAGCTAGCGCCGTTCAGTAAACCAAACCATTTAACCAGACCTCTTACAAGAGTCTAAGTTTCCATCATTATACAAAATATAATTATATAAATATAGAATATGCAGCGCCTTCTAGAGAAATAACTCTTTAATTGAACATGTGGATGGCTCTTAAAAGAGCCTTTAGGTTCATATACGTTTACCGTACAAAGTGCGTCCCTGGCGCTTCAGAGCATAGACTACATCCATGGCGGTGACGGTGTTCCTCTTGGCGCGTTCGGTGTAGGTAACCGCGTCCCTGATCACATTCTCCAGAAACACTTTCAACACGCCCCGAGTCTCCTCGTAGATCAGACCAGAAATACGCTTGACACCACCATGACAAGCCAGACGACGAACAGCTGGCTTAATAATGCCCTGGATATTCTCGCGTAGCACCTTACGACGACGCTTAGCGCCCCCTTTGCCGAGTGTTTTACCTTCTTTACCTCTTCCACACACGCCTGTCGTTCATGTTTCCAACCAAATTCGATGTAAAAGAGCTGGCGCTGCACGCGACTAATATCCTCCTCTAAAGGACCTAGTTGAAGACTGAGTGCGGAGGCGGAGCTTCAACTCTCGATTCAATAGGGTAGCGGTCGCGTAAAGCAAGCCAGGGTTTTTAAGGGAATAGTTGAGCCAAAATGAATATATTCGTTTCATCACTCAAAATATTTAACAGTATTTATATTCATTCGCAAGGCCCGCGTGAAAATAATGCTAACAGGCAACAGAAGTCGATGGTAATGCAGCTAGCACCACACCATAGGGTCTTAATATACTATGCTTACTTTTGAGTCATTGCACATTCAGAACAGTCCCTTATTTGTGTACCGCATATACTGTTTATTCTGTGCATTATTCCTGGTCCATTTTAGATACCGTGTTAGATATATACCTCATTTTGTTACTGTGTAACCATCACGCTGAACCTTTACAGCATTTGTCCAAGACAGCTTGATTTTTCATGATTACACAGTCCTCCTGGTACAAACTATGAAAATTAGGATTAACTTGGTTCTAATTTATGATGGTGAGTTAGTAGTCTTGTTTTTTATTTAGGTGAACTAATGATAAGCACAAGCATTCAAATGAGTTTGTGTATTTTTACAAAGTCTACACATACACTTCATTAGTTAGTGACTTAATTAATGGTAGTTAAAGCGCATTTCAGGACCATAAGCTATTAAACTGGAGAAAGACCTGACTGAGGAATTCCCAGAGACACGAAAACATGCTAGTTTTTACTGAAACATTTAGATGGCTCTTAAAAGAGCCTTTGGGGGTAATCTGAATTTTAGCTGAGATTTAGGCGCGCTCTCCGCGAATGCGGCGGGCCAGCTGGATGTCCTTGGCCATGATGGTCACTCTCGTGGCGTTGATGGTGCACAGATTAGTATCCTCGAACAGACCAACCAAGTACGCCTCGCTAGTCTCTTGAAGAGCCATAACGGCGGAACTCTGGAAGCGCAGGTCAGTCTTGAAGTCCTGGGCGATTTCTCTGACCAGGGGAAGGGGAGCTTACGATCAGCAGTTCAGTGGACTTCTGATAACGGCGGATCTCCCTCAGAGCCACGGTGCCGGGCCTGTACCTGTGGGGCTTCTTCACATCGCCGGTGGCCGGGGCGCTCTTGCGGGCAGCCTTTGTGGCGAGCTGCTTCCTCGGGGCCTTACCACCAGTGGACTTACGAGCCGTCTGCTTTGTTCTTGCCATTGCAATGAATTCCCTCGTCTCTCATGAAGAATAAGATTATGCGCCGAGTCGGCCTCTTTAAGCGCTAGCTCCATTTGATGTTGACTGGGCATCTTCAAGGCGCTTTCCTCTTATTGGTCCTCTTGTTGTGAACGCGCATTCATTTCTGAATTTGGCGGGTTTCGTCCCACTGGATTGTCTGTTTACTGTACGGCTTTTAAAATTTTTTCTCACCTTTACTAAATCAGACGTACTTTATATTTATGTATGTGTATAATGTGCAACTTAAATATACAACTCGTAAGGAAGGCTTCAACTGTTTTATCTGTTCTTAACAGAATGACTCGTAAATTATAGATCTACGACACATATACATAAATATAAATACAATAGTATAAATGTATTTTAGTGCAAAAACGTCTATATATTCTTCCTATTCTTTGCCGTTTACAATCCATAGGCGTTTTTTTCTTTCAATATACAGTTCTCAACATAACGTGTAATTGTATTTAAACCTTTAAGGGGAATACATTTTGAGTGATTTGCAATGGCAGTCTACCACGAGATGACGTCTACAGGTTGACCCATCCGCGAAGGATCAGCAGGCAGCTTCTTTTGGCAGCGCCTGGGGGAAGCAGACACAAGTTGCTAATATCATTATGACTGAGAAAGAAACGTTTTCTTTTACAGAAACCTCATTGTAGCTTATATTCAGCATGATTATTAACAAAAGGGAAAACTGCACTTTTGGAGAGAGGTGGGTGGCTCTTAAAAGAGCCATTGGGTATTTCGACGTCTGCAAAGAAAGCGCCAGTTTACTTGGTCTTGGCAGGTTTCTCTGGTTTTCTTGGGCAACAGAACAGCCAGAATGTTGGGCAGCACACCGCCCTGAGCGATGGTCATGCCGCCCAACAGTTTGTTCAGCTCCTCGTCGTTACGCACGGCCAGCTGCAGATGACGGGGAATGATACGTGTCTTCTTGTTATCGCGCGCAGCATTACCGGCCAACTCCAAAATCTCAGCCGTAAGATACTCAAGCACGGCGCCAGCACTTACATGCTCAGCATAGTTACCTTTACGCAAAAGCCTGTGCACACGGCCCACCGGGAACTGCAGCCCAGCGCGGGATGAGCGAGTCTTGGCCTTATCCCTGGCCCTTCCTCCCGTCTTTCCTCTTCCACCCATTCTAGCATTCAGAGTGTTTAGATCGAAGAGAACTGAAATGAACGCTGACAACCGCTGAGCGCACGTTATAAGGCAACAACAGCTGCTGTCCAATTGGCCTAGCATGGCATGAAGCAACAGCCAATCACGAGAGTGGCCTCAATGTACCAGGCCACGCCTACAGACTCCCGCCATCACACGCTCTCCCCTCTCCAACTTAAGCATCTACAACAGTAGTATTAAAAATAAAATAATACACATCAAATAAAAAGATTAAACGGTAGAAGAGTCATGTGGCCCACATTTGATTAATACTACTGCTTACTCATTGGTATTAATGGTAATTATTAAGATACATACATACATGTTGTACAAAATTGAGAACCGTGTAATTAGAAATTAACAGTTTTAAAAAGAAAAAAAAATCTAGATTTAGAGAATAAAATGTTTCTGATTCTAATATGTATTCCACAATATTATCGCATGCATCTCCTAAAATAGTTACAATAATAACCCACCAAATAATAACCCAAGCACATAATGCAGAAGTCATGTGGTCCATATAATTGGGGGTAATATGATTTATTATTGCTTGTTAATTGATTGTTTGTTTTTATATTCGCCAAGAACAAAATGTGTAGTAAAAAACATACCCTACGACTGTTAATTAATTATAAAAAATTTACAAAACAAATTCTAAAGACGTTTCTAATAATTATAAGAATTCTAATATGTATAAAGATGATAAACATTTAGAAAACACAACTCTCCAATGAGAATATGTGGGTGGCTCTTAAAAGAGCCTTTTTATGAATGAAATCAGGCATGTAAATGAACATTTACTTCTTCTTGGGGGCCGTTTTTTTAGCCTTTGGTTTCGCTGCTTTGGGTTTAACAACCTTTGCCTTCTTGGGGCTCTTTGCTGCCTATTTCGGGGTGGCAGGCTTCTTCGCCTTCTTGGGGCTCTTGGTGGCTTTCTTGGCGGCAGTAGCTGGTTTCTTCGCCTTCTTAGGAGACTTTTTCGCCGCAGCGGCGGGCTTCTTTGCTGCTGTCTTTTTGGGCTTCTTCGCCGCGGCAGGCTTCTTGGTGGCCGCTTTCTTGGCTTTAGGCGCTGCTTTCTTAGCGGGCTTTTTATTGTCTTCGGCCTGTTTCTTGTTCAGCTTGAAGGACCCAGAAGCACCTGTGCCTTTTGTCTGCACCAGGGTGCCTTTAGTCACCAGGCTCTTAACTGCGATCTTGACGCGGGAGTTGTTCTTCTCCACGTCGTAGCCGCCGGCAGCCAAAGCTTTCTTCAGCGCGGTGAGAGACACGCCGCTCCGTTCCTTCGACACGGAAACGGCCTTGATGATGAGCTCACCGACGCTGGGTCCCGCATTCTTGGGGTGAGCGGCTGCTCTCTTCTTGAGTGCCTTGGCCGGTGCAACTACTGCCATAGTTCTTTGTAGTGGAGTTTAGAACGTGCTACTGATGATGCTCAAAATGCGAGTCGCACTCGAGCTGCTTGGTTCAGTAAACCTTCTGCTCCCTCGCCAGGCGCCGGTCTTAAAAGCCACATGAGAACGGTGTAGACTCAACCTGCCAAACTCCACCGCTCTGCTCTTCTTCACCGCGGTGCATTTGTGTTTTTTCACGACACAAAATGAGCAAAACATGAGCAGCAACACCAAGTGCGCTGCGACAAACCAGGTGTTCCAACAGAACAGATTCTCTGGCTTCTTTGGATGTCGAGGAAAGCCGTATAGCATCACCTTGTTTAACGACTCTCACATGAAACATCACGGTCCGCCTGCTGTCCGACACCACGGACTGCGCGTTTCACATTATAATCGGTGTAATTTTTGGCCAAATAAACACGTCCGTCTTCTGACATCTTCTCTGTTGGTTTGAGGAGAGTCTTGGTCATTGCCTGGTCATACAGCGAGCGTCCGAGTGTTCGGTCTAGTATTTGGAAACGGATTTCCAAGTGTGTAAAACACACACAAGATGCAGGTGCGATTCGGAGCAGTAACTGCGAGTGTATGCCAGGGCATACATGTTAGGTTTATATTTAATGTAATGTTTCCATAATTCTGTAATCATTTTTAATACACAGTACATGTGCAAACTAGTTACTTATGCTCTGAGGCCACTTGCCCCCATGACCTTAAATAGCGTTTGACACTCACATACTACAATGCTTAATTAAAAAAATAATCGGTCCTTATTTATTAACCACTAGAAATGATAATAAACATTCTTATAAGAAAGCTATCGAAGTGGGCTATCCAAAATTTCTATACCTTGCCTATTGATAACATTACTTTGTAGACAGTGAGTTCCATCACAGCCAGAGTCCAATGGAAGGAAATCCATCGTAGCGACCAAGAACTCTGCCTGTATTTAAGCAAAAACCTCATATTTACATTTAAATCTATATTTGGTAATCGTCATTGATAAGTCAAATTTATAGTCTGAAGAGTAAAAACTAACTGGAATAAACATTCTCTAAAAACAAGTTATTAAATAACGAAAGAAGTTAAGCTGCCCAAATCATATTCGAACCATTTGAGTTCAAATTTGAGTTAAATAGTACTCTTACAAACTCACAGCAAAGCAAACAACTCTATATTTACTTAACCTGTTAACGGCCCATCTGGCTTCATCACTAACTTATTTTGTTGATATTTGTCATTGATTAATCAAAATTATATATTACTAAAACTATTTGTATGTTATTTGCGCCATTTACATTTGAACTAGATTGAGTCTGTAAGACTTTTGTTAAATGTTTGGCGATCTCCTTGATTAAGTTCTGGAAGCCTATCAACTTCATATTATTTAAGAAGACTAATTCACCATCACACACGACATTATTTAAAGCAAAGCAATGCTCTTCGACCTGTTCGCAAAGTCAAAACGTCTGTACGTGCTGCAGATGAAACATGTACATGGGTTTTCTTTTATTAACTATTAATATGTGGTCCTTGTTATTAAATATGTAAATCATCACCTGACCAGTAAGAAGTCACTATAAAAAGCATGTTCCAAGAAAAGTGATATGTCAGAACAGTATGTTGTCCTCACACACATCATTTAAAGCAAAGCGAAGCTCTTGGACCTGATCGCAAAGTCAAAACGTCTGTATGCTATTTTTGTTTGTTTGTTTTTTAAATTAACCATTAATGTGTTGTTCTTGGTTCTTAAATACGTAAATCATCATCTGACGAGTGAGAAGTAATTATAATAGCATGTTCCATCAAAAGTGATATGTCCAAAATGCTTTAATTACTATGCATTACTACACTGGTATTCAAGTCATATTAAAACTGTTTTCCTCTGAACTGAGCCTTTAATATTTAAATGAAAATACTGGCGATCTTGGGGGTTAATCTGTGGAGGTTTAAGAACTTTTTTGTCCTCACACTTGACATCTTTTAAAGAAAATCGCTGCACCTAAAACGGACCGCAAAATGAACACATCTTTGTCGGCCTCAGATGTTACATGTGGGTTTACCGGGATTATTTATTTTGCCGGTTTCATTATAGTTTTACTGTAAATCCTGATCTGTCAAGTAAGAAATACCTTTTAGAGTTAACTTTTAAAGTATTTTTGATGACAACTATAGTGCCTAGAATATTCTGATGACGTTGAGTTACATTAAAAGCTTTAGCGATCTCCTTTGTTTATCGGTAAACGCCTTCCACCCCTTTATTATTTAAGAACCTTTTTTGCCTTGAAACTCTACATCTTTTAAATCAAAACGATGCACCCAAAACTGACCACAAATCATCTTTGCCTGTATTAAAATATTAATACTACTTTCATCTTATATCTACTGAGCCTGTAATATTTTAGTAAAAATACTGCAATCTTGGGGGGTTAATCTGTGGAAGCTTATAAACTCAATATTATTCAAGGACACTATTTTGTCTTCACACTCGACATATTTGAAAGCAAAGCGCTGTACCTAAAACTGATCGCAAAGTTAACACATTTTGCCTGCCTCAGATGTTAATTTGCTGGTTTCCGTTGGAAAGGGCATGTCCCAATTATACAATGAAAAAAAAGTTTGTTGGATTTACGTGAAAAATATATGTACATCGGTTGCACATAATAAAATCATGTTCACTCAAAACTATAGGAGATACTGATCCATTTGTGTTAAACTAGCATGACTTTGTAATGCTATTGAAACCATTTTCTTTGATGTTCTGAATATCTGAAGACCCTATGTAAAATCAACATGAATATTTAATGTAATATTTATTTTATCAAAAATAACATTGGCCTACAAGTCCAGAACAGTCACAGCACAAATCACAACAGATATGCGGTACTGAATCAAAAAAGTTTAAAGGAAATTACTCCACTTACAAAAATTAATGCAACCTTAAGAGGTCACAAGCCAGTGATTCCTTGTGCCGGTCCCAAGTCCAGATAAATGCAGGAGGGTTGTGTCAGGAAGGGCATCCGACGTAAAACCTAAGCCAAATCAAACATGCGAATCACAAACAGGGAATTCATACCGGATCGGTCGAGGCCCGGGTTAACAACGACCGCCACCGGTGCTGTTGACCTACAGGGTGCCGGTGGAAATTGGGCTACTGTTGGTCGACGGAGGAGAAGAGGAAGGCGTGTGTGTAGGCAGAGAGAGAAGAGGAAAGGCAAGAGTGTGGAACTGAAAGTAGGGACTTTAAATGTTGGCACTATGACAGGTAAAGCTAGAGTGCTGGTGCTCATGATGCAGAGAAGGAAGGTGGATATACTGTGTGTTCAGGAGACCAGGTGGAAAGGTAGCAAGGCTAGAAGCTCAGGAGAAGGGTTTAAGTTGTTCTCCCATGGTGGAGATGGAAAGAGAAATGGAGTAGGAGTTATCCTGAAGGAGGAGTTTGTTAGGAACGTTCTGGAAGTGAACAGAGTGTCAGATAGGCTGATGAGTCTGAAGCTTGAAGTTGAAGGAATAATGATCAATGTTGTTAGTGGTTATGCCCCACAGGTAGGATGTGAGCTAGAAGAGAAGCAGAATTTCTGGAGTGAGCTAGATGATTTGATGCAGCGTATCCCCAGAGTTGAGAGAGTGGTAATTGGTACAGACTTTAACGGACATGTTGGTGAAGGGAACAGAGGTGATGAGGAAGTGATGGGCAGGTTTGTTATCCAGGATAGGAACGAAGAGGGACAGTTGGTGGTAGACTTTGCGAAAAGGATGGAAATGGCTGCTGTGAATACTTTCTTCCAGAACAGGCAGGAACATAGGGTGACTTATAAGAGTGGAGGGAGAAGCACACAGCTGGACTACATCTTATGTAGACGTTGTAATTTGAAGGAGATTAGTGACTGCAAGGTAGTGGTAGATGAGAGTGTAGTGAGACAGCATAGTATGGTGGTCTGTAGGATGAAACTAATGGTGAGGAAGATGAAGGGAACAGAGGTGGAGCAGAGGACCAGGTGGTGGAAACTGAGAAAAGAAGAGTGTTGCGAGGTTTTCAGGAAGGAGTTGAGACAGGTTCTTGGTGGCCAGGAGGTGCTCCCAGATGATTGGACAGATACAGCTGATATGATTAGGGAGACGGGTAGGAGGGTACTTGGTGTGTCATCTGGAAGGAGTAAAGTAGATAAGGAGACTTGGTGATGGAACGAAAAAGTCCAGGAGCATATACAGAGAAAGAAGTTAGCTAAGAAGAAGTGGGACACTGAGAGGACTGAGGAGAGTAGACAGGAGAACAGGGAGATGCAGCGTATGGTGAAGGTAGAAGTGGCAAAGGCCAATCAAAGGGCATACGATGACCTGTATGCTAGGTTGGACAGTAAGGAGGGAGAGGAATGGAAGAAAAGTGTTCTGGTGCCGATTTTAAAGAACAAGGGAGACATACAGGATTGTGGCAACTACAGAGGAATAAAGCTAATGAGTCATACAATGAAGCTTTGGGAAAGAGTGGTGGAAGCTAGGCTTAGGTCAGAAGTGAGCATTTGTGAGCAGCAGTACGGTTTCATGCCAAGAAAGAGTACTACAGATGCTATTTTTGCTTTAAGGATACTGACGGAGAAGTACAGAGAAGGTCAGAGGGAGCTGCATTGTGTCTTTGTAGATTTAGAGAAAGCATATGACAGGGTGCCGAGAGAGGAGCTGTGGTATTGCATGAGGAGGTCTGGAGTGGCAGAGAAGTATGTTAGAGTGGTGCAGGACATGTATGAGAACTGTGAGACAGCAGTGAGATGTGCTGTAGGAGTGACAGAGGAGTTCAAGGTGGAGGTGGGACTGCATCAAGGATCGGCTCTAAGCCCCTTCTTGTTTGCTTTGGTGATGGACAGGCTGACAGATGATGTTAGACAGGAATCTCCATGGACTATGATGTTTGCAGATGACATTGTGATCTGCAGTGAGAGCAGGGTGCAGGTAGAGGAAAGGCTAGAGAGGTGGAGATATGTGCTGGAGAAGAGAAGAATGAAGATTAGTCGCAGCAAAACAGAGTACATCTGTGTAAATTAGAGGGGCACAAGTGGAACAGTGAAGTTACAGGGAGTAGAAGTAAAGAAGGTAGAGGACTTCAAGTACCTAGGGTCTACGGTCCAAAGCAACGGAGAGAGTGGAAAAGAGGTGAAGAAGCGTGTGCAAGCAGGTTGGAATGGGTGGAGAAAAGTGTCAGGTGTGATGTGTGATAAAAGGGTTTCAGCAAGAATGAAAGGGAAGGTGTACAAGACAGTAGTGAGAGCAGCCATGTTGTATGGTTTGGAGACAGTGCCAGTGAGGAAAAGACAGGAGGCAGAACTGGAGGTTGCAAAGCTCAAGATGTTGAGGTTCTCTTTGGGAGTGACGAGGATGGATAGAATCAGGAATGAGTTCATCAGAGGGACAGCTCATGTTAGATGTTTTGGAGATAAAGTCAGAGAGGCCAGACTGAGATGATTTGGACATGTCCAGAGGAGAGACAATGAGTACATAGGTAGAAGGATGCTGAGGTTGGAGCCACCAGGGAGGAGGCTGAGAGGAAGACCAAAAAGGAGATTTATGGATGTGGTGAAAGAGGACATGAAGTTAGTTGGTGTGAGGGTAGAGGACGCAGAGGATAGGACTAAATGGAGACAGATGATTCGCTGTGGTGACCCCTGAAGGGAAAAGCCGAAAGAGGAAGAAGACCTGTAAATACGTAAAAACATAACACAACCCAATTCATAATATATGTGGTAAAAAAAAACAGGATAAAGTCCTCGGAAAATGGAAGAGAAGACATTGTTTATGCAAAGCAGTTCAAGAGATGTCCATGTTGAAAGTGCAAAAATGGTCCATGGCAACACCTCACTCGTAGAGACTGTTTTTTAAAGCTTGAGCTTTTTTTTTTAGAAAGAGTATTGTCATCCAGCTCATCACAACTTTCTGAAGCAATTCAAAAAAAGGACTTCAGCTTAGCAGGGTAGTTGAGGTCTAAAGCATACATTAGGCCAAATAACATGGCAACAGCTAATTCTACATTGTCCAGATTATTCAGTACCTGCTGGCCTTCAAGAACAATCGCTATGTTCTCTGGGTTACTGGTGGTATTGTTTGACAACATGTATTCCCACCATGATCTCATCAAATTATCCTGTGATGACTGCTTCATCTTCTGCCTGCGAAGTGCACAGTCACAAATTGAATAAAGTGAGTTCAATCAAAACAAGTGTTAGTTTTTTCTGGTGAAAATTAAGATTGTAGTGATGTGTCATGTAGTGAATCAGAAGAGCCAACTCCCATCGAGTCAGAGCCGGCTGACTTTACCTTTTCCTGCTCAGCTCTCACTCTCAGTGGCTCAGCGCTGATCACGGCAGAACTTTGTTTTGATTGGCAGCACGGCCATCCTCCACATGTCAGGATATATGGTCATACCATTATGTGAAAACAGAGAGGGCGACAGACATGACAGTCAGGTGGAGCGTCTGTCTGTCCCCTTAGTCAGTGAGTGAGACAGTAGACAGCGGTGAGGAGGAGAGTGTGAGTGCGTTGCAAAAACACGTAAATATGACTGACACCCGTAAACGAAGCAGCATCTGGCTGCAGTTTAAAGATATTGGGAATAGCAGAGCAGAGTGCCTTCACTGTAAAATGAAAATAACAGTAAGAGCAGGTTCCATCACAAACCTGCACAGACACATCAGAACTGTTCATCCCACAGTGCAGTTGGAGGAGAGAGGGCAAGCTGGCTCAACGTCTACTGACCCTGGGGTGTCTGGTCCCAAACCAACAACAACTGCTGCAGCAGCTCCTAGTAGTGCAAGTATAACCCCTCTTACTGCAACTCAAAGCAAAATAAGTCAGTTTATACCAAAGCAGATGACCCCAGCCAAACAGCGCAGTATTGATGAGGAGTTGGCTAAAATGATTGCCACTGATTTCCAGCCCTTTTCTGTTGTGGAGGACAAAAGTTTTAAAAGTTTTGTCAAAGCCTTAAATCCCATGTACACTCTGCGATGTTATCTTGAGGAGCCCCTTATCCAACGTGGAGAAGACCCACTGAGCTGGTGGCAGGCCAAGGCCTCAGTCTTCCCGGAACCTGGTGAAGGTGATGGAGGGGAGACTGTGCATTGTGGCAACATCTGTTCCTTTGGAGAGAGTCTTCTCAAAAACAGGGCAGATACTAACTGAGAGGAGAAACCGCATCAGGCCATCCAAGCTGAGGCATTTGATTTTTCTGAATGTCAACCTGCACTGAGGACATACTGTTTGGTTACTGAGTTTGGTTCTGTTTCTGTTCTGTGGATTTGTTTGCTGTGTTCATTTTTTTTTGTGTGTTAAATTACAATTAAAAGTTTGATTAAAATATTAAACAAAAGTAAGAATGTCTGCTTTTGTAACAGAACAAATACACAAAATTAGGCAATTATAAGGCAATCATAAAAACACTAAATGCAAAAGGGTTTATCAACACACAAAGCATTCATATTTGCCAAGTGAGGCTAAAATATGAGGCTACAGATGATAATAAATTAAGAGCCGTTTGGGAGCCGAAAGAGCCGGCTCTTCTTTGGGAGCCGTGCCACAAGAGCCGGCTCTTTGAGAAGAGCCGAACTTCCCATCACTAGAAGGTTGACGGTGTGATTGGCAAATCAGCTGTCGGACTGGGGCAGGGCTTAGCATTTATCGACCTACAGGAGCTGCTACACGAACTTCGCAGCTCAGCTCTCATTATGTCCTGCTCAAGACTTTCAGTTTACACCTCCACCAAGGCCTCTCAGCTACCCCAGTGGAACTAATTAATTCAGCATGAATGCTTGGTGATTCAACATAGAGAATTCATATGGCTGATTTAATTAAAATAAAACAAAAAAAACGTAATTTATATTTCCTCCCCATATTTAAATTTAAAAAATCATGGTAAAGCCTAATTTGGGCATTCTTAATTTTGGACACTAGGGGGCACAGGAGACCACTAGATAGGCCAGTTCACAACGGTCTCCCTTTCGAGGGAGCCGAATCTTTTTTCCCCGCTAACCTAACCGTGCTGTGCCATCTGGTGGTTCTCAGTGCTTCTTGGTGTCCCATTCCCAGAAGCATACTAAGTTCTAACAGAGAATGGAGCTCAGAGGAGTCCACCATCAATTTCATGCCAAATTTTGATTAAAAATGTAATAAATCTAGGGCACTAAATAAAATGTATAATTAAGGCACAATTTAATTTAAAGCATATGTAAAATAGTGATCCCCAAATAATATTGTTATAAAAGAAAAAAAAATCCACTATGTAAAATCAGATTTTCAAAATAAGGCACAAAACTACCGCAATTAAGGCAAAACTCAGCTTCATTTTTAAGACACATGTTACGTAATTTAGTTCCAATTTGGATAACCCTATTTGAATTTAGCATTAATATGAGGATCTTATTTTAATGTAGCCCTAATTAAAAAAATATATATATGTATATATACATATATACCATACATATATATATATATATATATATATATATATATGCATATGTATGAACTTAGGTCCTAATTTGGCAAAGTTCTCATATGGGTCCCTACCAAAAGGAGCTTGAGGAGTTCCACAATTTTATTTTTTACCCTTTTCTCCAGTCCCTGAACCCAACCATAACCATAGTGGTTAAAGGCAATTTCAATAAACCTAATTCTGATAACCCAAGGCTAAAAAAACATAACCCAATTTAAATAAGCCTAATTAACAACCATATTGGGAAAAACTACGTAAAAAGTTGCTATAAGGAGATTAAGAACAATAATTTAAGCGGTTTTCCACAACTGTACCCTCAGATTTTTATCTTAAGCTGTGTTCTTAATATGTTTGATTTAAATCGCTTCCTATTGATCAACAAATGGAACCCACTTTTTGCTGGTGTCCAAAGCCCGGAGGGTACCTTGAGTCCATCTGATATATAGTATTTGAGTAATCATGGGCCGCTATGTAGAGTAGGGTGTTAAAATTAATCAATACATAATCGATGCATCGCGATGCAGAAGTGGGCGATCCTGCATCGATGCAATGGCAGCTCGTAATCGATTTTAACGGAGGGTTTCCGCTGCCCCCTAGCGGTCTACAGCAGCATTGCAGGTGGTCTGTGACATGCAGTCCTCATTACTGTAACCCACTTTTATAAAAAAATTATTCCTTTATTTTTTCAAACATTTCCAACTGATTTGGGTATGGCTTGGAACATTGAATGTATATAGATCTGTGGTTACCTTCTAACTAACTGATGATTAAAAAGTATTGCACAGACTCTAGTTCTCCACTGTTGTTATAATATCTGCACAAACTTCAATGTTAGCTGACTGTTAAAGAGATACTGTTTTATTAATAGACTGATATAGAATTTTTTTAATATTAACTGTTTAACCTCTTGCACATACAGTGTAAAAAGCTAATTTCCACTTTGTAATACTGCATCTAAATTCTCTTTCTACTTATTTCTAGTACAAGTTTAAAGTTTATATTTAGCACTCATTTCCAGTTTAAATGTATATTTTGTATTCCCATTTATATAATTTTTGTTCTATATACCACGAGTTCTTTCTTCCCTGTTTCTTGTTGCACTGTGTAAACTGGAAATATGTCGTCTTCGCTCTGTATAACTGCATATATAGCAGAGATGACAAAGTTTACTTTGACTTTTATCTTTATGAATAATGAAATTAATGCAAATATCTAAAAAGTAATACAAAAAAATACTCCTCCAGCCACACTTGGTCTGGAGTGGTGGTCCCGGACAGGAACCAGGTTATATCATAATGACACTGCTTGGTGATTTTCTGGCTGCGTATAAAAAATCTGTAGAAGCACTAGCTGCCTAATCTGTGATCCTCACCCAATCTGGCCGGTAATGGAAGTAATTTAGAAAAAATTGATTGCATAAAATACATGCATCACAATGCATTGAGATATCGAATCAATCATGACATGATAATCGAATTTAATCAATTGTGAGACCAGTGAAGATTCATTAATCAATGTAGAGTATAAGCTGATGACAACTTTAAGCCTTTGTCCTGTCAAAATTCAGTACAAAGTTTTTAAGTTTGTGACAGAACCCAGATGAGGACGCTACAATTGGATGAACTGTGTCGGAGGAGTTCATTCTAGTATGAATTTGAGTTTTTTAATATGGCGAGAAATTTTAGCAGACAGAAATGGGTGGGACAAATACATTGCATTCACACGCTTCCAAGGAATCTGGGGCAAAGAGAATTTCAAATTTATTCCACACAGTTCAGGCGATATAAGCTGAAATGTACAGTATACGGATTGTAATAGCTACCTAGGTTAGGGTGCCATTTTGTCACACATGTATCCTGCTCATCCCACAAAGGGTTTCACTATACCATATGGTTTAGGCCAGGTCGATTCTTCACGAGTATGATAAATACATAATATTATTATTAATAATCATAATCATAATCATAATCATAATACAAACGGTAAATAATAGGGTTCTGCACTTAAAGCTTGGACCCCTAATAAGAAAAATCCATACAAAAACAATAGGGGTCTATGAGCACTCCGTACCTGGACCCCTAATTAGCATTCTCTAAAATGAGAATGAAATAAGTGAGAGAGCCAGACGCAGTTGAAGACTGCCAGAAGAGGGCGATGATGCATCAACAACATTAGTGCCCTGTGCCCAGTTGAGGATAATTTGTCATTAGAACACAGGCACAGCACAGCACACCACAACCAAATGTGACCCTCCATGAAGGAGCAGTGACATTTGACATGCAGCAGTGTTTGGGACAGTAATTTTAAAATTAATACACACACACGGCTAATTTTAAAAAATGGAAAAAAAAAAGATGGAGTAGTTGGTGGTGTAATGGTAGGGTGTTCGCCCCGTGATCAGAAGGTCGCAGATTCGAATCCAGGGCCAGTAAAGTTACCACCGAGGTACTCATGAGCAAGGTACCCAAGCACTGCTCCCCGGGTGCTTGTTAGTTGCCCACTGCTCCTTCACGGATGGGTCAAATGCAGAGGTCACATTTCGTTGTGGTGTACTGTCTGCTGTGCTGTGGTGTGTTCACAATGACAAATAATCATTCACTTTCATACTTTGCTAATGTGTACCTCAGTGGTAGCTATACCAGTCTGGGATTAGAACTGGCGACCTTCCCATCACGGGGCGAACTCCTCAACCGTTATGCCAACAACTGCCCAAAATAATATAAAGTATTAGAACAAGATAAAGAACTTCAGATTCCACTGACAGGATGCAAATATATGAGTACAGTGCAAATATGAAGCATGGTGTGGTGACCGAGAGAGAGATTTATTAATTTTGAAAGTTGTTACTGAAAACATTTTATATGACAGCAATGCAAAAGTATTCTCAGTTTAGCTCACACAGTCTCCAGATTTGGTGTGTGAAGTGTTTCTAAAAAGTGAATATGATTTTGAGACGTGTGAAAATGACTGAACATGAAAATGACAAAACATACTGTAAAATAAAGTAAAGAAATGGGATTAGCACTGACAGGACGGATCACATGGTCCAGAAAGCTTGCTTTTTTGGGGAAGAATAAGTTTTGGAAATGAACCTGGAGAGAGTGATGCTGTGGATCTATATTCCCTAAACTCACAGTTCATTTGTATTGTTTTCTTTATAGTATTTTATCCAGTAGCGTCTGTCTTGAAGCCACTGCCATCTCTTACAGGGAGGAAATGAACTCATGCGTTTAGGGATTATGAACCTGTCTTTATAAAGTAAAGAAATGGGTTTTGCACTGACAGGATGCAAATATGAGCAGTGGACAGCTTTTTGGCAGCGCCCATAGAGCAGTGTTTGGGGACTGTGCCTTGCTCATGAGTAGCTCAGTGGTACCTTTACCAGTGACCTTCTAATCATGAGGTGAACATCATAACATGAACATTACACCACACTAGGGGGAGTTAGGAATTTGCATCCCAGACCAGTAAAGGTACCACTGAGGTACACATGAGCAAGGTACCTTTGAAAGAATCCCATTAAGTCTATTTTAGGTTACTTTGATTCTCTTGTCTCCCTATATGTCAGTACCTGGGTAAGTTAAGTAGTAATCATTCTTTATCTGGGCATCCCATTAATCGAACGGTGAATCCACTGAGCAGATCTGGAACAGCTGGCAACACCAATTCACAGGTCCCTCAGAAAGCTCTCACTTGATCTGGCTTGCCATCAGGTTGAAGTCTCAAATCCAAGAAAATCAGTCTGCAGATGTAGTGCAGAACAATCAAATAATTTTTAATACTCTATATATAAATGAGATCTCATCAGATCCTTCTTTAATCCGTTTTAACCTGAACATATATAGACTCTTTGCTTTTTTCAGTTTTCAATTGAACATAAATTACTCCATTTTGATTTCATTGAACCTGAATCCTTTACATCTTTTTTCCCAAAAACAAAATTACTCTACTATAGCTAAGTAATAAATTAACCAATAAAGATGTTAACAGTGTAACATTAATTGAGTTAACGCAAACACATTTGAACATATGAACACAGCATTTTTTAGCAGAGAATGCACACCAACAATGTTAGCACAAGTGTAGATCACTTCACATCAAAACAAAACTCTACAAATAATACTCTTATTTAGAACTTGCTATAAGTCATAGCGCCACATTTTACACAAACAAAAAACTCTTCCATGCCACTCTTATCTTCCTACTCCCTCTCTCTGAGAGCCATATTTAAAATGATTTTCCATTGATCAGGAGTTTCAGGTTGTGTTGTGTGGTGTTTAGCAGCTACGCCTTTATCTCTTGGGTGAGTTTGGTCTTGAGGAGTGTTCACTGTGGTTTGTTGAGTTTAACATATGATGTGATCAGTGTTGATAACTGCTTCCAGTGAAGTGATTCCTCATTATAATTATGTAAGAGAGAAATACTGAATAAACATCTTTAATGTTGCTTAATGCATTTGCTTAGTTCAGCTCTTTTTGAGGGTTGCTTAGGCTTTGCATGTTCCACTTGTTTATTTTGTGGTGTAAAATGTGCAGTGGTCTCAGTCGAGACTTGGTCTCACCCTGCCCTGGTCTCGGTCTCATCTCAGTCTAAGCCCTTCAGAGTTTTGGTTTTGTCTCGGTCTCGCCCTGCGCTGGTTTCGGGCCTTCAGAGTCTTGGTCTCTACTCAGTCTCATCTCGGTCTCACCCTGTCCTGGTCTTGGTCTTGTCTCAGTTACGGCCCTTTAGAGTCTTTGTCTTGACTCATTCTCGCCCCGCCCTGGTCTCAGTCAGGACTTGGTCTCAGTTTAGGTGGTCTTGACTACAACTAATACATAAGTATCCAGAGAGACGAGACAACGTTTCTACAAAGACGCAACATAGAATATATATATGCAGAATATATATATGCAGGGCGACATGGTGGCACAGTAGTTAGCACTGCTGCCTCACAGTGGACGGTCCTGGGTTCGAACCCCGGGGACGGCCATAGGGTTTGTGTGGAGTTCGCATGTTCCCCCTGTGTTTGCGTGGGTTTCCTCCGGGTGCTCCGGTTTCCTCCCACAGTCCAAAAGCATGCAATGTATATATATACTCCACACTAGAAGAAGAAACAAAAAATGTGCAATTTTAGTTACATACGGTAACATTATCTCACGATAACATTATTATAAAATCTAAGCGAGGATTAGAAAAATATACATTTCTCTCATTTCCACCTTCAGCTGTGAGATATTTCTATATGTTTTTGCCATCCACTGCACAACAGTTCTGGATCTGTCAGGTTTAATACTAAAAGTCGTGTTCATTGCTCCTTGACTGGCTGAGCACAGCATTAAAGTGAGAAAGCTGTAGTGAGAGAGCTGGGCCTTTTTCCAGTGTGTGTGTGTGTGTGTGTGTGTGTGTGTTTGTATGACTGACAGTGCTCTCTCTCGCCAGAGGCAGCACTCTTGGGTCAGTATCTGAAGCAGGTGTGTACTGACCTCTTTGCTAAGAGAGTGGGGAAATTGGTCAAGGAAACATGAGACAAGATCACAGAAGATTCAGTAAAATCTGCATGACCAAAAGTCAAAAACATCTTCTAAAATAACAAAATTGTTTTACTTGAGGTATTAATGAAACTCGGGCTTAATGGAATTAACTGACACTAAAAAGACTCTAAACGCTAATATGTAAGTGAATACAAAAGTTCAAACAAGGAGACCTAATGGGTGTTGGCGCGTCCAATCACATTACTGGTTTTGTATATAGGTAGTAAATTTGGCCTTCTTCCCTGCCATTACAGCTGTTCGATTTCGCCCGCCTCCGCCCCTTCACCACCTTCGGCTCCCCGTCCTGGTCCGGGGGAAGGCTCCTTCGCCTTCCTGCCCGGTCTCCCAGCCAGATCTGCGGGCTTCAGAGACGAGTGAATGTACGACTAAGCGACAGGTTCCCTCCAAAACTTATCACATACACATTAAAGACAGTTTGTTTTTCATTTGCCAAATAAATGTTTTGTCAATCTTAACGGAATGGTCTCCTTGGTTGAACTAACATTAAAATTTTAATAATTTTTCAAATAATTCACCAGTATTTTCTTATTTATTTCTTAAAAGTACAAATGTAGAACTGTTCAGAACTGTCAAACTGAAGAAAAGGTTAATGTTTTGCACAAACAGACATGTAATGTGGAGTTTCGGAGTTTATAGATTCTTGATCAGCCTATAATTGGAAAACACATTTTGACCTACAATGCTACATAAATTTATGTGATGTCATAACAGAGCTTTTATGATTTACATGAAATTATAGAAAACCTTATATTATTATATAAACACTGTGGCAGTATTTACAGTTAGTATTCTAATAAATCATTTGGGGAATAATTAAACAGATTTACTTGGTCAAATGTACGGTATACAAAACATTCTCTCTCTTTCTCTCTCTCTCTCTCTCTCTCCAGTTTTTTGCACCATCTTTGTCTTGTTTCATACTCCTCTCTCTTTTTCTGACCTTTCTTCCCAAAACTCTGCAGCTGCAGATCACTCTCTTTTAAAAGATTTAGACTGCGGGACATACATCATCTGCAAACCATCCCCCTCACAAACGTTTGGCAATATGTGTGTGGAAAAGCTTGTGAAAAACAACTTTCTTCCCTTAATCTTTTGAGGTACAGGGTCTTGATTTGATGCACACGTCCCAGAGTAATTAATTAAAATGCATCCAGGTGGGTTCAAAATGCCTCCTGAAGAACATGTAAAGTTGTAACGAGCCCAGCGCAGTCACTGGGGAGCAACTTACAGAAAGATAAACACATTTAAATGCACTTTCATCGGGTCTTACAGATACTACTTTTTTAATAGATGAAAGTGAGTGATTATTTGTTATTGTGAATACAGCACAGCACACAGTGTACCACAACCAAATGTGAGCTCTGCATCTGAAGGAGCAGTGGACAGCTGAAATGGGTAGTGCCCAGGGAGCAGTGCTTGGGGACGGTACCTTCCTCATCTCAGTGGTACCTTTACCGATCTGGAGTCGAGCGTGAGTGCAGGCAGGGTTGTGTGCGTAAAGACGAGATATTTTGTTCGGCAAGTTCCACTGTGTGCTCAGAATTTTGGCACAAAATAACCCTATACATTTTAAGAAACAAAGGCGCGAGCCATAAAAAATCCCACCTTAGACTTTGGACATGCCTGGCACAAATATCAGCTGGAAATATCAGCAAATCTAGGCATTGCTCTGATACTGATGACATTACAAAAGGAATTATCGGGTGATTCGAGTACACCTCTGATATCATTGTGCATCTCTAATTATAACGTCACAGTACATTAAACAGCAGGCCTATTTTTATTCAAATAGAAGATTGGGCATCATTCAACAATGTTCGCTTAAATATTTTCTTAAATAATGACATTAATCTATGTTATAATATATATAATAGGTGTCCAAATTTAATCAAATCACATTTCCTTCTCTGTCGATTCAAAATCGATTAATGCATTTAAAAAAAATTGATTCATTTTTTAAAATTAACATAATGGCATTAGTTCACTTTTTCCTCCGACATGAGTTTAGCTGGACCAACCTATAGATGGAGCAATGTGTAAATCTGCCCAGATGGACCTGCTTCAAGTGAGGCGATGCAGAAGGCGATGAAGGCGATGCAGTCAGTATGTGAACATATGCAGTACATTTAGTAACTACATTTGATTCAGTGTGATGTTGTTGTTGATCTGCCACATTCACGTGGGAAAATAACTCAAAACAGCTGGGAACTAATTCATTATGAATTGAATCATGAATCACTTATGATTGAGCATTGATTTTGAATCAAAACGTGAGCCCAGTCGAATTAAATCGTGAGATCGTGCAACCCTAATATTCAACTATATTTTACAACTATATATTAAATATTATATTGATGACCATCTACTCCATAGATATTAATCTATATTACTCAATAGCAACAATAGAAAGAATTTTGGAGAAAACGGTCAACATTTGCCACAGTTATGGGTAAAGATTACTGAGCTTCCTTTTTGACTTACAGTGAATGAATAAACATTAGAGAATTCATACTGTATTTTCTCTTCCTCTTTCCACATGTGTTCCAGTGAACATGCTTTACAGTAAGTGTGTGTAGTTATTGATCGTGGCCGTGGTTGTGGATGGAGGTCATCACGCTGCAATAACGCTCGGAACGTCTATCTTTCCAACTTGCCAGACTTCATGACTGCGCCTCACTTCCACCGAGTCACGTGACCCAACTGCAGCCGCTGTTTTCCCAGCATGGTGCACAACGTACTTGTCCAATCCCGGGAGAGAAACCAGAGACAGCCACGAGCACACACTCACACAGCTGATAAGCGAGAAGACTTCCATTAGTAATTCCTCGAAAACGCAACACGTGTCTCATGTTGATGGATTTGCTACTTCACTCCCCACTGCACTCCTAAAGGTCTGGGACAGTGGAGACATTAAAACTATACACACAAATCAGTGTGGCTTTATGTACAGAATATGAGACGTTTAGGCCCATCCACACGGGTGTTGGAATCTTGGATAAATGAACGCGTTCTGAATGTCCTGCGTGTGTTTGTTGTGTTTGTAGCTGTGCTTGATTGACTTCAGTGAGGCGTTACATTGGCGTTGGTTTGACGTTGTTTAACACCCACCTGCAGCCCAGTGTGTAGTTTGGTGTGTTTACCTGTGGGCGCAGTAATCAGGCTGTCCAAAGTGTTTACCTCCTCGCACATTTCCAAAAAACACTTTCTTCCACATTTCTCGTATCAGAAATCATATCAGAATTTTGGAATCATGGGACATATTCGGTCCTTCAGAACGTCAACCCATAGCCATGTAAACACAATAGGGCAGAAATTGACGCCAAGATAACATTGCGTGCAGCATGTATTTGATGCCATCTGACTGAATGCAGGTCATGAACGCCTGTGTGGACACTCTGATTCGCTCCAATGTGCAGAAAAGCGGTTGGCGTTTAGTCCGCGCTCACCTGATGCCACCAATGCCAGAAAAATCACTCAATTCACTCCTTTATTACTTCTCATTCCCACAAACACTGATCAGCCATAACATTTGAGCAAAACCTGTCCTCTTAACGCAGAGGCGGGCAATTAATTTTCCTAATGGGCCACATGACAAACTTGGACTGACATGGAGGACCAAACCAAGAGGCTGTAATCAACAATTGTCTAGTTTTGATTAGCTCCTACAGTTAATAGTAGATGCTGCTGTGAATGTGTAGAGCAGGGCATCTTAGATCAACTCACTAAAAATCTTCATTAAACAACAAAACCTATATTGAAAAATATATATGCTTTACACTATTTCAAACACCTACATATAATTAATCTTCCATATAAAGTAAACCGTGTTATTGATATTCGGTTGGGGCAGAGCTCACATGTGGCTGTGGTGCGCTGTGTGCTGTTGTATGTTCACAATGACAAATAATCACTCACTTTCACTTTCACAAAGCGTTGGATGTGGCCCGCGTGCCCAGCTCTGTCTTAATGTGCAGTTCCAAAATCAAAATCCAGACACAGAAATAAATCGGCAATACACAAGCAAACAAATCCAAAGTCACTAACACAGAACAGAAACAAAACCAAAAAAAAAACCCAACAGGAAATAAATCTGGAAAAATGCTCAGCAATGGAGGAACATGAGCCACAACAATGCTTCACAACGTCTCAAGTGCTAATAAGAGTTTAAATAGCTAAGCTAATGAATCATGTGATTAATAATCAGGTGATGCAGGTCTATACAGTTTGTTGAAAGATGTGGTCTGGGACAGTGGATTGGAACAAATATTAACATTATTAGTTTGAGCTACACCAGACAGTCCAACAGAATGCAAAAACTCAAATCAAAATGCAAAAGCCACAACATGAATATGGGTGGTGGTGGTGTAGTGGTAGGATGTTGGTCCCTGCACCAAGATTTTGTGTGTTCAAATCCTACTTCCAGTGCTACCACCGTCCCTTAGCAAGACCCTTAACCCCAAGAAACTGTTGTTATCATTAGGAAATAGGAGTTGCTTTCAATTAGAGAATCTGCTAAGTGCTGTAAATGTAATGAATGCAAAAGCCACAAAGGAAGTGAGCAGTGCTCCATCTGTATTATAGGTCCAGGCTTCCAGAGAATTAAGGGAATGCTTGAGAAGTAACTAAAAGTAAGTAAAATCTCTTGTATCTGTTGGATCAAGGCTCCTGCATCACTGAGCCTTGCCAACAACCACCACCTCTTCACCAGATTTCCCACTTTTTGGCAGGTCGTGACCCCTGCAGCAGGAAAGAGGTTGGTTGCTATGTTAGAACAGAATCTGCTGAAGAGTAGTCTTACACAATTTATTGCATGTGCAAAGCACTGTTACGTTTCCTTCAATTCTAGAGACAATTATATAATAGTATAGTTATATGATAAAGTTAACTAGTTAATTGGGGTGAACTGTTAAAATGGGTCTCATTGGCCAAACTCATGGGTAAAGTTAACTCACTTTTGCCACTGAGTTTCCATGTTACATGATATATAAAATGCAGTCTAGAGGTTAAAGGTCCCATATTATACATTTTATCAATAATTTAAAATAGGTCTATAAGCTCCACTAAACATGTCTCTGAAATTTTCACCTGTTTTACCCCTCTATTTAAGTTCTTTTCAGAACAGTCCCTTTTCTTATTAGTATTCCTAAATGCAAATGGGCCGCTGCTGCCCACGCCCCACTCCGGAACTGGGACGTAGACAGCATGGCGGGAGTTTACCTCACATAAAAATAATCCACATGGTTGTAATATTTGTATTATTTGTTTTCAACACATACCTAACCTAAGCCTGTACTTTGCTATTTTGTATATTGAGGCAGATGGTAGTGTAACAGTTAGGGAGTTGGCCCTATGACCAAAAGGTTGCCAGTCCCAGACCGCTAGACGTAACACTGAGTTACTCATGAGAAAAAGATTCTGTGTGAAATGCAGCTTGGAACTTATGGTAAGGAGAGTTGTTTGTTTAAAGGAAATGAAGTCATGGTTTGGACTCGCTTTATGTTTCTCAGTCACTGAAGTTGATGTCTATAGAATACTGTAGAAATCTGACATCACCTCATCCTAATGAAGTCATCACCTGCACCAGTATTCATTCTAGAGAAAGAAAGTGATCACACCCCCTTTCCTGAAGATTGGTTTCGAATTTCTCGATTACTTTTCGGACGGTGCTTTGGAAGAAGGCTGATGACATCAATGCCATTTTCTTGCATTTGGCTGAAACAGCAGCATTTAACGCTTTGCCCATAGAGTTTCATTCCTCCACTCTCTCTCTTGCTCTCTCTAGTTACACTGACTCACTAATGGGAAATCTATCCCACCATGCCACAGGGCTTCATCGATGTCTGCCTTCGACCCGAAAAAATCCTCTAGAACAGAGATGGAAAGCTCACGAGAAATGCTGAGCTCCACTATCCATGAAGTAACAGGGGTTTTCACATCTGTTCTGAAACGTCTCCAACAATTAGCCTTTAATCAGACCGTCTAACATTTTTATTTGGTAGGAGAGGCCATATGGAAAATTTATGTTCTTTCAAGGAGGAGACAGCTTTTTAAAAGAAGCATTTATTCATTTCCACTGTCACTGACTAAAAGCACTAGAGATTGCAAGTTTGTTTTAGTAGAACAAATGTCAGCGGCCTGATAAGGACTTAATTATAATTCCAATTAGACAGCCCTAAATTCTCCCAAACGAGGTTTGCTGTTATTAGCTTGTCTTATGACGGATGGCGTGGAGACTCCTGCGTTCCAGACGGATGGATGATGTGAAACGGAAGACAGAGGTGGAGCTGGAGGTCTCGCTTTTGTGATTTGACCACTCAGTGTCTGCACATCTCCTCTCTTCTCATTCCTCCACACCTTCCTTCTTCATCTTTTTTGACATGTTTTGCTGAGTTGTGAACTCTCCATTATCAGAGAAGGTCATTACTCTGGAGTTTCTCTGTGAACTGCCAACATGGTCTGGGCCATCTTAATTTTCATTATTGGACCTCATTCACCAACCATTCTTAAGAACAAATTTTTTTCTAAATCCCACTTACACAGTTTTCACAAAGATTTAGACATTCACCAATGTTTTCTTATGTGAGATCTAATGCCATGTAAGAATGGAATCTGCTGAAAAGCCTTTCACACATTTTATTGCATGCATGTTTGTGCAAAATATTACACTATTATGTTTCCTTCAATTCTAGAGTTAATAATATAATAGTATAATGTTATAATAACGTTAACTAGTCAACTAGCATTCACTGCTAAAACTGGTCACATTTGCCAAACTTATGAGAGAAGTTAACTCATTCTGCCATTGAAGCTTTATCAGGGAAGTCTTATATGATGTATAAAATGCTATGAATAACAACTTGAAAACAATAAAAACAACCAGAGCACTATGCTAAAATTATTTAAAGTGCATAAGTAGTTAAAAAAAACAGAAATGGTGGGCAATAATAGAATTCAAGAAGGAGTTTGCCAATAAGTGGATAATGTTATGTCTATGTATTAAAATGTTATTGCAAAATATGAGGTTACCAAATATTTAATTCTGTTTGTACAAGTGAATTTTCAAAATTTGTCAACCAAACTTATGGCCAAAAGTTATTTTTTACACAGTGTCGAGGTTTTAAAAGGGTCCAAAGATAGAACTTTGCAGAACACCCTGCCTAATCAGACCTTGGCAAATAATTACTTTTTAATCTTGATGTAAATGTAAACCAGATCATAGCATTGCCAGCTTTGAAAATATGTTTGAAATATGAGCTGACATATACCCTCAAATCCATCAAAACTGAGGAAAATATTAAATCAATCTGCATCTGTTTATAACACTAGGCCGGGCTTGGTCTTGTCCAGCAACCCAACATCTCTACTACATTCATCCGTGTTCTTGACAGACTGCAGGTCTGGAGCTGTTCTGCTCAGAAAGTTGGGCTCGGTTGTTGCAGAAGCATTGTTGTAGATTTCCTCTGTACGCTGGCAGCGCTCTAGACGGTAGAGTAACGTGGAGGAAGCTAGAGAGAGAGAGAGAGAGAGAGAGAGAGAGAGAGAAAGGAGCATACTGCCTTTGTTATAACACTTTGAACCCCACTTTGGTGCCAAGCTTCTGCCCTGTGCTAAGTCCAGCACTCCAAATTTGATGGATGATGGCTGAGGTGTGTGAATGGTGGGAGAAGAAAATAGACTCTAGTCTCCCTCTATGTTTTCTCCACATCATTCATCTGGTCATTGGGGTTCTTCAGGACATTTCAAAATCAACCTCAAACTCAAAATGACATGTTTTGTACAAACTGAGCTTCAAGTGTAGAACTGTTCACAATATGTTTATGGAGGAGATTGGCTCCTAATCCTTGGTCATTTCTGTGACGCATTGTCTTTTGAGCTACTAGATGGTCGTGTCACCTGGTGAATGACACAAAACTAGGCAATATGAGGAAAAAAGTATAAAAAGATGTTTAATTGATGTGTGACAAGGACAACAGGAAAAAAAACAAAAGCTCAGGAAGTGGAGTAAACAGTAAATGGAATGTGTAGATGAAAAATGCATTTGAACATGGATGAAAAATGCATGGCTGTTCAACATAGAGTTGTTTCCCCTCACCTGAAGAGTGTTCCAACAGTAGGGGTGCACGATTCCTAAAATCATGATTCGATTGATTCGATTCTGATTCTTGGGCTCATGATTTGATACAAAATTGATTCACAAATTATAAATGATTCATAAATCAATACATAGATGAATTTTTAGGATTAGGGTTATGAATCAGGGTTTATTGAAGGCACAAATCGATTTTGAATCAATAGAGAAAGAATCACGATTTGATTGATCAGATATTTTTGCCCAACCGTAGGAAACAGTGAAGACAAGTGTGCTAACTAGAATGAAAAAAATGTCAGATTGTTGTGTATTGAAAAATGTAGAAATGTAGAAAGAGGTGAAATTAAAATAATTCATGAATTTATTGATAGTGAAACCAGAAAATAATTATTTCCCTCCTTTTCATTATTTATTAATCCATTTTCCAGGTGGAACAGTCATTCTAACTGTTTTTAAAAAGTGATTCTTACTCAAACTTTTTTTTGGAAATCACACAAAGAAAAACCACTTTTACGCTTACAAATATTTTAACTGGAAAAAAATCGTTTCTCTCCTATGGAGCCTACACTAACAGTTTATTAACTTTCAAATCAGAGAAGAAACATGAGAATTCACAGATTCACATGCAGAGAAGAAACTAAATTTACAGCCTTTCTTTTAAAAAGCATTTTAGCATGTCATAAAAATACAGTAAAATGCTGTAGTGAGATAACTGTAAATAGGTTACTGTGTGAATGAATGCCACCGAAAAAGTTTGTTGTTTCAAAAAAAAATATTTTATCTGAAAATTTCCACAAAGGTCCATTATCTGAGGGCACTGCCAAACAAGGCCAGTTTACTGGTTTGATTCGAGTCAGAAGCACAGCAAGGAGATTTGACAGGATTTTAACAGACAGTAACACACTCTTAGTTTTCAGAGACAATATAAATATATTGTTGCAATGTTTTATTGATTTTCTGTTTTATTTTGCAAAATATTTTTTCCTTTCTTATTTACTGCTGCTGCTGAAACATTTACTATCATTGTGACGCAGTAAAGACTGTGAGAGCGTGAGCATGCTGAGACATCCTGCTGTAGACTGATAAATAATATAGCTGCAGTTCAGATACAGTGACAAAGCTATTTGTAAAACTTCATCTGTATTTTGATGGAATGAGCTCCGCTGTTACCCCAGGGGCCCCATTAGAGATTTATGGATGTGAAGGAGAAGAGGAAACTTTACTATGGAGGTCTGGTGATCCTGCCAAAATGTTTACTAGTACATGTCTTTCATTCATTTTTTAAAAGTATTTGGATTTTTTATAACAAACTGCACTAAATGTGTAAAAATTGTTATATTGCATTTGGTTAGTTTGTAGTGTAATGGTCAGGGAGTTGGCCCCATGATCAGAAGGTCGCTGGTTTAAGTCCCAGACTGGAAAAGATACCACTAGTATACTCGTGAGCAAGGTACTGTCCCCAAGCACTGCTCCTTCATGGATGGGTCAAATGTAGACGTCACATTTAGTTGTGGTGCAAACATGTGTGCTGTGCTGGGTTCACAATGACAATAATCACCTAAATTCACTTAAAATTTAATTATTCTTTTGTTTGTTCACACTAGAGTTGCCACCTGTCCCAGTTTTACCACACTGTCCTTCTTTTTAATGGTCTCAGGGGAATAATCACTCTCATACTCTCATACTCATACTTATTAAACTTTAAGTATGACCATATTAACTTTTCGATTTGTACAAAGGCTAACAGTGCCAAATGCAAATCAAACAAATACTGATTTACTCACCATTGTGTGTCATAATATTCTTACCCTTAGTTTTTTGGGGGGATTTATTGGTCAGATTCTTGCTGTTTTAAACTTCAAGATATCTTGATGGCCATGGAACCTTCCGATGACTTTGCCACCCCAGAATGCTTCTGGCAGGAGCAGTCATTGTTTGAGAATATGAGTGTTTTCAAGGTGAATGGGTGTCTCTTCAAACAGACGTAACGCCGGTGATGCCAGGAATACACCCTCTTCAAATCAAAGCAGGGTGCGAGGGAGCGCAAGCTAAAGTGATTTCCGCTTTTGAGAAATGTCATTCAGCTCCAGGAACAAAAGACAATTACAGAGAATCTACTTTACCCTCCGGGTCAGAAGACCCCATTACCGTAGTCAAACACACAAACACACCCAAACTTTAGCCCAGTTTCCCTCGTGGTGAAAGTTGAGAGGTCTTTCTCTCAGAGAATTCCCTGCCTGGTATAAGTCAAGCAACCACACAGACAAAAGTGAAGTTAACTTTAGTGAAAGTCAGATTTTGAATGTTTTTCAATCATGGCATTCTTAGTAGGGATGCAAGATATGAGAAGTATAGACTGATTCCAATAACCAATGCTTTTCATGCTTATATTTGTCAATGCTAATAAATGAGGAAAGGAGGATTAATTGCATAAAAACAACATATTTGGCTCGTGAGCGTTCCACAGCGTGATCAGAATTTTACCACAAAATAACACCATACATTTTAAGACAGAAGGCGCGGGCCGTATAAAATCCCACCTCGGACTCTGGACATGCCTGACACAAGTGCTACCTTTCACATGGACAATAAATGCAGCAGCAAATATCAGTAAACCTAAGCATCATTCCGATGTCAATTCTGATATGATTGTGCATTCCTAATTTTTTAATTCAATGGTCAGCCACAACAGGCAGCAAACAAGCAGGGAATTAAACTTTTTTGTAAGAGTGCTCTTTAGTAGTTGTAGATTCTGTTCTTACCTAGGAACAAATCTTAAATAGTTAAATCTTAAATGTTTGGGGTAACCTCAAATGCACTTGGAGTGCATTCTTAAACTAACCTCTTGGGCACAGTGAGTCACTACTGCCCTGGCAGCCCTCCAAAAAGGAAGAAAAAGAGGAAAGACGTTTCCTGCCATGCAAGTTTATTTCTTTAATCATACAAGGGAGGTCTGTTGACTTAGCCTGATTTTACAAAGAGGCCTCAGTAACAAACACCCTAAATAAAAAAAACAGCATGTGGAACTTTCTGATGAAAAGGCATGGATCCAGAATTAGTCCTTGGTCAGCTGTCCTTGAAAATGACCATAAGACATTTTACAGAAGTTACATTGACTTAAACTATTATGTAATACAATAAGCTTCATGATTTTTTGGCCAGGCCCTTCCCAATTTCTCTGAGCAATCACAAGTACTTAAGAAGATCTACATCCCAGTAACATAGCTAGAGAAATGATGTCTGCCATAATTCCATTAAAATATATTGAATATCTTTTCATCCGTTGGCAGTCTTATATAGAAACAGTTGTAATCCATCGTCTAAGTATGCACAGTACAAATCAATGAATATCTGAGTGTGTATGGGTGTGCATGAACATGTGTTTTTGATCAGCGACTGTTTTGGTTTGAAAATGATGGATCCGGATATCAACTGAGGCAACACACATGCTACTTTGCAAACTCCGAAAGTGTTTGTGTAGATGAAAGTGGAGAAGTGATTCTTTTCTTCTCCTTTGCAGTTGTCAGCTTCATTGGATTCGACAGTGGCAGAGCAATCACTGTAACAGGAGACATGGTGATTGATTCTAATCACAATCATCATCATCATCATCATCATTGGTGGCAGTAGTCATAGAGACTGTTGTGGTACTCACATACACAGTGAGTTGAGATGATTACCCGTGTGGGATTGTGCTGTTATGTGTATTTGATAAATAGAATGAGATAGAATGAGAGAAAGACTGCACACTGGTGGATTGTGTGTTTTGGCTGGTCTCTGTTATGATTGAATTTTAATGGTGAAGAGGAGGATCTCTTTCAGCCCATCATTGTTTGACCGAAAAAAAAAAAATTATGCTGATTTACATAGTAAAAGTTGAAGTATTGATTTGGCTTCTTTACTCACGTTAAAGTGTAAAGTACAGGTTCTAAAACATACTGAAAGTATAAAAGTCTAAAGTTCTCTTGTGAAGAACAAAAGCAGCATTTTAGGACAAAGCTGACTGGACTCCATGTCCTAGCATTATGTAGAGCACAAGCAGAGGAAAATAAAGCCACATGAACAAAAAAAGCTGCATTGTTCAATTCAATTCAAATTTATTTATATAGCGCTCTTAACAACAGTCATTGTCACAAAGCACTTTACATATAACCGGCCTAAACCCCCCCAACAAGCAAGCCTGAGGCGAGGTAATTGTTCATTACCATCATTATACATGATGATCACCTCTATCCTAAACACATCATACAATTAATATTATAGAGCTGTAAAGAGCGCTGTAGAAATAAACTCAACTCAACTGAAGTGAATGTAGTGGAGCTGAGCTTCCTTCTGCAACGCAATCACCACATCATTTCCCACGAGTTGCCGCCTGCTTTTAGCTTCTGTATCTCTCTCTCTCTCTCTCTCTCGCTTTGTCGTGTCTGTCGTGTTGTGCGTCGTGTGCAAGCGCCAATACACCAATGGAATTGTCTTTTCTGTGTGTTTACTACGTTTTTAAGCCTAAAGCAATCAGTCAAGTTGTCTGGATGGTGTGCATTATTGACACGGAACAGGTCAAATGCAGCAAAATGTCCTAATAAACCTAATTTAAATGAAACCAGGGGCGGCATGGTGGTGCAGTGGTTAACGCTGCCTCCTCACAACAACAAGGTTCTGGGTTCAAGCCCCGGGTCAGCTGTGGGGACTTTCTGTGTGGAGTTTTCATGCTCTCCCTGTGTTTGCGTGGGTTTTCTTTGGGTGTTGAGGTTTCCTCCCACAGTCCAAAAGCATGCAAAAGCATGCAAATTGTCCTCGTAAGGTGAGAATGAGAGTGTGATTATGTGAGTGTGTGTGTTCTGCGGTGTGTTGGCGCCTGCCTGGGGTTGGTCCCCGCCTTGCACTTATAAATTCCCGGGATAGGCTCCGGTCCCCCTGTGACCCCAGTTGGGATTAAGCGGTTCAGATAATGAATGAATGAATAAATGAAACCAGACAGAAGTAACGAGCCTGATTTGAAAATATATAGAATAAAAATGACAGAAATTCATCCTAAAAATCTACGTAGTAAAAGTTAAAAGTTGCCACAAAAATAGTCAAGTAAAGTACAGATACCCGAAATTTCCCCCATGAGGTCAATCAAGTTCATCCTGTCTGGTATCTAGTGACCTCTGAAGGGATTGTGACTTGTGGTTAACCCTGATTGACCTGTAACCACCATGCCCAGCAGTCCTCTTTTTTATCCTTTTTTCTGTCATTCATTTTTCTCATAGAAACCCATTCATTTTCACGCATTAAGGACACATTTGGGACTCAAATTTGGGGCTCTTCTGACTTCTACAATGTCGTCATGGTGAGCAGATGACCCATTATTAAGCACTTACATGGCAAAATTGACTTCGCCTGGACCAACTCCATCTAAACACACACAGAAATGATATCATGAGCCTCCATGCCTTGTTCTTCTGGCTTGTTCAAGTTGTTCTAGAACATAATGAGCAATGTCAGACTGTCAAAGCTTCTCATTCTATTTCTGTGCCCAGGACTCCTCTCCCCACTTTAAAGGATTAATGAACAGAAGTGAGAATTGGTCAGACAGCGAAGCAAGGCTGAATGGATTAAACAAACGATGGAGGAACGTGGGTTAGACAGCATCGGGAGCGGAGTGAATGTGTTGATGAGAATGATGACTAATTTCAATTCGGCTATACTCTTTAACCCCACTGGCCTTTCTCCCCTCCCCTCTGCTCAAAGGGGCACTCCCTCAAAGATCCAAATATCACAAGCAATCAGCCAAAGGTAGTATGATTTAATAGGACAAAGATGTCTGATTTTTGCCAGTGTCCTCAAAGAAACGTAATGTTCATGAGGATAGACCCAAACATTAATTGTTCATCTATTTTTTAGATTAAAATCAAAACCCTAGAAGTCCCTTTTTTTCAATATTGATTTCCAAACCCAAAATGAACAACCAACCAACAAGCGCTAACCACTACACCACTGTGACACCGGCACCAGTGTAGTGGAAAAGGAGTAGAAAAGTGTGCTAGTGATGACGTCAGGTTGCTGTTCTCAGTCGTAAGTCCTAAACCACTTTACCACACAGCTCTGTTGGTGTGTGAGAGAGAATGTACGTAGATTTTACTGGGTGGTACATTGCACAATTAAAATATCACACCTCTGGCAATCTGTCACAGGATTAAGAACATTGTAAAGTGTAATTTGCTGCAAGATGGAGAATAACTGCTCAACACATTACTGTTTTAGGTCATGTTCTACAGCGTTTGTCCTTTTTTATGTTAACAGACACTCACACATAATTCCCAGCAGCAGTCGGAATGTTAGACTCATAAGAAACTAGCCACCTGGTCGTACAGTCTTATCTTACAGGCCTCTCTCTTTTTCTGTCAGATCAAAGTTGGATTGTGCATGATATAATGTTGATACACACTTCATCTGTCTGAGCTCTCATGTTTATTCATGTTCATCAGATGCATGTCTTACCAAGGAATGATCCAAGCACTCAGAGAGAATTCAATTTCACCCCTTGACCCTAACCCTCTGTTTTGATAATTTATCTGATAAAATAGTCCTATACTATAGTCATGAGCAAGGTGCCACTTCCACGCACTGCTCCGTGGGTCCTGCCAAAACAGGTGTCCACTGCTGCTTCTGTTATGGAATGAAGAAATGGCAAAAGAGACATTACTCAGACAAATACAGGGAATTTTAATGCAGATGCGAGGGGGGGGGGTTATATGTAAAGTGCTTTGTGACAATGACTGTTGTTAAGAGCGCTATATAAATAAATTTGAATTGAATTGAATTGATTTTCACACACATGGACTCCCATGTCTGAATGGTGTGAACGGCTCACATCCGTCATCGTCTTGTCAAATGTCAAGAAGGACGAGTGGTGACCAGTGAGGTGAGATGTGAGTCATTTATGTGAGGAACCTCATTAGAAGGTTAGAATAATTAGTTTTGATTTCACTGAAACCTTGATAAAGAGGGAGGGTACATCAGGAAAACGTATCATATCAATATTTAGGAATTATTATTTGTCATTGTGAACACAGCACAGCACACAGTGCACCCCAACCAAATCTGACCTCTGCATTTGACCCATCTGTGAAGGAGCAGGCGGGCAGCTGACATGAGCAGCACCTGGAGAGCAGCACAGTACCTTGCTCATGAGTACCTCAGTGGTACCTTAACCAATCACTGTGCGGACGCTCTAAACGTTACACTACCAACTCATATCTGCTGGTAAATAATCTCTGATGTGAGGAAGAACGTGCAGCACAATTCATCTGCATGTTATTTTAAATCTTCACATCAAAACACATTATAGTTGGAGATGGGGGGACTGTAATCCTGCATTTGGGTTGAGCTGGACGAACTTTTTGGAATTTGGGATCAACTCTGAGATTATCTCGGCCTTTGAAACACCCTCCTGTCTTGCTCAAAAGTCAGAATCAATTAGACCATATGACCAGCGGAAACCTGATATGCTCAAGACACCTACAAGCTACAAGATGAAAAGTCGTTCAAATCTTCAGTTGGACAACTCTTCTGCTTTCACAAATGGTTTTTTGTGTCCAAGCAAAGGGTCAGAACTATTCTTCTGCCAAGAACCGGACAGTCTTTGTCTGTGTAGTTTGGGAATTTCAGAATGTGTTTTGGTCACACAGTGCAGACTAATGTATTCTCCTCTCGGTCGCCAGATCTGCATCAGCCGTGCCAAAGAGACGTGAAGCTAAAGTTCCGTATTGGAGATCAAGGCGTATTGGCAGAAAATTCTGGCATGCAGAGACAAATTGGATTTGCAGACTTTTCTCTTGCTGTTACATTCAGAAAACCGCTATGAGATGTGAAACTGTCAGCTGACAAGGTTTTAGTGCAGGTTCTTAAACAGAAATTGTTGCATTCTGACAGGTTCCAAACACAGAGGGGCAACACTATTTTAAAAAATCCAACTGGAAGTGGGAGCTCATCATCAGTTTAAACTAGCAGTCAAAAGAAGTTCTTTAGGAAACAACTGTAAAACATTTAAAAGATGGAAAGAGTGTGTACTAGTGCATTTGTGACATCCTATTAACTGGTGGGTGATGGCATAGTCACACTTTAGTTTGTCCTTTAACTTTATCAATGTAATGTTGAAAAGTAACTGGAATGCTGAATCAGAACAATCAACTCAAAGATATGAGATTTTCTTTTCTCATAAACCCTTTCCAAAAAAAAAAGTTTGTGTCAGGTTTGTGGCAAACTTGTGGTTGATTTGTGGAAAACAGTGGAGTTTGCCAGAACATGTTGCCACAAGTTTGTCATTGTCAGTCACTAGTGTGCAAACCTGCAGCAATGTTCAATTGACACTAATGGAAAATGTATTTGCCAGTGATTTGCCAACACAGTTTGCCAGTAATGACAAACTTGTAGTGATCTTTCTTTGTTAAATTTACCAATAGTAGCAATCTCTACTGCTAACACCACAATTTACCCCTAACTTCTACTGAACCTGTGGTGACAAATTTGCCAGTAGTGGCACACACGAACCAGTCTGCTTCTACAACGCGGACAGATTATTAATCTAGGAGTCATTTCTGGCGGTAACTTATTTTTTATGGTTGTGGGATTTGGAATATGGCAGACAATTGTAACAAACCTACAAACAATAAACATTCTGATAAACCTAGTAGAGATGTAGCCGATCCAGTATGTGGATCGGTATCGGTCCGATGACAGGCTCAAACGGGTGGATCGGGTATCGGTGGCATTGGGCTGTTCTATGGAGCCGATCTGTAAATGCGTGTACACTCAATTCGTTATCATGGGAAGTAGCACTGCGGTAAAGTAGAGCTGTTCCAATAACTCGAATAATTATATTACAGAAAATGGTTGAGGCAATTTTTCTAGAATCGAAGCTTGGTTTAATTAATTTCACTCGCTAGGGCAGCTCCGCTTGTATTTCACACGGACGCTTAATAGTGACACAACGTTTTCAGTGGCGCAATCAAGACAAGACCTGATCCCTCTGTATGTGAAAGTATTTGTGAGATGTTCCTGCACTAAAACATTTTTCGACATTTTTCGCGATGTAAACACGCGCTGTGTTAATGAGTGCGTGCATGAGCACCGTTACTCGCAAAACGCTCCAGTTTGGTCAAAATGTCCCCTTTATTACAGACACAAATCATATTTTAGCTGATAAATAACCACAACAACCAGCGTTCTACTCACAATTCTGCCGTTTATTTAGATTTTCCCGTAGATTTTCCATCGTTTATTCTGGAACACGCACCCAGCGCATCACTGTGACGTGGCTCCGGGGCGCACCCAGAGGATTGTGGGAAATGTAGTTCTCTGCAAAAGCAGCTCATTTTATAGACCAAATCGGTTCAAAATGACAAACTTTCGTATTTCATTTTCAATTGATCAAATTTTTCAATTTTATAATGTTATAGTGTAATCAGTAAGAAAGAAGAAATATTTATAACTCTAAACGAACAATTTTTGAAAACAAATAATTTAGCGTATTCGTGTGTGTAATTATTACATTGTTTTAGTAGGAAAACAGTATTTAAATCAAGCATTTCCTTAAGCTTAACAATAATCTCAGTCATGTATTCAGACATTTTAAAGCATTATTTTATGTTTAAAAAAAGACTGATTGTATCTGATTTGTATTGGCATCGGCAGATATCCAAATTTACAATATCGGTATCGATATATAGGACATAAAAAAGTGGTATCGGCCCATCTCTAAAACCTAGTAACAAAGAATAGAAACACAGAATCAACTGTTTGCTGTAAGTTTTCCACAAAGTTTGCCAGAAGTACATTTATTTGTTAGCAAGTAATACTCAGCACATTTATAGCAATTGACATGCAAAGTGGGAGCACAACTTTAGACTGGTGGTGTACTCGATGCATAAATTTCACTATATCATTTTTGTTTGAGAAAACAGAACTTGCAATATGTGGATCACACATTGACTGAAATTTTGTGAAAAATGCAAATGAACAAGTCATAGTTGGAGTTAGCATCAGGGTTAGTGGAATTTAAGTGAGTGATGGACAGCGCCTGGGGAGTAGTGCTTGGGGACGGTACCTCATGAATACTTCAGTGGTACCTTTACTGGTCTAGGACTTTAATGAATGACCTTTCAATCATGGGGCCAACTCCCTAACCGTTACACTACCAACTGCCCCAATAAAGCATCATACAAAGACTTTAATAACATCTGGAAATGACACTTCAGCTCCTCCAACCGCACAGGCTTTAACATCATTAGAAACAGACTGAAGAGCACACACATTATGAGGACCACCAACAAACCGGTTACACAAACACTTCTTTAGCTGGACACACCCGATTCGCAGTGCTGACCGTCCTCGTCCTCGTCTTCGTCCTCCCTTTTCCCAGCTGTCTGGTTTGAGACAGGAGGCCGTTACAGCTGGAAGAGTGTGTCGGGACGCTGGCTCGTTTGCGCTGAAAAATAGCTTACTGTAAGTGGGGTGTGGAAGATGAATTCTGTGGAAGAATTAGAGAGAGAGAGAGAGGCAGAATCAAATGATCTCATCTCTATTGATAGCTATGGACACAGCAGCAGCACCACAGATGAATCAGATCAGATGCTTTAGCGCATTACACACACCGCATACTGACACAGCACAAGGACACACACACAGAGGGGATGGTGGTTAGCCAGCTTGGTGTTTCAGACTTTAGCTAATGTAATCTCCCCTGGATATACAGAATACTCAGAAAATGGTAAACAGTATCAAGGAAAATTTTAATTTAATCAACTGATAGACAGACAGATTCCTGTATTGTCACTGCACATTGTACAGGCAACTTTGCAGCAGTCCTAAAGGTGCCTTCACGTGTAAATAAGAGTGAGTGATTATTAGTCATTGTGAACACAGCACACCACAGCACACAGTGCACCACAACCAAATGTGAAGGAGCAGTGACATGGGCAACACCCCGGGAACAGTGCTAGGGGATGATGCCTTTCTCGTGAGTACCTCAGTGGTACCTTTACCGGTCTGGGATTCAAATCGCCAACCTTGGGATCACGGGACACGCACACACTCATGCACACCAATAACAAGCAGGTGTGTGTTTTACTACTGAGTGGTGTAAATCTTAGTTTTTTAGGTTGTAGTATGAGGGACGCACGTTGATTCCTTTAATTACTGATATTGTTTTTTTGCTCATCTGCCAAAAGTGAGTTTGTTTACTTCACAAACAGCTCCAACCTCAGAGCAAGAGATCAGCTCTTACAAAACCCTGACTCCTAATCACATGAAGAACAGAGAGAGTGAGGGAGGGAGGAGGGTACAGAGACAGAAAGAGAAGGGAAGAAAAAAGAAAGAAAAAGTGTGAGAGAGAAAAGAGATTGAGAGAGAGAGGAGAGAGAAAAAGACAGAGCGAGTGAGAGAAAAATAATAGAGTGAGAAAAAGAGAAATATGGAGAGACTGAAGGAAAGAGAGAAAATGAATTAGTCAGAGAGAAATAGAGATAGTGTGTGTTGGAGAGAGAGGGAGGAATGGAGAGAGTGTGTGTCTGTACGTATGTGTGTGAGTGTGCAGGTGTCTATAGATGTGAGTGTGTGTATACAGTAGGTGTGTGTGTATGTCCATGTCTCTGTGTGAGTACAGTATATGTGTGTGTGTGGGTGTAAGTGCGTGTGTGTGTGTTGCAGCTTGCACATTACAGATGTATTTGGTGTTTATTGCGTGTTTATATTGCTAATGTTGTATGTATTAAATAAGAGGAAGTGTTTTCTGCATTCACACTCACACCTTATTATCTCCTCATTACAACTAAATTCAAATTTATTTATATAGTGCTCTTAACAGCAGTCATTGCCACAAAGCACTTTACATATAACCAGCCTAAGGGTTAGGGTTAGGGTTATACACACCTTCACCTGGCCTAACCCCAGCACCAAATTAACACCTGCACTGTGTATGTGTGTCCAGCTGGAGCTCAGTAAACACTGCTGCTGCCCATGTTAGCTGCTCACTGCTCCTTCACGGATGGGCCAAATGCAGAACTCACATTTGGCGCTGTAATGTGCTGCGCTCACAATTATAAATAATCACTTACTTTCACTCTGATTAAAAGTGTCTAAGACTTCAACAAGTTGCTGTTGTGATATAATAGTTACTACACTACCAGCTACAGAGTAAACGTGGTAACTACAGCCAAGCTGTTTCATCCAATAATATTGAATATTTGTGCTGTAGGACACTCTTAAAGATCATTAAACATGAGGTTAAAAGTAAGTATTTTTAACAATGTGACATCAAATCCCAATCAGGTTATGATGGCGTTCTGGAGGTAAAGTGTCGTGATGTTCAGCTGGTGTTAAATGTATAAGTTCTATTTCCTTGGTCTTTCAGAGTCATACATTTTTGAGAAACACAGACAGATTCCTGCCTCCGTCTTGACCAAGGCGGACTCCATCTTCTAACTCCATCTCACAGCTGTCGAGAGCGCACTGTGATGCTATAAGGACACTGTAGCCAATCAGATGCCACTTCTGCCAATTCTACAAGCTACTCTGTAACTTTCAGTGATGATTGTAGGCTATCTTTAGGGGCCCTCAAGCAATGGAGCAGTAAAAACCTTCACTGGCCAATTCAATTCGATTATGATCATGTCAACGATTCAATTTGATGCAATATTTCGATGCATTCCACAAATTTTTCTACATTACTTCACATTGCATGTAGACTGGGCATAGATCATAGATTGGAAACCATAGTTACTACCAGGAAGTTTTTTTTAACTCTAATTTTTATGATGTAGCCAGAAAATCCACCAAGCATTGTCATTATGATGTAATCCAGGGGTTGGCAACTGCTTCTGTCCGAGGGACCACCACTCAGACTAGGCAGTCCGGGGGCAAGGTTGCAAATGTTTGGAAAAATAATTTTTAAAAAGTGATTTCATCAGTGAAACTGGACTGCATGTCACAAACCACCTGCATTGATTATGTGAAATATTTTAACATCCCTACACAGCACACAGTGCACCACAATGACATGTGACCTCTGCATCTGACCCATTCGTGCAGGAGCAGTGGGCAGCTGATATGTGCAGTGCTTAGTGTTGTAGTACTCAAGACCAGTCTCAGTCTCGAGACCAGTTTTTAAAAGTCCTGGTCTTGAAAAGGAAAGAGGACTCGGTAGTTCATTTGGAGAGCAGCCGAGACCACAACTCTGAGATTATTACTCTTACAACTCTTTGAGAGTGATGCAGGCATTTTGTGTTGTTTATTAATTAGTGTTTTAATAACTCAGAATCCCTTTAACTTACAGAAACCACACACATACCGTCAGAACCACAAGACTTTCAACTTACCAAACATTATACTCATTCCTCTGTAGGTGAAATTATGTCTGAGTAATACTGTGCACAAAACTGAAGTAATTGCGTAAAAACACATTAATTACATTATTTGAGATGTAAACACACGCTAGTGCTCGAGACTCTCATATGGAACGCCATCATGTGCAAAAATGTAGTTCTCTTCCAGAAAGACCAAAATGAATCCAAATCGACTCAAAATTACACAAAACTTTAGTATTTCTTCATTTTCAATTGATCAGAAAATATTTTACCATTTGGTAATGTTAGAGAGTAATCAACAGGGGAAAATAAATATAGATAAATGTATTGTTTGTTATCAAATAATTTGATTCTGTATCCAGATAGATGCCAAATGGATAAAGAAGTGTTTCCACCTGCACTAACCTTATTGTTCTTCACAGCACTAAGCCATAGAATGTCTCTGCATAATAACAACTCTGCAGGTCAATAAAGCAGTGAGTTTGGTCTTGAGGAGTGTCCACTGTGGTTTGTTGAGTTTAACATGTGATGTGATCAGTGTTGATAACTGCTTCCAGTGAAGTGATTTCCTCGGGTTAGGGTTAGGTTAGAGTCTTGGTCTTGTCCCAGTCTCAGTTTAGGTGGTCTTTACCCCAACTCTACAAGCGCCCGGGCAGTACCTCAGTGGTACCTTTATCAGTCTGGGATTTGAACCGGCGACCTTCCGATCACTGTTATGTGTTGCTATAGAGATGTAGCCTATAGACAGCTATTTTCAACTGACAGGTGTTTGTAATTGATTTGACTTGAATTGGCAGAAGTGGCATCCTATTGGCAATTTGTTGCATCACGGTGAGCTCTCAGCAGCTGCGATTTGAACCGGCGACCCTTTGATCATGGAGGTGTTAACACTACCACTGCCCTTTACAACATCAACAACTCTCCCAGCTTTTCATATCGGCAGTGTTTTCTTTTTTGGTAGGGAATGCGTTTCACTTTCCCCCAACGCGCCGCCCCAGCAGAAAACACACACACGCACAAATACGCACAGGGCTGCTTTTTTCCACTCTTGGCAGGAGAGCAAGAACTTTGCAACCTGACGTTTTGCAATCAGGCAACACAAACTGGTTTTAAGTTCCACCCCAAACCAGCGATTGGTGAAGACACAGGGCCGGACAAGGCCTTCTTCTCTCTCCAAACAGAATTAGCTGCTTTCTATCGAGCGTGAGATGTTAAACGAACTAATGTGGGAAGATTACTGCACACTAATGTTCATGTTGTGGATATTTTACAAAGACTGACAGATCATAGTTTCATGTTTATAAGCGCTAATCTTACTGTAATAACAGGAGTCACAGAAGGAAGTTCAGTTAGAGCAACAGTTTTATAAAAGAGCCTATTCACCGCTCGCATTCAATCCATCACAACAGTATAAACATTTCAAAGGTGCAGTGCGTCGTTCCGGCACGTCCCACGACTTGTCTTACTTTGCTACCTGTTTGCGATCGCTTCCCCCCGCCCCACAACACCAAAACACTTCGGTCCGAGATTAAAAAAGTGCAAACATTGAGAGTGAAAATAATCCATTAGTAAATAAGCCAAGCACAATGAGCTCCATTATAAACGTTTGCAGATGGATTGCAGTGGACGCTTGCTGGTGGGACTTGGCCGGGCGTCTGCGTTTTTGCGTGCATGTGTTTAATTAAGATAGTTTCTAAAGTGCAGGCCGGGTTGGAAGCGCGTGTTGCGGCTGCAGAGACACTCGGCCTCGGCGAGGTTTGTGGCCTGGTGTGTTCTTCGACTGCACGAAAATGAGCACGAGACTCCACCGCCATTATCACTTTATCAATCACGTTAGAGCATGTGGGGAATGTCAGATTTCTGAGAGTGAGAGGGGAGCACACACACGTTATGTTGAAGTGGAGATGGCTGTACTGACATTTTGACATGTTTTGTCAGAAGAGCATACAGGTAGAGATAAACGTCATGAATGTAAATTGTAAGTGTAAATCAGAATCAAAATAAAGTCACATACCAATATGTGATTGGTGCTGAGACATTAAGAGTAGAGATGGCACAGATCCAATACGTTGATAACGACTCAAACAACTGGATTGGGTATCGTGTAGGTTCTTCATGGGAAGTGTGACTGTGGTAAAGCTGGTTTATTGTTCAACATTCACACTAATTCCTACATATTGATATGACAATGAGCAGAACAAGCAACACAACACACTACAAGCCCAAAAGCACATCACACCATTCTACTGTTTAATTTCCTTAACAACACCAGGGGAGTATTTCCTGTACGTCACTTAAATCATCCAAGATGCCAATGCCAGTGAAACCAATCCGGCTAAGTCGGTTTCTCAAACGCACCTGAGGAGTAGATTAGCGTAGCTGGATCCAATTATCCGAGATGATCGCGCACTTGAAAAGCCTAGATATGTCGAGTGTCGAAAAAAAGATCAGCAAGTTTTTCATGGGCTGATGAAAAGATTTCGAAGGAACAGACACAATTATTTACTCCAGCTGAGCAGGACCTTTTACTGGAGGGATACGAGTTTAAAGAATTAATATGTGACCCGATCTGCCGTAATGAGTCGGAAGTCTGCGTTCTGTTTATTTAGATATGGGCCGATTATGTTGACAAACATCAAAAATATAGATTTTTCTTTTTTGGTCTTATATGAAAGAAAAGGTCTTCAAAATTAATCTGGTCTCCAAAAAAGAAAAATCTATATTTTTGTGATGTTTTTTTAACATAATCGGCCCGTATCTAAATAAAGAGAACGCCGACTTCCGACTCATTACAGCAGATCGGGTCACATATGTACTAAAGGAAATACCACTAAAGATGCACAAATGAGAAAAGACGGCTGGCCGACAAATTAAAAGCGTAAGTAGTTTTCAGTTATTGTGTTTTTTACTTAAATGTAGTGTTACATTTCCACCGTGTCACACTGGTTATTATTTAATTATTATAATTCCAGATGAAACATAAGCACAGTCCAGACTTGGGAGCAAGCTAAAGTGAAGTACAAAAATATACTTCAAACTGGTAAATATGACATCTCATAAAGTGTGTATATATCCCATTAACATATATAATCATTAACATATATAACATATTTCCTTTAAAACCAATAAGAAGAAGGCAGACAAATAAAAAACTGGTGGAGGTCCACCTGGGCCAGACCTAACCCAATTCTGAGGGCATTGAAGGGGGAAGCTCCTCCTCAGAGCCAGAGGCAGGATGCAGCAGTGGTCACTTCATTTCAGGTAAAGGATGAGCATTGCATATATTTGTGTTCAGTGTGTGCCATATGTGTGTTCACAGAGGACTTGATGTACAATTTCAATATCTTCCTCCTTTATTGATGGGACAGTTGCAGGGAATGTCATAACCCGTGAACCTGTGTCTGACCAACGAGAGATTGACCAATCTGATGAGTTTGATGAAGATACAGTGTCTGACTGTTCATCAGGGGAAGAGGTAAATATTCAGAATAACTTTTGGACAAACTCCACTCTGAGCAAACATGTTCTAATAGCGACATATCTGTTCTGCAGGAGCCCACTGCCAGCACACATGTGCCTTCTGGAAAACAGTCCACACCTACAGAAGGAGACGGTGAGGTTGGTTCAGCCTTTTAATGCACCTTGTTAAGTGGCAAAAGGATTCATAATGCTGTACTGTGTACTATATAATGCAGAGAGAAACATCCTAAGACATTTGTATGTGGATCCCTATTTGCAGAAAAATGTACATGTTGTTTACAAAAAAGTATCTGCAACAGTGGGTGATTACTTGTTTTTGTGAACACACCACAGCACAACACACAGTGCACCACAACGAAATGTGACCTCCACATTTGACCCATCCATGAAGGAGCAGTGGGCAGCCAACAAGGGCAGCACCCAGGGAGCAGTGCTTGGGGACGGTACCTTGCTCATGAGTACTTCAGTGGCAACTTTACCGGCCCTGGATTCGAACTTGCGACCTTCTGATCACGGGGCGAACACCCTACCGTTACGCCACCAAAATGAGAAAAATCCAGCAGGACATGGAACTCAAATTAAGTTGCAGATACAATTACTTAAAAACCAAATGGTAACAAATCTCTCTCTGATTCATTTATTCATATATACATTATGTGTGTACAACATATTAATGCTCAATTATGTTTCCACCTTACAGGGGGAAGGGAAGAAAAGTGTCTTGTAAAAAATGACTTGTAAATAAAATAACATTAAAAAAAGGTCTACAGGCATATCCACTGTCCCCAACCAGGGTTCCATTATGATGACCTGTGGATTATGTAACTGTGATTACAATGCATACTTTACCATGATTTATACACATGTTTGAGTATTACCTTGTTCAAGTGTCCTATATAGGTGTGACTCCCTAAAAATTCTGGAGTGGCATGCTGCCTCACAGATTATCTGAGAATTTACAACACATCAAAAAAACGTTCCTTTATGTGAACATGCCTATTGGCATTATGTTATAGGTTACAATACCTGCACATTGATACTGTGGAAGCCTCTCCGATTGACCCCAGAGTGAACCCAGAGGACAGAACAAATACCCCCAGGTCAGAACTCCGGTGATCGTGGGCGTGGCACGGGGGGACCCGGCCGTGACCCATGCCTTGCAGACTGCACTCTTTGAGAGATTTTCTGCATCGCCAACAGCATACACAAACGTGCCACTTGCAAAATATCTCAGGGCAATGCACACTGTCTGCGTGGCTGTGAGAGACCGACCTCTCCTAGCTGTGCTTCTAATATAAGGAGCTAGTAACTTGTTAATATATATTATTCCACCTCGGCTGAAGCGGTATCTCTCAAAAAGAATCTCGTCCGGGAGCAATAACGGATCTTGTCGATCGCGCAAAACCTTCTCGATTCCAAATTCTCTTATTATTATTTGCGCACCGATTGTAATCGGTCGCTCATCCATGAACGGCGAGGCCATGAGCGAATGGATTTCCCCGCACGGACACCGTTTAAGGGTGTGAGCTAATCCTAATGAGGATTAAGATATGTTGCTATGACAATACATCCAGCGAGCGTTTCGAAAAACCGACAGATCCAGGATCAAGCCAAATCGTCAACATTTTCATCCGGCTAAACACAATCCACGTACGGGAAATACGCCCCAGCTCTCACTCACAATCTCAGTGTTCCTGAGTGTTTTAGCGCTGCAGGATTAGGGAGCATCACACAATTACACAACTGTGTTTAAAGGAATCATGTTTGAGATGTTATTTTAATAATAAATCATTTAGCAGATACATATGGCTGTGTAATTATTCATTCATTCATTCATTCATTATCTGAACCGCTGAATCCCAATCGGGGTCGTGGGGGAACCGGGGCCTATCCCGGGAACTACGGGCGCAAGGCGGGGATCAACCCTGGGCAGGCAACAACACACGGCAGGCCCACACACCCACACAATCACACATACATTTACACCTTCCGGGGCCAATTTAGAGTCGCAAATTAACCTTTATTACATGCTTTTGGAGTGTTGCAGGAAACCTGCGCAAACACAGGAAGAGCATGCAAACTCCACACAGAAAGACCTCATGGTCGTCCCCGGGGTTTGAACCCAGGACCTTCTCACTGTGTGTGTGTAATTATACATAGTTTTAGTTAGAAAAACAGTGTTTGTGTCAAGTATTTCCTTAAGCAGAACAGAATGATGTCTAACTACAAAAGTCATGTATTTGGACATTTATTAAAGCATTATTTTCTGTTTTGTGTTTAAAAAGACTCTGTATGAGATTTGTATTGTATCAGCAGATCTCCAAATTTACAATATCGGGACTAAAAAGTGGTATCGTGCCATGTTTAATTAAGAGCAACAAGATTTTAAAAATGTGTTTTTATGTACATAATACTAGTGTAAATAAAAATAGAAAATGTGGATATTGCTGTAAAATGGGGGAAAATGCATTTCAGCTGTACTGGACACAGAATAAGAAAAAAACATGAAGTAAAGAATGTGTGCAGTGGATTTGGATAAATAACCAACTGTGCAATCGAAAAAACAAGGATGTGCAATAGTGCAATGTTCACTGAACCAGAAGCATGACATGACTATATATAAGTGTTCAGTCCCGAACTGTTACGCTACCAACTGCAGGGTAGCGACTAAAACCGACTCTCATCTCTCACCCTGTACTGCATTATTGCACAGTTGGTAGCGTAACGGCTAGGGATTTGCTCCATGATCGTCAGTTCAAGTTCTGGACTGGTAAAGGTACCATTGAGGTACTCAAGAGCAAGGTACCATCCCCAAGCACTGTTCCCCAGGTGCTGCCAAAAAAGCTGCCTACTGCTTCTTCACAGATGGATTAAATGCAGAGTTCACATTTGGTTGTGATGCTGTGGTGTGCAGTGTTCACAATGACAAAATCATCACTTAAACTCACTTTCTTCACAAGTATCGTGCACTTCTAATAGAATATAGTATGCTTGTACTTTGACCATCTTTGCTATTCAGTTCACACCTCAAACAAGGGAACAAGGAATTAAATCTGTGTGAGATGTGGGTTCATCATATTACACAAGGGTTTACATCTCCAGGCTGCATGTTGCGATAGAGAGCCGTCTACTCGAACACACGCCATTTGGAACGGAATATGATTGATCATCTCCAATAACTCAGCTTGTCCGTACCACTGTGAGCAAAACTCGCTTGGCAAACAACAGGCATGAAGCACCTGTTTCACATTTGTGAGACTGCAAATATGGTATCACTGGCTGCAGTTTCGCATTAAATTAGAGGCACAATATCACAAAAGGAAACGATATGGGCCACGAACCAGCTGGGTTTGATGCTCTGTTCTGGATTGCAGTGAGCCGAGTTTTTGAGGTTGTTGTGGGTTTGCAGGTTTGCAGTTTGCATTGTTCTTTGTGACGGAGCCACATCGCCCAGTGGTCGGATTTCCTGCAACATGCAGTATTCATTTATTAATGCTACTCTTTCTCTCTCTTTCATCAGTACTCTAAGGCCACATTTACACATAGCTGGGTATTTACAGAAACAGCTATTTCAAAAAGTATTAATTTACACAAATCCACATAAAAATGCCATCAAGAGCTGTTATGAATATGCCAAACATATAGGCAGCAGTGTAACGAGAAACATAAAGCTATGTTAGCCAGTCAGAATCCTGAAAACCACAAAACAACGTAGGACAGGATAGCGAACAGCCAGTGATTAAATGTTGCACAGCTGACACTAGAACTACACACATCATCATTTTACTTGTTTACATGGAACCACAGAATCCAGCGTTCTGAAAAATGTTTACCTTGGAGGGCGTTTTAAAAAATATCTGTTCCCGGATGGCTAAAACTCTATTTACGTGTAAACAAAAGGCCTAAATGTATAAAAAAATATGCGTTTATAAAAATATCCACATACATGTAAACAGGCCCTAAGTCATTGGCGGAGGCCTGGACTACATTCTCCAAAAGAAAGCTATTGTGGCCATTGGCTATAAGAATAGTGTTCAAAGAAAACTGAAATTGAATAATTAAATAATTTTTTAATGGTTGCATTCAGAATAAAATTTGCAACAGTGTGATTATTACATTTACATATGGTATTTATGGCTCTTGGGACCATGGATGAACTAAGTTAGGACCGTTGTGATCTAAGAGAGAAGGTGCTCTCTAAAAGGTAGGATGCACATGTTCTGGTAGCACTGGGCACCTCATTCCACCAGCGGGGAACCACAAAGGGGAACAGTCTGGACTTGCTGTGTTTTGTGCGTCAGTTCGGCACAGCAAGACGGTGTTGGTTGGACGAGTGGAGGAAGCGGGATGGAACATAAGCTTGTATGAGAGAGTTGAGGTAGCTGGGGGCGGACCTACACTTCACATGTAAATGAAGGTTTCAGTCAGATAAACTGCCTATTTTTGAAAACTATGGATTCAGTGGCTACGTGTGGACGGGGAAAACTGAGTTTTAGGTTCATATCATCATAAGTGGAAATGCGTTGACAATAGGGGTGTGAGGTTTGTTTACGCTGAAGACTGATGGATGGATACTGTCAGAGCGGTGATTCTCGTCTCCATTATTCAGGCTGTTTGTGCTTGTTTGCAGCTGCTAACGTTTAAAAGTAACTCCACTTCTTTAACTGTCCACACCAAGCACCCTCTACTCACCACTGTTCACCAAGCAACCAGATGTAGAAGTCAGTGTAACCGGATGTAATTGGTTCTTTTTACCAAGGTTTCTGATTGGCTGATATATTTCTACGCAGCTCTTGACAGCGTATTTATCTGGATTCGTGTGTACAAAGTTATTTTCAAAAACAGAGGAGAAAAAATATCAGTTTTTATAAATACCCAGCTACATGTGTACAGGGCCTGACACTTACTGCAAATAACAATATTTCACATTAACAATACATGACAATAAACATGAACATGAAAAACATGAACAATAAAATGTATACAATTTAATTAAAATTCCCCTTTCACATGGCACAAAGTCACCAACGCTACTGGTCAATTTCCTCGTCAATGACACATTGCTCCAGACAATTTGTATCAGTTTAGAAGTTTTGCACCATATTATAGTTACACGTTTAAGGTTTGCTGCACATCATAGCACATCATAGCAATACACTACAAGTTGCATTACGAGTTATCCGAGTTTAGAGCAAACATCCATCTGTAATTAGAGCAACACAAGCTCAGCGGGTGCTAGCAGCTCTTGAATGTTTGGAATGGAAATAAAGGCTGGAAACTAAGAGTAATGGTTGGAAATATACTGTCATTTGAAGTCAGAAAGAGAAAATAAATATCCATTTTACATTAGTTGGTGTATTCATCACAATAAAAACTCTTTTAAAGAACTGGGATAATATAAACTGGTCCAAATGAGGCATGACTGAATGAGTGGACTGTTTTAATTGTTTCAACAGGTGTGCAATTAGAGATTCTAATCATAAAAACAGCGAGTAAAGTAATAAACACTTATTTTGTAGTGCAATACAGAACAAAACATTCAGAATAAAAAATCAAGAAATTTTCCTCAGTCGTTGTATCCAGCATGAGCAAAACAGTAATGTGGAAAATAGACAGATAGACAGACAGACAGAGCCCTAATCCCCTACCCAGTCCTAACAGCCAAGAACTAGAATAACAGCAATACTAAAGTAATATTGCACTCTCTGACCCTTATCCTCATGGAATATATAAATGACTTTGGTTCAGTTATAAACTCGGTATATATTTAATTTAAAGCATTTTTCCGTGTGCACACAACTTCCATTCATCATCTGTCCAGTATCTGTCAAAATCTCCCATTGTAAAAAACGCAAAGCTGATAAGCAGAGCTACTTCAGCCGGTGATATCTTGAAGATAACACGAGAAGAGTTTCCATGTCAACAATGGCAACACTGACTGCAAAAGAACTTTCTCCCCAGTGCCAAATACAACTGTTGGGCCCTCATAAAACACAGCAGGGCGTTTTACAATGCTTCGCTTTAGTACAGTGCAGATGGCCAGGATAAAGTTAGGGAGTCAAATCCAATAATAATCAATTCCTCAATTCCGTCAAACCTGGAATCTAGTGTTCACTCCACACAAGCATTTAGCAGCTGTCGATAAATACCATTACTGCACAATTTAACCGAAGCAGACGAACGTGTTTGTAAAGTCATGTGGAGAGATCACTGTTATCAAATCACTACTGTACTGAGGATAAAGATGAAAATACGTCAACATAAACACTATGTACTGATAGCATGTGATGGGAAGTGTGATTTTTTGGATATTGCCAAGATTTCTTCTCACATTCAGTATTCAATTTTTACAAGATCTCTCTCCTTGTATTTTGGTATCTGTCATTCCAAACAAAGTCTGACTCTATTTGCTGCTGGTGGTCTAATGGAACGAAGCTGGATTCCCAACCCAGAGGTTGTGGGGTTGGATTCTGGATCTATCCTGTTTCCAGCACTACCAATATTCTGAGCAAGACCCTTAACCCAAGCTGCTCCGGGGAGACTGTCTCTAAAATTAGAACACTGATGTTGTTCTGGATAAGCGTGACTGCTAAATGTCCAGAATGTAGGTAATGTAAATGTGTTGTATAGGACAGTATTGATGTTTATCCACCACAATTTGCCCAAAGTATAATTTTTGGGAGGGGGATGTATATGACAGATTTGACGTTTGTCCACCACCATCACCTTTTGTCCAGAGTATAATTTTGGGGGTAGGTGGGACATGTAGGACAGATTTCATTTTTAGCCTCACCATCAGCATTTGTCCAGAGTATGATTTTTAAGGTGGGGGGTGTATAGGATAGGGAGTGAAGATTTGATTTTCGACCCCACAATCACTACTATGGGGCAGTTGGTAGCGTAACAATTAGGGTGTTCGCCCTGTGATCGGAAGGTCGCAGATTTGAATCTTGACGGGTAAAAGTACCACTGAGGCACTCATGAGCAAGGTACCGTGCCCAAGCACTGTTCCCCCGGCTCTACCCATGTCAGCTGTCAATGCTCCTTCACGAATGGGTTAAATGCACATTTCTTTGGTGCACTGCATGCTGTATTCACAATGACAAATAATCACTCACTTTCTGAGTCTTGGTTTATTTACTCCGAGTGTGGTTTTTAAGGGGGTGTATTATTGATTACTGAGGGGTCGGCATTGCTGTCTTCTGCGGGAGGGGTGAAATATGGAAGGAGGGCTGAGGGATGGATGGAGGGAAGTAGTGTTAAGGGGGGGAGAGGGCGCGGCCCCGGGGCTCAGTGCGCTCCGAGTGGTGCGCGCCTCCGTGAGCCTCATTATTTCCCTTAATCACATCCGCAGCTACTTCCAGGCATCGAGCTGTAAACTTACACTTGAGAACAAGGGTGATGATGATGATGATGATGATGACGGTGATGATCTCGTGCGCCTCAAAAGTTCACGTTCAGTCAGCGCGAGTTTCCTGGTAAAAGCCGCCGGAGATAGAGATAGAGAGAGAGAGAGGGCGTGGGTGGGAGTGGGTTGAGGGAGGGTCAGCACACGGGTCACGGAGCCGCCACCGACGACGGGAACGTAAAGACGGGACGTTTATAACGTGTTTCTAATTAAAGACCGATCCACGAGGGACACCGGATTACGCGTGACAGACGCAATAAAAGCGCGCGACGCCGCGGAACGAGCGAGAACTACTCGAGCTGCAGGAGGGAACCGGGACCGGGACCGGGATCGGGATCAGAACCAGGACTAGGACCGGGAGCGGACACACTCACCTTAATAATAATAATAATAATAATAATAATAAAATAATAATAATGGACACCTCGTCGGTTTTTCGTGGCCACATTCAACTCTGAACACTCTCCAGACTGCAGTCTCCAACTCACCTTACTTGTTGGTCATTTCTGGGTGACTAAAGCGCCTCAAAAGAACTGCGTGGAACACGGGAGCGTCCCGGAGCCTGGAACATTCAGCAATAAAGCAGGTTAGTGGTGATTTTTGACTTCTTTAAACGCACTTTTGCTGTCCTCTTTGCAACCAAACAAACATTGAGACTTAAAAAGAGAAAGTAGTTTAGATGTTTAATGGTCGTTCATGCGGTGATACAATAAACACAAAACTGTACCATTGTGTAAGTGACAAAGAACCTTTATGTAATTGAAGTCAGAGGAACAGCAGTGTAGTTCAAAGCCCTTAACATTAAAACTGAATCCCTGAACAGTTTGGTAGTCCACGGTAGTTACAGTTATTTTGTAGATAAACTGTAGGTAAAGTCGCACGACTTGTACAGTTTAAAGTAAATTTCATAAGATTTTAATACACAGATTAACTGTGTTAGATACACATATCTACAGGTGCTTACAGTGAAATGCAAATCTGATCTCAAATACTGTGTTAATTAGAAAAGGAGAGATCAATAAATTAAATGTACGTTGCTTGTGTTGCTTACGTACACAAACAAGTAAATTCTACTGATTAAGAAGCACTGTGCAAAAATCGAAGTGTTATACTAGTATTAGGTAAAGTGTAGTTTAATATTAAAGGTATTAGTGTACAGTAGTGTAAAAGTGACTAGTATTATAATATGTACACGATGGGCCTCATTCAACAATCTTTTCTTAAATGCATTCTTAAAGAGTTGTAATAAATATTTTTTTATAAGCATACAATAAAATGTGTGTAAGAGTGTTCTTCAGCAGTTCTTCAGAACAAATCTTAAATAAGAAAACCTGTGGATTTACTACAATGTAGAAACACAAATATAAATAGTGTGTAATAGTCTCACAACAGCAACACTGGCCTCCAGCGTAGTACATGTGTTTCTGTGCTGTTGTCCAGCTCCGGGTCAGAGTGAGGAGAGCGTCTCCGGTAGCACTAGCGATGCGCACTCCGCGGGTCCCGGTCCTGATGGCGCTGGCGCTGCTGCTGCTGCTGGCGGACTGCGCGGTGGAACAGGACACCAAAAACCACAAGAGCCTGTTTGGGACCATTCTGGAGGCAGTCCGGCACGCACAGGACACCGGAACCCAAACCACAACGAGAACCGGAACCGCGGTGTACGCACAGTGGACCGGAGAGAAAGAGCGCAAGGACTCACATAAACTCAAAACGAAGAACGGAGAGAAAATACTGGGTGAGCTGCAGCTGTGAGGAGTGTGTTACAACACGGGGAGACTCCGAGTTCATCTATATGGAGAGACTGGTGTCCAAATTTAGAACAAAAAAGTATTAAATATCTGATATGAAAAGTACTCAAGTATTAAAAATTCTAAATTAATATTTGAGTACCTGATAAGAGCATCACTTAGGTATTAAAAGTGTTAAATTACTACTTAAGTAAATTAACAAAGTTCTAGAATAATACTTCTAAAAAGAACAGTACTTAAGTACTAAAGTGTTAAAAGACTACTTGAGTTAAAGTACTAAAGTATCTGATAAGAACAGTACTTCAATACTAAAAGTCCTAGAATAATATCTGAGTAAAAATACTAAAGTATTTGAAGAGAACAGTACTTAAGTATTAACAGGGTTGAAATATTATTTGAGGAGAAAGTAGCAGTACTTTAGTACTAAAAGTTCTGCAATAAGACTTGAGTAAAACTACTTAAGTATCACATAAGAACAGTACTTAAGTACTAAAAGTGTCCAATAATACGTAAGTAAACATACTAAACTATCTGAAAGGGAACAGTACTTAAGTATTAAAAGTGTTAAAATGCTACTTAAGTAAAAGTACTAAAATATGTGACAGGAAAAATGCTAAAAATATAACCTGAATAAACGTATTAAAGGATTTTCAATAGTAAGTATTATGAGTATTATGATGAAGTATCATGAGTATTTTGCTGGCATTAGTAAAGGAACGGCATTACAAGAAATACACAACCTAAAGGTTTAAAGTGCTTTCAAGTGTTTCCAATTCACAAATTTAAAAGTCCTATAAAAGTGCAGGTGGTGAGATCAGCCCTTCAGCATCCGATTCCAACAGAACAGAAATGTGTTTATTTCTTTCACTGAAGAACAAATAAGGAGCAAATGTAGCGTGCAGTGGCTCCTTCACCAATATTATATAACTGTTGAATTGAAAACCTAATGACAGTCATTGGTAGATTCAAATAGCACTTAGGTACAGTAGCAACGTACCAACACTCAAGTACTACACAAAACCGGTATTTGACAACATTAGACTCAGATTACTGGTTTCTTGAACATGGATTAGGCCTAGTCTTGGACTAAATTGTAGTATCAATGGAGATTTACAACTGAAACTCACAGCTGGTCTAGAACTAGGCTTAACCCTAGACTGGAAACTGGACCTACGAGTCCTTTGCAAATCTTCTCTAATCTTTGCTATATAAATAAACTCAACTCAGCTGAAGTGAATGTGGTGGAGCTGAGCTTCCTTCTGCACCGCAGTCACCACATCATTTCCCACCGAGTTGCCGCCTGCTTTTAGCTTCTTTTTCTCTCTCTCTCACTTTGTCGTGTCTGTCGTGTTGTGCGTCATGTGCAAACACCAATACACGGATGGGATTGTCTTTTCTGTGTGTGTTTACTACCTTTTTAAGCCTCAACCAATCAGTCAAGTTGTCTGGATGGTGGTGCGCATTATTGATACAGAACAGGTAAAATGCGGCAAAATGACCAAATAAACCTCTTTTAAATGAAACCAAACAAGTGCAGAAGCCAAGAGTGCAACAAGTCATGACAACTTTATTTTGTCAGTGTGAGACCAATTTTGATGCGCAATGTTCACTTATTTAAAATATATGTTGTATTTTCAATTTCCTGAAAAATAACCGTTTTTGGGCATAAAGCGCTAGTTTCTTGCTCATGCATTAAGCCTAGTCTTGGACTAAATTCCAATAACAGTGGAGATTTACTATTCAAACTTAAAACTAGTCTAGGACTAGGCTTAATCCTCGACTGTTTCCCCTCGACCATGACAATATGATTTATTTGAAACTTTAAGGCAGAACTTGAGTTTTAGGTTGAACCAGATGGATTTCTATTACAGTGCGTGTGGCGTATTAACATAATCACTCTTAAATATAGTCATAGTTACAAGTTACAGTTTTAAGTTAACTGCCATCTTGACATTTTCATTTCCATAAACTGACTAACAACACTAAAAATTCAACAATTAAAACTGAAAACTCGTTAGTTGAATAGTTAGTTGTATAAATTATAGTTTTAAGTTGAAGTAAATGCAAGTATGTGATCAAATCAGTATATTATTTTTACATTATACTAATGATGGGCTTCTGAGCAAAGCAGAGAATCAACTCAAATTGCTTACTCAGAACATGTTCACACCAGGACATTTCCCCAGTCGGGCGATTTGGCTGAGTTTTGTGTTTTAGGGTCAATGCTTCTATCACGAGGTGACCGGATTTAGGATTTGACCTTTGACCTTCTCTTTCTGTCCTCTTGCAGAAATCTTTCCCAGGGACCTCAGAAAGAAGAAGGTTTTAGAGCTTTTAACAGGTGAGCAAAGAGACAGCAGCATGTTGAAAACCTGAACGAGTACCACAGAACGAAACCCAAAAATCTCACACAGCCACTCATTTAAGTCAGTGTTTCCTAACTCTTGTTCTGGAATAGTCATGCATCAGAAATTTTGGCACTCCGTCTCGTCTGACACTTACTTAACTTTTCAAGTGTCTGTGTTCAGACAGCTGTGTTAGGAGCAGAACAAAACGCTGAACTATGCAGCACTCGGGAAACAAAAGTAGTGTCAGATTTTAAAGCAGGACAAAACACCGGATCTCATGCTAGGGTTGTAGCACTGGAGATCGGTCTTGAGACCACTTTTTAAAAGTCTCGGCCTTGTCGCGGACTTGGACAAAGAGGACTATGGATTTTATTTGGAGACTATATAATGAGTCCATATTGGCTCCAAATTACCCAAAACTGAAGTATTTCTTCATTTTCAATTGATCACAAAATATTTTTCTCTTTCACTCTGATAAAAAACCATATGCCCGTCACACAGGTGCATCCAAGTCTCCTACCTGCTTCCTACATACACATCACCTGTGCCCACTCGTGCCCCACAGTGCATCCAGCAAACATTTAAAATTAATATAAATCTTAAACAAAACTTAAACTTCAGTTGACAACTGAAATTACCACAAAAAGCAAACCAAATAAATATAGCTCAATTATTTTATAAAACATGTTCATTTAGCTCACTTCTGGCAGCAGAACTTCTATTTCAAAAGTTCTTAAATATTGAATACTCTTTTGGATTTTGGACATTTAGGTATTTTTCGGTTAACTTCACCTTGTTCGTGCGTGTGTGTGTGTGTATGTGTGTGCACAGCCCTTCATACGAAGGAGTAAATAACCCTGAATATACAACTAAATGTGCTTTATATACAGCGAAGTTGGAGGGGTGGGACAGTAGAGAGGTGTGCAAGGTGGTGTGAGTTGTCAGTGGGTTCTGATGGTCTTACCGGTCTTCACAGGGCCTCTTTACTTCAGCCCGAAATGCAGGAAGCATGTCTACAGGCTCTACCACGACACCAGAGACTGCAAAATCCCCGCATGTGAGTGTTACAAACCGCAGACCAAGCTCCGGCCACATGTAATCTCCTTAAACACACTAATTTGCCTCATTTTTATTCCCACAAATATCTAGACCAGCTGACGTCTTGCGAGGTTTTTGAAAATAACTTTGAAAAATGATTTTGCTCTCATGCAGGCCCGTATGTTTCTGCTGTTGTCGTTATAGACTATAAAAGGTGTGCACGGCTGCTCACTCGGCTGGCTAGGAGTCGGAGGTGTTTAGGGAGCTAACTTCACCAGGTACCGTTTCTGAGCAACACTCATATTAACACAACTAACAAATTCAACACTTATGTTGCACAATTCAGAAAATCTCACAATTCGATTCCGATTCTTGGGCTCATGATTCAATTTAAAATCAACTCACAAGTCATAAGTGATTCATGATTTAATACGTGATGAATTAGTTTCCAGCTGTTTTGAGTTATTTTCCCATGTGAATGTGGCAGATCAACAACAACATCACACTGAATCAGATGTAGTTACTAAATGTACTGCATATGCTCACATACTGACTGCATCTCCTTCATGCTCACGTGAAGCAGCTCCATCTGACCAGACTTCCACACTGCTCCATCTACAGGACCGGCAGCTGAACTCGTGTCGGGGGGAAAGTAAACTAGTGCCATTACGTTAGTTGAAGAATATGAATTGATTTTTTGGAATGCATGAATTGATTTTGAATCGACAGGAAAGGAATGGCGATTTTGCAAACCCCTAATAACAATACTGCAGGATCGTGAGGTTGTGCACCATGTTGACATTGTTAGTTGTGGAGCTACTACTTTGTCTATTTTCCAGCAGACAGTTTGGAGTTTTTTTGCTATTTTCTGACCTTTTTTATGAAGTGAATTGATTATCATTGTGCACCACATGTGACCTTTGCATTTGACCCATCCGTGAAGGAGCAGTGGGTAGATTTTTTGGCAGCACACAGGGAGCAGTGCTTGGGGACGGTACCTTGCTCACAAGTACCTCAGTGGTACCTTTACCAATCTGGGACTTGATTATGGTTATGCCACCAGCTACCCAACACACTATCTAGTATTAATGCAGTTCACTATTGGAATTGCCTGCATAATTTATAACGTTATAACGTTTAAAACCACACACAAAAAAATCCAATGCAGTGGAAATAAACTAGGAACGCACGATATGGGAATTACAGACCGATGCCAGTATTTGGTATTTTTCATGCTTACATCTGCCGATGCCGATAAATGAGACTGTTGAGTTGAGCGTAAAGACCAGAGATTCTGCTGGTGAACGTTCCACTGCGTGATCAGAATTTTACCACAAAATAACACCAGACATTTTAAGACAGAAGGCGCGGGCCGTATAAAATCCCACCTCGGACTCTGGACATGCCGGACACAAGCGCTACCTTTCACACGGACAATAAATGCAGCAGCAAATATCAGCTTAATATTAGGGTTAGACATCTGAAAATAACCTGTGAAAACGGTGAGTGGCTTTGAAGAACAAACTTTTTATGAAGAGTTGCACAATGAGGCCCCTCGTTTTTATGACAAAGCTAGCTGACGTGAGCGAGTTGTGTAACTAAGTGTAGTGCGCTAGAGGTTAATCCTGAACTGGGGACTCAAATGACCTCACATTTTTGGACTCAGCTCATTAGGTGCTTGATATTTAACTGGTGAGTTAAAGCAAATGTCATAGAGATCAAACCACACATGCTAAAACAGAAATGCAATGCAGTGTATGTTGTAGGGGTTGACCAATTATCAACATATTTATGATTATTGGTATCAAATATTGTTTAAGCCGATACATCGTTAATATAAATTAATGTAAAAACATGCTACTTTGGCTCTGATGCAGCCAGTAGAGCACCGTGTGATTGGTTAGAACGTCATGACTTTAGCCAAGCAACTAAAAGTTTGGAATTCTGAAACAGAAACTGGACATTTTTGTGTTAAGAACATGACGAAACGTCTCACAATTGAACATAAAGTCGCTGTTGGACGGAAACCAGTTATTTTTCATGAAATTAAGAAAACGATATATATTCTAAATATATGAACACTGTATATAAATATATAAATGAGCTGTTTTCAACACTTTTCATTGGTTAAATATTTCTAAAACTGTCAGGCCAATGTGAAGACTGACCAATAGAAGTGTTTTATTACAAAAAAATTTAAATGACCAAAAATGGACTTACGAGGTTTCCACCCGACAGCGACGATATGCTGCAAGGAATTTAAATTCATGTTTGTGTTGGAGTATTTGTTATTCAAAATTTTGACACAGATTTAAAATTTTTGTAGTAGACATAATTCAGTACAAAATATTGATTCATCTTCTTATTTAGTGATGATCAATATTCTTGCTGAAGAAACATATATTGGTGTAACCAAGTTTTCACTCCCACTTTTCAACCCTGCTAACCAGTTCACCACAGAGCTAATTTTTTGTATTTCAAGCTTCAGCTGATACACCGTGTGCTTTTCCACTTTCTATGTTAAACTTATTTTAAGTTTCTCAGTACAACCTGCTTTTGTTCTGGTCCTGCTCTTCTTCTCCTTCTTCTGGCAGCAGAAGTGAGCCTTTTTAAAATAGTGTTTTTTACTTGGTGTCGCCTAGACATGAAAGTCATCAGAAACACTGGCTCTCTTTGTACCATTTTACTCCCTGAATCAGAACCAAATATAGGTATGAAAGCATGTGAGCTCACACATGGGCCGTGTCCCGAGCCGTGTACTACTGCACTTAATAGTATGGTAGGTAAGGTGCTGTTATCATACTCTTCTATGTGGTAGTATATATCTCAGGAAGTAGCCGGGGTTGTAGCTTAACGGCTCTACACACACTAGGTAGTGCACATGAAGTGACACATGTGCCCTATTTGACTTCGTACAATCAGGCAAATCTAACCGTCGATCTGATACTGATGACTTTTTAAAAAGCCGTTATCGTCCCGGTAGGTTAATTGGTGACTCTAAATTGGCCCTGTATGTGTGGATGAGAGTGTGATTGTGTGAACGTGTGTGTGCCCTGCGGTGTGTTGGCACCTGCCCAGGGTTGGTCCCCGCCTTGCGCCCGTAAGTTCCCGGGATAGGCTCCGGTCCCCCCGCGACCCCAGTTGGAATAAAGCGGTTCGGAAAATGAACGAATGAATGAGCTATCGTGCGGTTCCAACACGATTCCGGTATTATCGTGCATCCCTAGTATTTTTAGGGAATTTATTCGAGTTATTCAAGTCATTTTTCAACTTAAGTGGCATGTTTTGGAATTAATTAACACTGTAAAGCAAGGTATTACTATATGTACAAACTCTCCTCTAGTGCCTTTCTGCCTCCACACATCTTCCCAGCTCTGCATAAAGGGAGTCTCTTCTAACAAACCCCACTTTTCTGTCGGTGTTTTCAAGGTACTTTGCAGAGGAAAGAATTCTCAGATGCGTCCAAGTGTATGTACACACACACACACATTTATGTAGAGCCAACATTTTTACTTCCTCTCTACAGCAGGTTCAAGCCAAACCAGAGTGACCCAGAGGAGGAAAGAGAGGAAGAGAGAAACAACACATCCAGTGCCTTTTGGAGACGAGCAGGGAATCCTAACCAACACTCAGCATTCCACCCAATCAGCAAAACACGGCCAGGACACGACGGAGGACAGCGGAAACCAAAGAGCAGACGGACGCCGGGGTTTGAGGACATTCACGGCTCGTGCTTTCGCTCCGAGTGGAGAGAGAGAGAGAGACGAGCTTGGTTTGAGGGAGAACAGAACCTCCTTTAAAGCATAAAGCTGCACATATTTTACAGACATTTAAATGTGCATTAAACCAGGCCAAACCCTCCTGCTCAACTCAACTCACCTACAAGAAACTCCGTCCAGTCCAACAAAAGATAAAGAGACTGCTTTCTATTGCTTCCAACAGACGACAACGTTACAGTTCGAGTTCCTGCGACACGTTTCGTCAGGTTCCTACTTACGGAGAAAACAAACGTTTTCCCATGTGCCCGGCGAGAGGTCATTTATTTTCTTGCGGGTTTCACCTTCATAGTTTGCGAAAGGTGTGTGTGGAACAAGCAGGACGACGGTGGAAAAGTAAATACAGTTCATATATTTTGGTGTATGTGAGGTACAGTGGAGTGTGGAAATGTAAATACTGTACAAAAGAAGACAAAGTCTCTATAATGAGCAAATGCTGTACGTGTCTGATATATCAATCGCTGTTGGGATACGCATATTTAAAAGAAAGTATATTTAAATAAATTATATGATTCTTACTCGCTCTGGTGTGATATCATTCTCATGAGTTTCAGTTTTGATCAGTGCACAGTTGGTAACGTAACGGTTCTGTGATCAGAGTGTTGCTGATTTGAGTCCTGTAGTAGTAAAGGTACCACTGAGGTACTCGTGAGCAAGGTACCGTCCCCAAGCACTGCTCCCTTACAGATGAGTCTGATGCAGAGCTCACATTCTGTTGTGGTGAAAGTGAATGAGTGATGAGTGGGTGACGGTGGTCTAGTGGTTAGGATACTCGCCTCTGGAGGTTGTGGGTTCGAATCCAATCTCATCATTGGATCCCTGCGCAAGTCCTGTAACCCAAGTTGTGTCAGAAAGACTGTCCCTGAATTTAAGAAAAATGGAAGTTGCTCTGGATAAGCACATCTGCTAAATGCTGTAAATGACTGTCATTGTGAGCACGCCTCAACAAACGGTGCACCAGAACCAAACGTGAGGTCTGCACCTGACCCACCCGTGAAGATTATCATTCGCTTTGACCTATTTCAATATTTAAGCGCACAGTTGGAAAACATAATGCAACAATTCCGACTTCCTACAAACAGCACCATGTGAAAATAAACTAGATGCACTGATCTGATACGTGGATGTGATATAGGTCTGATAACGACTCTAACAGCTAGATCAGGTATCGGTGGCATTGGGCTGATCTATGGAGCTGATCTGTAAATGTGCTCACGCTCAGTAGGTTCTTCATGTGAAGTGTGACTGTGGTAAAGCTGGTTTATTGTTCAACATTCACACTAATTCCTACATATTGATATGACAATGAGCAGAACAAGCAACACAACACACTACAAGCCCAAAAGCACATCACACCATTCTACTGTTTAATTTCCTGAACAACACCAGCTCTCACTCACAATCTCTGTGTTCCTGATGCTTTTAGCGCCGCAGGATTAGGGAGCGTCACTAAATGACACAACTGTGTTTAAAGGAGTCATGTTTGAGATGTTATTTTAATAATAAATCATTCAGCAGATACATATGGCTGTGGAATTATTACAGTGTTTTAGTAGGAAAACAGGATTTAAGTCGAGTATTATCTGAAGCAGAGCAGAATAATCTCAGTCATGTATTCAGACATCGTTCTCTTTTTTGTTTAAAAAAAGATTTGTATCGTATCAGCAGATATCCAAATTTACAATATTGGTATCGGACATAAGTGGTATCATGCCATTTTAAAATTGACTGAGTAAAAGAGTGATAAAAAAAAGGAAAGAGCAGAAAAGGCAAACAGGACAAGAGCACAGGAGATGAAAGAGAGAATATGTCTTGCTGCATCTTTTATTCTCATTTTCAGTTCAGATCACATCACGCTAAAACCAAAAGACTGACCAAAACGCCCAGAAGTGGAGCCTGGTGTCATGGGGACGGACCCGTGAGGACACCAAATCAGTTTTGGAAAGAGAGGAGGAGAGGGATGGAGCAGGAGCAGGACGGAGTGCTACCAAGCTAAACCCCCAACAAGCGAGCCTGAGGTGACAGCGGCAAGAAACACTCCCTCTAACAGGAAGAAACCCTGAGAGGACCCAGACACGGCACTGGACCCCATCCTCCTCTGGGCGACCGGGCGCACCAACATTTAATACACAGCAAGCATTAGTTCAAGATGAACCGTTAATTAGTCATTTTTAAAGCAGATATAAAAATAATTCAAGGGATGTTTTCGAATCCCAAGTCGTCACCGGGCCACTTACAGAATCCTCTCAGTAACATTAAGCTAAAATTTGTTCAGTATTATCAGACGGTTTCTATCGAGTTATTACAAGGAGAGAATGAAAGAGAAGAAATGTTAGGTTTTGTGTCTTTTCTTGGTTTTATTGGTTGTTAATGTTTACTCTTGGTCTTAACAGAGGGAGAGGTCATCAAGTTAATGGCAGATTCCTAGAAGAATCACTGAAATGACACAAACTCAACTTTCATTGTACATTTAGGACAGATCTTATATTCTTACAGCAGACTCTTGTGCGTGTGTCTCGAGAATTAGACGCTGGTCGGAGGAGAAATTCAGCAGCGTTTTGTGGATGTTAGGAGTTGTTCTCCAGGAAGGCTCTGCAGCAGCGCACGCACTGCTCGTACACCGTCTCGAAGTCGTCGTCGCTGCCCTGAAACACGAAGGAAGAACAACTTGTGTAAAAACAGCTTCTAGGCTCCCAGCTCTTACAGGCGTGAAGCACATGCTAAAGTCCAAATCAAAGTTTTACATCAAGGATCTGGCCACAGTCTCATCCGTGAAGTCGACTCTCTGGAAAGTATGGATGTGGACCCTGAAATAAAGCTCCAACCATACCTCCACACAGGCCTGTAGTGAGATCTGCTCTAAGATGCATTCAGTCTCAACATTAATCACAATATTTCAAGGAAATAAAAATTAGGGTTGCATGACATGAGAATCACCAATGTCGATATCCAATGATCTTCATTCTTATATTTACTGATGCTGATAAATGAGCATCAGCAAAGTTCCACTGCACGCTCAGAATTTTGCCACAAAAATCACACCATAGTTCTGACATTTCTAACACAGCACCACGTCAAGTGAGTATGAAAGCAGAGTGGAGTGAAGACAGAGCATTTCCAGCGTAGTGCACAACATTTGAAGAAAAAGTAACTTCCTGCCCTATGTAGTGTACCAAGTCAAATAGGGCACGTGTGACACTCCATGTGCACTACCTAGTGTGTAAAGAGCTGTTAAGCTACAACCCCGGCTACTTCCTGAGATGCATACTACCACATAGAAGAGTATGATGAGAGCACCTTACCTAGCAAACTATTAAGTGCAGTAGTACACGGCTCGGGACACGGCCCATGTGTGAGCTCACATTCACTAAGTGAAGCAAACACACAGTTTAGTAGTTAAACATGTTTCACGTGTGCAGCAGAGTTGAGCGTAAAAACCAGAGATTCTGCTGGTGAACGTTCCACTGCGTGATCAGAATTTTACCACAAAATAACACCAGACATTTTAAGACAGAAGGCGCAAGCCGTATAACATCCCACCTTGGACTCTGGACATGCCGGACACAAGCGCTAATAAACAAACAAACAAAAACCGTAACAAGGTAAACAAACGTTTAAATAAAACTCAATTTTGTAGCGCTTCTCCGCCATTATTTACATTTACAAAACTAAATTCCTTATTCCAGTCACTCTTGTTTTACTTTCACACTTCCTCCAAAGGTAACAGCAAATTTGTTGGAATTAGGAAATCATATAAGGAGCACACATTGTTGAAGACTGACTGCTTTTAAGTTTAACTTCACATCTCTTGTTATATAATAGAAAATGTCAGCTGTGGGCTTGGGGAAGAGGGTGAAGCTGCACGATCGAGGGAATAGCTCAACGTGAATGTGAACATATTTAGTTTCACTCCCTGCATCAACTCATCAACCGTTATGACACATCGACAAACTGTGTGAAGCGTGGGTTCTGTTGTCTTCGTTCCTCATCATAAAGACCAGATGGTTAAGACGAGTGGAAGCTAATTACCTCGACTGTGTCTTATTGAAGGTGAGTGGTTTAATCTAGAGCTGTAACTATCGATTCTTTTTGTAATCGAGTATTCTATCGATTTTCTTATCGATTAATCGAGTAATCGGATAAATTAAAAAAAGACAATACATTTGTTTTTAGGCTTATTCTAGTGTGTGAGTAGAAGTTAGCAATACGTGCTTTATGGTGTTGAATTTTGGACGCCCTGCACTACTCATAGTTTGATGTGTAAATGCTGACATAGTTATGAAATCAGCACATTTCTGATGAAAGCTGACTCATTTTTTTATCTTTAGGTCAAATAAAAGAACTGAAAGAACAATGAAAGAACATTGTTTACTGCTGAGTTTTTATCTATTATTGTCTATTTATTATCTGTGGCGTAACATTCTAACACTTCGTTATCCATTTGGTGTATTTAGGTTTTAAATACATTTTCTATATTTCTTCTTTCCTATTGATTACACTATAACATTATAAAATTTAAGTAAAAAAAAATCTGATCAAATGAAAATGAAGAAATACTGAAGTTTTTGGTCATTTTGAATCAATTTGGCCTAGAAAATGTGCTGCTTTTGGCTTTTCTGGGAGAGAACTACATTTCCCACAATCCCCTGCGCGCTCCTCGGGGACGCGTCATAATAAAGCGTTTAGCGTGCGTTACGGAATAAACTATGGAAGATCTCAGGGAAACTCAATAAACGGCTGTATTGTGAGTAGAACGCTGCTTGTTGTGGTTATTCAGCAGCTACATGTGCGTTTTGTCTGTAATGAAGGGTGCGTTTAAACCGAGCGTTGTAGCGAGTCATGACGCTGACGCGGGTGCTCGCGAACACAGGGCGCGTGTTTACATCGCAAAAATGTCATTTATGGGTTTTTATGTATTTACTTCTGTTTTAGTGCACAGAATATCTCACAAATACCTTCACATACTGAGGGATCAGGTCTTGTCTTGATCGCGTCTCTAAAAACAATGTGCATCATTAATAAGCATCCGTGTGAGATACAAGCGGCGCATGCACTAGCGAGTGAAACGAATTAAACGCAGCTTCGATTCTGGAAAAATTGCCTCGACCATTTTTTGTAATCGAATGATTCGAGTTATTCGAATAATCGTTTCAGCTCTAGTTTAATCATCACTGCGTTTCAGCTGTTATCAAAAGTCACAATATCTTTATTCTGTAAATTCCCTTTAACCGTCATTTACGGATTCCCTCACTCCTCTTTTCTCACTGAGGACCTCTCCTCAACATAATCTAACCCTGATGATAATTTCCAATTGTTTTTCAAATTCTATTAACACTAAAAATTATTTTTCATGTACCGACCCTTAAAAACATAATACCATGTGTGTTGTCAAATGACTGTTGCCTGCAATTATTTTCTAATTATAATAGAGAAAATATGGCCGCAACAGGCAACGGGGTTAAGCAAAAGCCACGCAGCAGATGCAGAAAGCCTTGAAAAACGGAGTCAGTGAGTCAAGTCAAAATGTGCATTAAAAAGCGCAATAAAAGCTGCTATGACAGCACAAGTCTGCAGACTCTTAACAACTCACTTGCTCTAATCAGCCAATCGGCCTTGAACGAGTTCATATAAGTCTGTTCTGCAGTAGGGCTGCAACTAACGACAATTTTGAGAGTCGACTAGTCATCGCCTATTAAAACGATTAGTTGACTAATTGGATTATAAATTGCATAATTATAAAATGGCTCTGATTTAGCTACCAGCTTTTACATTTAGTGTGAGGTTATTTAAATTTTGTGGTAAATAATAAAAACAAGAAAGATAGTTCACTCAAAAGCATATTTTAATAAATAAGTTTCTTCTTTGTCTTATCTAGCCTTACGATGGCTCCTGGTTTTGTGATGGTACTGAGAAAATGGTAACATACCATTATAACATTTATGAGCGAGTAACAAAGACGTTGGTTACTTTACCGTTTTGCGTGCTTACTAAACGTATAAGACATAACTATTAAATTATAATTATAAGGTCGATAAACTATAACCTGCGTTTAACCGACCCGTTGCCGTTCCTCTTCCTCTTTGGTTTTTCAGTAGGAACTTTCTTAAGCCAATCACAAAACCAGGAGCCATCGGCCAATAGGATTCGCAGGCAGAAGCTGCCAAAACCCCGCCCCCAAACTGTCCAAACCCCGCCCCTTTCAAACCACGCGCGTAGAAATCTCATTCGAGCAAAAAAGCCGCTCGTCGGTAATCTACTTTGTGCGCAAGGACATTTAACACATCGAGAGGAAAAAGACATTCGAGAGAGGTAAAATACAGTTTGCGCGCAATATTATCACACCCGCGCACTCGATTCTTAATTTTGTGCTCTCGAGTTTCACATTTGCGCTCGCGACTTTGAAATTTACGCCCGCAAAACTTTTGCAGCAAGCCATTTTGCACGCTCTAGTTTTGGAGTTGATGTGACGCCATAGGGCCATTCTTCTAGCTGTCACTGAATGCCGTTGCGCAAGAGCGAATCTCACCAGAGTGTGGTGTATTGGTGCACTCTATTGGAAAGCGGTGGTATTGCACAGGTAGAAAGGAAGGAAAACGTTTCACTCTGTTTAAAAATACGTCTGGGGACAATTATCGACAATCAAATTCGTCGGCAACTATTTTTATTGTCGACTTTCGTTGACAATGTCGAATAATCGTTGCACCCCTATTCTGCATATGATGCAAATGAAGTCGATCACTACACATTTCATCAAATGCAAAGCAGCACACCATCCCTATAAACTCCACCCCTGCATACATTTCTGTTGCATTTTGAGCGCTCCCTATTGTTCAAACAGCAGCACCGTATAATCAGCGCCTCAGTGAATCAGACTACATACATTTATCTAACATTTTGAGCACCATTAGAGGTCAAAACGTGCTTTCCTTTGTTATAGTGCCAACTACAGACCAGTCACTACATTATTCGGCCTATGCCGAGATGCACACCACTCCTACTGACCCTGAACATCTTAGCTTTCTGCACAATCCGTTATGAAGGAGAACATCATAATTATAATAAAGCAAAAACTGAACAAAAGGCTTCTACAGCTCTTCTTGCTTGAATGAACAGTACAAAACTTGCCAGTGAAATGTGAGAGCAGAAACATAAAATAATTGTTGGTTAACTGAACTGTGGTAAAATGTTAATTTACTCATGATATTGATTTGAGGTCGTATCGTCCAGACCCACTCTCTTGCTCACTACCAGTCTGTCTGTATGAGCCCCAAACCTCTATTTTAACATTAATAGTACACATCCTCTGGCAGCAAAACTCAAGCCACACATAGATCAACTGTGGAACACACACAGAGCTGTAATATAAACGCTGCAAAAATGTAGTAGTAGTAGTAGTAGAACCCCACCCGGCCCGCACTCGTCTCGTCTCGCTACACCACCGCCACTCGCCTCGCGTTGTGTTTTGTCCGGACGTGGCCTGATGGACGGCTTGATTTAGAGTTATTTTGGCGGTGCACAAAAACCAAACGCTCTCTAGCCTCCTAAACGCTCTCAGCATTCCTGAAAGTTTTTGCTTCTTCTGTCCGCAATCGGGAACATTCAACACACACTTTTCACTCCCCACTTCACCCGCCTAAATACCACAGAAGCCAGAAATTTGTGTTAAAACAGGCAGTAAATCCAAACGTCTTCACCAGGAGACAACACGGATAAGACACAAGCTCTCCGCTGACCAACATTAAACAGCAGCAGTGGCCACGAGCACCAGCCGTCCCTCATCTCTTTACATGCTGAAAATGTGATAATGTGACTGATTTATTGCAACATATGCAACGGAATATTTAAACACTACTAAATTAAAACACAAGAAAGTCTGGCTTTTAGGACACTTTTGCACTACACAACATTTACACCAAGAGATGTAGGAGTAGGGTTTGTAAAAGACTCAGCTCATCCCGGAAACTGACTTTTTCATCTTCTGTAATCAGGCAGAAGGTTCCGCACCATCATGGCCAAAACAGAGAGACTCAGGAGGAGTTTCTATCCTCAGGCCATCCGTCTTCTGAACCAGGACATGCCTTTCTAAGTCTCATTCTGCTATTACATACTGCTAGTACATACCTCATATTGTTATGATCACTTATACTGTCTGCCACATTTCACTGTCTTATTCTGCTATTACATCCTGCCATAACCTCAACTGTGATGATCATTTATACTGTTTGCCACATTTCACTGTCCAGATATCACATGCTTCTACTCTGTCTGCTACGTATAATGCTGCAGTTGCACTCAGCACTTTAAAAACATCTCATTGCACCTGTCATCTGTCTTTAGAACAATTTTGTAAACTCAGGTTAACCTAACGTCAATACATTTTTTAATTTAGTATATACATGCAGATACCCAGCTTGAGTCTTAAACTACAATTGCACTCCATGACGTCTGCACATATGGAACTTTATGTACCTTATTGTATATGAGATAGTTTTATTTTTTGTCCTATTTCCCTGACCTCCTTATTTAAGTTTATATTTAAGTTTGTATTTGCATCTTTATTTTGTTATTTTTCGAATCTGCCTAATTGCACAGTTAAAAGAGCGGATCCGTACATTTCACAGCATGCTGTACCTGTATAATTTGCACGTGACAAATAAAGAATCTCAAATCTCTTGAATGAACAGGGAGTTTTGTTATTTGTATGTGTTTGTGTTGTGTATAAGACTTACGTAATACGGATCTTTAATGATCAGCTGCTTTTCCGGATCATATGAGCCCAGCAGCTCGATCTTGGCTTTACAGTTCTTTACGCTGTTGGCCTTCCTGTTCAGATCTCTGCAAAAGAAAGACAAATCCACTTGTGTTAACAGGGGAAGCACTCCCCCCACCCACCAAACCGTCCAGTGTTGTCACTCTAGAAAGTGCTGCTGCTGCTGCTGTGATATTTAATGCTAGGTGAGTGTAGTTCTCTTCTCTTAACTGCTGCTACAATATTTGCACAGCTACTGCATGCTGCTTCTACATAGCACTGGTTGTAGTTTCCCCGCTGACTGATGATATGAGACTGAAAGCATTGTATAGATCAGATCTCTCCACTTCACTGCTGTTACAATAAGTGCAAACCCTACATCAGAGTGCGATGTTAGCTCAGACGTGTAACAGATGCTGTTTTATTTCAAAGACTATAGAATTTTTCATATTGAAACTGTTCTGGATCTAATGCACATGCAGTGTAAAAGACAACTCCAAGATCACAGTTGTAGGTTAATACTGCATCCTAATGGACTCTCTTTCTACTTCTAGTTTATAGTGTATATTTTATATTCTATTTATATATTGTTCATTCTATGTGCATTATTTGCTTGTTTGCACTGTTAAAGCTGGAGCCTCGTTGTCTGGTCTCTCTGTATACCTGTACAGTATACAGCAGAGAAGACAATAAAGTGGGTTGATTTTGGAAGGAAGCAGCACGCAGTGGATATAAGAAGTCTACAAACTTCTGCTGTTAACACGCCAGGGCTTTGTGATGTGAGAAATTAGATCAATCATTTCAAAACTTTTAAATATCAAATATATAAAGAGTGAATAAGTGTGTACACTCTGAAACTGTGGTTTTATTGAAGCATCTTTTGGTTTTATTGCAGAGATCTGGATTCAAAAGCCACTCATTTTGTCAAGTTGGATGTATGTTTTGAGTCAATGTGATGCAGAACTGTGAGATTTTTCATCATCTTCAGCTTTCTTTTGGGACAAAACTGACCGTTTTAAAACTGCTAATTAATTACCTTCACCTTGACTAAATCCCCAGCTTCACATGAGTAAAAACCACCCCAAACAGAACAAACGAACCGGCACCGATATCCGATATTTGGAACCGATACGCAAAAAATCAGAGGATCTCTGTTAAAATGTGTGTGAGTGACAGCAAGGCTTCAGTGTTGATTGGCTGCTACTGGTGTGACATGTAGCCAATCAGAGAGTGTTGTGAGTGGGACAATAGATGAAGCAGTGAGTCGAGAGCAAACGGCACAGAGAGAAGAGACAGCAGCAGAGCCATAGTAGCGTCACCTTGTAATTACTTCATATCAGTGATGGTCAAAATTAAACATTGATACTGATGAATCAGCAGAATGCCTAATATCTGCCCCTGATAATCAAATGACCATTAGTATGTACTGTAAATATGCTCGACTATAAAGGCTGGGATATTTTTTCTAATAAATATAATTTTGTGATTTTTAAAGGATTGAAGGAAACACACACATGTAATGTCAGACTGCTGGAGTCAAGTGACAACACAAATTTTTCAGCACATGAACACACACTGCAGAAAGTACAGGGTAAGATCACGTCAATTAGAGGTTCTGAATGTCAGATTTGATTCATTTAAATGCCCTACTCATCACTAATTATATCTCAGGAGACATAAAAGGTCTCGCAGTTGAACATCAGAGAAGCGTCTTCTGAACGCAAACGAGCAGGAATTTAAGGAACTCTGTAAGCCGCTTAAGCGGGAGCCGTTCTATCGGGAACATGTGACTCCCCATATTTGGGAGAACTTGTCCTCCGCTACACTTCACCTCAGCCACCGGAGATCACAAAACTGTTCCACTTTACTCACTCACTACTTCATCATGAACCTTGGGCCTCATTCACAAGCTGAAATTTGATTTATATTCTGACATTCACCAATCTTTTCTTTTTTGAGAAAGAATCTACAAACGGTGACGAGCTGTCCCTTGAGATGCATACTGCCACTAGAGAAGTTTGATAAGAGCACCTAACCTACTACTGGTGTGGAGTGTAGGCTGAGAGGAAGACCAAAAAGGAGATTTATGGATGTGGTGAAAGAGGACATGAAGTTAGTTGGTGTGAGGGTAGACGATGCAGAGGATAGGACTAAATGGAGATAGATGATTCGTTGTGGCAACCCCTGAAGGGAACAGCCGAAAGAGGAAGAAGATGAAGAAGAAGAAGAAGAAGAAGGTGTGGAGTGTAGCCAAACAGAGCATGTTGTGGGCGGAACATTAGATGAAGCAGTGAGTGGACAGCAAAGAGCACAGAGAAAAGAGACGGCAGTGGAGCCACAGTAGCACCTTGTAATTACTTAATATCACCTTAATTACTTAATATCAGTGATGGTCAACATTAAACACGGATAGTGATGATCAGCAGAATGCCTAATATCTGCCCCCGGTCGACCCTTATTGTATACTGTACATTATCACAGACTATGCCTATGTAAATGTGTGTTAGATGTAGTGTAAAAATCTGTTCTAGCTTTTTGAAGATGTTTAAAGCCCTGAACCGTCCTGCTGCAAGGATCCCGGGCCAAGATGAGTCATTTTACATTGCTTTCAATACCTTCCTTTCACAACATCAGTAAATAAGTCTTAGTAGAGGAGACAGATGGACAAACTGCACAAATGCTCTAAAGATCTGGTTATTAACACTGAGCATTATTCTCAGGAAGTACATAACAGCTAATGCTTCCATCCAAGCAACTCTGCTCACAAGGGAGGCTCACTTTGAAAACGGCAACTGGCAGTACACACCAAGTGTCACGGCACGCAGACAAAACTCCTTCAAATCGGGGGCAGATGTTTGTGCACACGTGCAACTCCAGACTTGCTAAAGCAAACAGCATAAAATAACATCCCAGGAACTGGCCAAAATCATAAGTACCTTAGGTTGCTCTCGTCCATACACAGAATGTAATCGAACGTTCCAAAGTCTTCTTTGGTCACCTAAAAAGGAAAGAGCAGACAAAAAAGGAAGACTAGAATGAGTGAACGCTCAAAATTCTCCATCAAACGGATGCAGTCGCGGCTGGCGCTTGTGTCAGGCATGTCCAGAGTCCGAGGTGGGATTTTATACAGCCCGCGCCTTAAATGAAATACATCGGGTAGTGGCATCTGCAATGCAATAGTATATCAGTTGAAAGGATATCAGTTGACGGCTGCTGGTATCACAAAGTGTGTTCAGTGGTCAATACAAAACAATATCATGTGCTGATTTAACAACACTTCCAGTCACAAGCTCAATCTGACTCCTACACTGTTAAAATGTTCTCTTAATAAAGACACACCTCCTGTTCAATATAAACTGGTGCTACAATGGGGACAATGTTTTCATTTTGTATCCATCACTGAATGTAGATCGATGTTATGTTACACCCACACTCCAGTACAACTGAAAACTCTGTGTATGTGTGCGTGTGTGTAGAAGTCACCGCTGTCCCCCCCTCGCCCAAGATGGAGAGTTATGAAATGGATCAAAGCACATCTGCGGTCGTGTGTGTGTGCATATGAGTGTGTGTTGAGCAAGAGCAGACATTATTCATGCAGGACAGCAGAGCAACGGGTCAGCGAAGAAGGGATTTTTTCATCCAATTGGAAGAGAGAGAGAGAGAGAGAAAGAGACGGAGAGAGGGAGAGAGGGAGAGGAAAAAAAGACAAGCCGACAGCAAGAAAACGGGCAGCGGAAAAAGGACAATACAGAGGAAAAGGGGAGGATTAAGGGGAAATCTCCAGTGACCACTAAGGCCCTTCGGAACTAGAACCCTGACATGAGTCTGCCAATGTGAAGTTCGTTAACCCTAACCCTAATTCCTGAACTGCTGCGTGTGGGTGTTCATGGCGTAAATAATGTTTCATCTTGATACAACATTATATCAGTTCAAAGGATGATTTAACACCATCACTCCATTCATTTCCAATCACACAAAGCAACTAGAACGGCATCTGGCATTTTAACTCCTGATCTCAACCATGCAGCTCAATTAGGGATGCGCGACGATATCGGAATCAGAATAAAATGTCAGAGTTATGGCGCTATTTTTGCGTGCAACTCTGGCAAAGCAAAACATCTTATCTTTACGCGCTCGACTCTGCCTTCCTCGTTTATCAGTCTCAGCAGATACAGATGAGAAACATCGGATATCAGCATCGGTCAAAAATTCCCATATTGTGCATCTCTAATTTAAATGAAAATACTCTCTTAAAAAATTATATGATTAATTGACTCGTTTTGGCCTAACCCTCATTTTGGACTTATTTTTGACACGATGGTGTTCCACACAATGACACAACAAACCTGCAAAACTTCTGAAAAATGTAGAAAATGGCTCAACATTTACGGTCCCTTTTTAGTCTCATTGTAACACTGCATTTGAAAGTTGTTAATGTGAATAAAGCTGAAAGTAAAGTTGTGTTTGTACTTCTTCTGGTACTGTCTGCTTGTTCAAATGATGAGACAGGGTGAGCCAACGTGACACGCTTACAACATTTCCTGAGGAAGCACACTGGGGAGACCAACAATGCATAAAAACACAAAGGGAGAGGCAGGCAGGGCGAGGAGACAGAGAGAGGTCAGAACCAGAGAGATACAGATAAACGTCAACAACCATTTACAGAGAAATGGGCACGTACATGAGAGAGAGAGAGAGAGAGAGAGAGAGAGAACAACTCAGGCTGATCTATGGTCAGTGTCTGATGCTCATCTGGAACCACCTCTACTTAAAAGAAGAGGAAGACATGCATCAAGACTCTGTAGTGCTGGCTCCTCAGTGGTGGAACCGACCTCCTCTTGCCATAAGAACTGCCGAGTCCCTTACGGTCTTCAAACGTCGCCACACCTCTTCAAAGAGTATCTAGGGGATTCATTTACCCCTTACTGTCTATGTTGTTTTCCCCTCCCAAAAAAAACTAATGTTTGTTTGTGTGTGAACTTTCGTTTTTCTCTAACCCATTAAAGTATAAAACCTAGTCGGCGGTAACTTGGTTTAATCACAGTTGTTGATTTTAAACACAGCTTCACAGATCTAAGAACAGTCGTGGACTACAAAGCACTGTTGTAAGTTTGCTAAATGCTGTTAATGTAAATGTTAGAGGGAGCAGCACAACTCTCATGACAGCACAATCAACATTTACAACTAGAATCAAACTAGAGATGGCACTGGTCTGGTACCTAGTACCGGTACTGCTGCAAAACAGATATCAGCATGTGACTGATTTATCTATGTCTTTGTCTATTCCAATACAATCAATTAATAGATTAATTAGGGGGGAAATCAACTATATATCATTTTATTACATTAAAAACTGCTAGGGTTAGGGTTATTTGTTGCATCCCTGATTAATCACAAAAACGGAGACAATCAAAATATTTGTTGCAACCCTAATGATCAAAAATAAATTGTTGCATCTCTAGTACTGACAGTATCCAGACTGCTCCAGTGTTATTGTGCCATCTCTAATTAAACACAAATCAATGAAATCACTTATTACCCCAATTCTGTGTGCTCTCAACACACACACACACACACACACACAGGTGTATGTACCTGTCGTGCCCTGTGATCTGAGTCAATGCCATGTCTCCTGAGGCAGGCCAGACCACGGGCGTCCGGGAAGCTGCCTGTGTTCCAGTCCGAGGTAGCTCCCGAATCGATCACCCACTGAAACATACACACACAGCCACCCACCCAAACACACACACAGAGAACACACAGGTGGGGACGGGCACTACTGGGGATGGCAGTTGTACCTGGCGTGCAACGTGGCGCATGGGAACGCCGTGCTTCTTCATGCAGGCCTGACCGCGGTAGTCGGGGGGGTTGCCGATCTCGTAGGTGGAGGTGGCAGCGCTGTCTATCCTCCACTACATACACACATACATACACACACACACACACACACACAAACAGTTGGACAGAAAACACAGCAGCAGCACGAACATACACGCACTCTCCACTAAACACACACAAGCATATACAACACTGTACATATGCATTATTAATATTAATATTGTTTAGCACCAATATCAAATCAATGCGGAACATTACGACAGCTTTACTGCAGTAGCAAGTGCACAAACCTGCAGTTTAACTGAACAAATCACTCCCACAGAGCCGCCCAGTGTTAGCCCCATACTACATCCAGCTGTTTGAGGCAGTACCGGACCCGTATCACATCTACATATGGTATTACATGGGCAGAGCTTTTTTCAGAAATGTGAGAGCAGCTCACCTTGTCCACAACGCCGCCGTCGGTCGCCATCTTCCTAAAGACAGCCTCCGCTATGGGGGACCTGCAGATGTTCCCTGCAGGACAGAACATGATCAAATAAAATTTAGATGAAAGTGAGTGATTAAAATCACTGTGAACAAACCACAGCACACGCTGCACCACAACCAAATGTGAACGCTGCAAAAAGAGCGCGGAACTGTGGCAGCTAAGGTTTAGGTTTATTCTAGTGTGTGTGTAGAAGATAGTCATACGTGCTTCATGCTTTGTTCAGGACGTCCTGCACTACTCAGATAGTCTGATGTGTAAACGCTGACACAGTCTTGAAATCAGAACAGTTCTGATGAAAGCTGACCTGCACCTGTAGAAATGTTTACTTTGTTTTAGCTTTATGTACTATAAAGGTGCTGAAACTGTAGATATAACTACTAGGAATAGTAAAAACAATGTGTGCTTTATTAGCTTGAAGAGTTTTATTATGCAGAGACATTCTACAGCCTAATACTGTGAAGAAAAATAAGGTTAGTGCCAGACGGAAACACTTCTTTATCCAATTGGCATCCATCTGGATATAGATTACATTTTTTGATAAATAAATTTTCTATATTTCTTCTTTCCTAGAAAAATTGCCTCAACCATCCTTTGCAATCAAATTATTCAAGTTATTCAAATAATTGTTTCAGCACACACACTCGTTTTGTCAAACATGCACCCCTAATTAGGCTAAGTATTTGTTTCAGATGGCATTAAAGATAAATGCATTAAGTGCAACAAATGAGTTTAATTTAGAGTTTCTAATTTTGAAAAGGCACACTGAGCAATAAAAGCTAAGGTTGGTCATTTTCAGACTTGCCTTCTTTCTGTTTTAAATTTGCTTACTCAATTAACTCTTTGAAAAAATCAAAAGAATACTTGATTATAAAAGTAATCAATAGCTGCAGCCCTAATTTAGATTTTTAAAAAAGAAGAATTTATCTGCTTACTCAAATAATCAACAGAAAAGCCAAAAGAATACTTTATTACAAAATTAACTGATAGCAGCAGCCCTACAGCCAAATATTAATGATACTGACAGACATGTTAAAAAAAGAGTAAGACGATTCTGACCTAAACATGCAGGTCTTTACAGCACAACACCTTTGACTGTGTGAGTTGACTACTGTGTGTGTGTGTATGTGTGTGTTCATGTATTTATCGCATTGTGGGGACCTTTTGTCCCCTAAAATCACTTTTGTCTGGTTTTTTGGGCTTTGTGGGGACGTTTGAGAGGCCCCCATGAGGAAAAATGACTTTATTAAAAAATGTGCTTGTTTTATTTGAGAAACTAAAAGAGGTAAAAGATGTGCTTTTGCAGGGATCCCAACCTGCAAAAACTCATTTCCGGGAGGCCCGCCCCCCACCCGGGACGTTTTTTTGGGGGGGGGCGGACCTCCCGGAAATGAGTTTTTTAATACGCTGTGATCCACACATACGCACGTTCTCTCACTCCGTCAGGTGCGCGATTTATTTACAGTTCTCCAAAGTGCGCGATGCGCACGCTACTGTCTCGCGTGCAGGTTCTTGTTTGCTTGCTCCAGTTTCCGGGATATTTTATTCAATTTGCGGGCATCAGGGAGACGCTATCAATATGCGGGAGACTCCCGGAACTTCCGGGAGACTTGGGATCCCTGCTTTTGGTTACTGAGGTTAAGGTTATGGTTAGCATTAGGTGTAGGTGTAAAATTATGTACTTTAGTCATTATGGGAGTCTATGGAAGGACCTCAGAAAGATAGTAATACAAGACTGTGAGTGAGTGTGTGTGTGTGTAAAGTCATTCAGGTCCAAATGTCTTGATCTTTGAACGTACAAAATGACGATGAAGTAAACCAATGAAAGTGCGCGCGCCAAGCGTTACGTCACAAGACGACGTCATCATTGTCATAAATGACAGAGCTAACTTTAACCAAGACAAACTTCAACCAAATTCAGCCATATTCATGACTAACAGCTGGGTTTTACTACACTAACGTCAGTGCTAATGAGTAAATGAAGGCCGCTTGCTGGTCGGTTAGTGTGAATTTGGCGCGTACTGAATGAAGCTCACTGTGCTACCGAGCCACACTTAAACCCGGCTCAGTTAAGCCTCTCTTACCGGCGCCTCATCACGGTGTAAAGCTGCCGGCGGTAAGGTCCGCGTCTCGGCGTTGTGCGAGCTTTGTGTGGAGTTTAATGAACGCCATCTTACCCAGACACACGAACAGAACCGACTTCCCACCGGCCGACGCCATGACGCTGTACGGGAGCGGGTCCTCACGCCGGGGCTGCCCTGAGCCCGCCTGACTGCAAATACACACACATTCGCTCATACCACACGGAGACCCCAATCACCTTATTTTATTTGACTTTACTTTATTCATTATATATTATTATATTAATATATTATTACATATGATATTTATTATTTTCCTATTCTTTTTCTTCCAATTCTTTCTTTTCTTTTCAATCATTTTGTTTTTCTTTTCTTTTCTTTGCCTTTCCTCCCATTCCTTTTCTTTTCCTTTATTCTCTTGTCTTTCCCTTGCTTTTGTTTCCTTCTCATTTCCTTTTATTCTTCTTTTCTCTTCTCTTTTCTTCTCAGTTCATTCCCTTTTGTTTCTTTTCTTTTCCCTTTCGTATTTTTGTTTTCTTTTTGTTCCTTCTCTTCTCTTTTATTTTCTTCTTTTTCCTTTTGTTTCCTTTTCCCTTTTATATTCCTATCTTCTTTCCTTCCTTTTATTTTCTTTTCGTTGTAGTTTTTTCCTTCCTCTTATTTTCTTTTCTATTTCCTTTTTCATTTCTTTTCGCTTCTTCTCTTCTCATTTATTGTGTTTCTTTTTCTCTTCCTTTCTTCTCTTCTCAGTTCATATATTTTCCCTTTTCCATTCTTTTCTATTTCTCTCCTTTCTTCTCTTTTCTTTCGTTTCTTTTACTTCCCTTTACCTTTTTCTTTGCCCTTCCCTTTTCCTTTTTTAAATTATTTTTCTTATCTTGTCTCTTCCCTTTCTTTTATATATTTTTAAACAATTGTTTCCTTTGATCTTTTCTTTCTCTTCACTTTCTTTTGCTGTTGTATTTCTCTTTCATCTCCCCTCTTTTTTGCTTCCTTTCCTCTCTTTTCCTGTCCCTTGTTTCTTTCCCTTTCTTTTCTTTTATTATAGTTATGACAATTTATTTTTATTATTTTTCTCATGACCTTTATATAATGAAATAATCTATAATTCTAATAAAAGTCTATCAGAAAAACCATAAAAATGAACAAATGATCATTTTTCACTACCCTTTAGGAGACAGTCAGCTCTTCACACACACACCACACACAAAACAGCAAAGTTCAGACAAGGTAAGGGTGAGAAATCATGTGAGACTTTGTAAGTTACGTGTTTATGTTTATATTGTTTATATTGTGTTGCATTCTGCATTTTTTCCTCTGACACTTTAATGCTTAACTGCAAACACTGGGTGGAATAAAATAAATAACTTGCATCTGCATATTTGTAGTCAACACACATTTACGCCCGAATTCTTCAAAGTTTACACCAGTGCTGCATATGAGCGACCATAAAAGCTCAAATAAACAACTGGACAAATGAGGAATTCACCGAAAAAAAGAGAAAAGAGCCTCTGGAGTGACTCAAGTTGTGTTTCCAGTCAAAAGCATCGGTGTAAGCATGTCAATCGGTTCTCTTATTACACAGCAAAGCGACATTGGAGCTCTCTGTGAGTTTGCTTCACACTTCCCCTCCCTTTTACGTTTGGCACCGTGTACCGTGAGTCTGGAATATGGTTTTCATTTGGTAACACAATCTCCAACCCTGCAGCGAGTCTCATACGGATATAAACTCAAATCATGTAAGAGAACAACAAGCTACATTTCAAGTTTCAATCTTACAGTAAATGTGAAGCTTATACTTGTGCAACACCTGGATCAAAAGTCAGGCAAAAGTGGATGTAGTTCACTGAAATGAAAATGTGAAGATGCCAAAAAAACATAAACCTGTAAGTTGTGATATTTGGGTTGACATAGACTGCTAACCCTAAAATAGTTTTTTCTTTAAAATAAAAGCTATAATTACTTAGATTTGCATATAAAGTAAGCTTAACTTAAATCACATAAGTATTCTGCACTTTCTTGTACCAAAGACAACAAAACTTGTTCATTTCAGTGAAGTTAACTTAACAAATAACATTAACTTCATTTGGAGTGTCCAGGGGCTTCAATTGTCTCTGCGTATTGGTTGATTTCTCAGTGACGTTGTAGACGGTCTTGAGTGCAAGGAGTTGTGCCAAACCCCAAAGAAAAGAGAGAGCCTTTAAGCAAACAGTTCGCATTGTGTTTTTTTGCTTTACATAATTTTTACATTATAGATAAATATGATTAATGTGTGCGATGTTATCACAAAGTTTTAGCTAGCTTAACAGCTAAACTTTGCTATGCTATATTTAAGCTGCTTCTCATTGTTAAACACTAATTGTTTTGCAGAATAAGACTCATCTGTGTCTAGTTGTGGGAACTCCATTAAGATGCAAAGCCTAAGCAACATTAAAGATGTTTATTCAACTTTTCCTTCTTACATATCTATAATGAGGAAATCACTTCACTGGAAGCAGTTATTAAAGAGAATCTGAGTTATTATAACACTAATTAATAAACAACACAAAATGCCTGTTTTAATAGTAATATTCTCAGAGTTGTGGTCTCAACTACTACAACACTATTCTATAGATCCACATACATTTACACACTTTTATTATTCTGTGTAGAGGCAAGGAGAAGAGGCACAAGTGCTCAACATGTGTGTAGCGTTTTAATGTGAAACAAAACAGAGGCTTAAGGACCAAAATCGTTACAACCACAAAGTGGGCACTTGAGCTTGACACAAAGCACAAACACACACACAGTGTCAAAGGAGTAGAAAACTGGGAAACATTAAATAAGGGAACACAGGTGAGGCAAGTGGGGTAAACAGATTAATTAAAGTGGCAAAACGCAAAACCTGGTGATTACTGCCGGGGCCGTGAGTGTTGGCTGAAAGGCCTGAAAGTGTCATGAAGTGTTTTACCAGGAAAAATAAGATGTGTGTTGAGATGAGTTTGAGTAAAAGTGGCGTAATAAGAAAAGATGCTCATTCAACAGATTAATAGTGACATTTACAAACCTTTTTAAAATTGAGGTAAAACATTGTGAATGTTGAAACTGGGCCCATCACACATTTCCCTGACCAATAAAACAATTCAGTTCATGCATTCGTTCGTGTATGACCAGATTGTCACGAATCTTTGGGATAAGTGAGCCAAAAAGCCAAAAAGTGAGCCAATCTGTTCTTGGGACGTATGTGAGCAATCTTTATTCATGACCTCACAGATGATATTTGGACTCTATTGAAACACTGCAAGTCTCAGCTCTTTTTCCAAATCCTTATTTTGAATCATTAATTTTAAATAATTGAATGTAGTAGTTACTCGTAACTTTTTACAGGCGGTATTCAGCTTGAACGTATTTAAAATACATATTAAATTACTTTGTAGTCGTCCTAAGAAAAAATGGAATATAGTTTGTGACATTGATTTCACTGCTTGTGTTTATGTATTTGACATAATATATATTTTCATAAATAATGCACATTTTTATATGTTACATTAACGTAATGTCAGTTGTAGAATTTTTGGAGATTGGAAATGATGATTTACAATCATTTTTCACACATTATAAATGGTGCAACCCCTGGATTAATCCAAGTATCCTAACATGACAACCACTGCTTAAGGCAGATGTTCTGCTTTAAGTGTCTCAAACTAATTGTTCATCAGACCAAACTGCACTCAGTGTTTCATGTGCAAGACAGTACTGTGCAGCGGAATAAATGGAGCGCTGCGTTGGCTTTGCAGTAGGGACAACGTCAATTATTATTTCCTGTACGTTAAAAAATGTGTGGGTAATTATGCCATTGCTCATCCGTGAAAGCATCAGGAAAGTCATTGGCGGTTGTATGTGTTATATATGCCAGGCCTCTATAGTTTGTCATAAGTTCATTCATTCTTTCATTCTCAGAGCCGCTTCATCCCAATGTGCTAAGGCCATTTTTGCAAACCAAGCAAAGTGCATTTTTAGTCCTATATGTACTCAATTAGTATGAGTTAGCTATATGATTTGTTTCACCCTAGATCCCATAAGTCCCATAGAGGGTTAAGTATCTTGGTAAATTGTACAGGTGTACACCTGATGTAGGCTAGTAAAAAGGTATTGCCTATGAGCTGAAGGTTTTGACAAACAAGTACATTCATACACACATTTGAATTTTATATATTACACATTCAATTTTATATATGTCCACAGACACATAATTATAAAGCGGATCGTTTCGATGGGGTGTTTACTGCCTCATTCTACTCAGCAAAGAGGTCAGAGGTCTTCTTCTCTACGAGTTGCTCACCACTAACCTAGGCTGGCATTACCATCACAATGTTGCGTTCAACTCATAACTCGTTTCACTGTCCAGTTGACAATTTCCGGTTAGTAAATAGTTATGACACAAATTACTTTCTTGAAGTAACTTGTATTTTATGAGATCTCCTCTAAACACATTTTGCAAGATCCCTTCTAGATACCACCCTCACTTTTGCAGGTAATCCATGATGTTCTCCTGTTTGCACTGACTGTTTTGCACTCATTCTTTTGCAAATGTTAAGGATGATGTGAGAAATGCAACGAAGCAACTGAGACAAATGGGAACTTGTAGTTGAGCTTAGATACTTTTAATCAGCTTGGAGCTTGAAAAGCTTTTGTTTAAAAGTGTAAGAGGTGCACTATTCAGAACATATCATGATTCAGTTCGATTCTGATTCTTGGGCTCAGGTTTGATTCAAAATTGATTCATAGTTCAATACATAGATGAATTTGTTTCCAGATTGCTGTCTTGAGTTACTTCTTTGACTGTGGTAGATCAACAGAAACATCATGCTGAATCAAATGGAGGTTAGGGTTAGGGTTATGAATCGATTTTTCTGAATACATGAATTGATTTTGAATCGAGAGAGAAAGAATCATGATTAAAATTTTTTGCACACCTCTAAAAAGTCTCGTGAATGCATATAAAAAGCAGAGTAAAATTCTGGGGCTTTCGCAACATTCTGCAACACAAACCTGAAATCTGGATCTTGTTCACGTTAGTGTTAAGATAAGCCCAGATGTGGAAGACTGATGTGAGCTGACTGACCACACACACACAAACCCAACTACTCAAATAATCACATTTGGACACTGTCTTGTGTAAGCACACAGTAGATATTTTTCTCTTTTATGTTAGGCATGTGTCCAAGTAAAGTTAATATATTCAGACTCATTATGGTGTCAGACAAGCAACAGTAAAACAGACACCCACCACATATTTATGTGCTCACATACACTGACCACACATTCTGCAAAAATGTTGATGATGGATGAGAGGACACTGCAGCTCCACACCCCATCTCATCCTCACTGTGATCTTAGAACAAGTCTAGCACAACGTTTATTATGAGACACTGAGTTTCAGACCCAAACCCGGTGAAAAGCAGTATAGAGTTTAATATGAGACATTCTTCTACAGCTCTCATACTAACCACAATGACATTGTGCCAAAACCACCGTCTTTGTCGAACATACACTTACCCCGCTGTATAAATGGTGTGATCAAGTTGTCTTAACATACTTCTTTCAGTTTCTTCAACTTAAAAAATCTTGTTTTCAATTTCAAATAACGTTTATGTGTTACAACTTTTGCGAGTTGAAATATGAAATGTGATATGATTGTGATTCCCATATGATTCAACTTAAAGGGTCAATTTCCCAGTCGTGGATTAAGCCGATTTCTAGACTAGCATTGAGTTTGAATAATAAATCTCCAATGATACTACAGTTTAGACCAAGACTAGGCTTAATCCATGAGCAAGAAATCAGCCCAAAAAGTTCAACTGCTGCCTTAAAGTTTCAGGTAAAATCACACTAATAATTTAAGTCTGGATTTAGTCTTGTTTTGCTCTCTATAAGAAATCCAAGTTAAGTCTTTCACTCAAAACTTCACATAAATATTATTTCTGATTTATCTGTAAGATACTGTATATTAGAGGGTGACACAGTGGTGCAGTGGTTACCACTGCCACCTCACAGCGAGAAGGTTCTGAGTTCGAACCCCGGGTACGGCCGTAGGGTCTTTCTGTGTGGAGTTTGCATGCTCTTCCTGTGTTTGTGTGGGTTTCCTTCGGGTGCTCCGGTTTCCTCCCACAGTCCAAAGGCATGCACTATAGGTTAATTGGTGACTCTAAATTCGCCCCATAAGGTGTGAATGTGAGTGTGTGTGCCCTGTGGTGTGTTGGCACCTGCCCAGGGTAGTTCCCAGGATAGGCTCCGGTTCCCCACGACCCCAGTTGGGATTAAGCAGTTCAGATAATGAATGAATGAATGAATGAATGAATATAGTACATTACGGGAAATAAACACAATATACTGCTGTTTCAACTGTGCAAACTGAGGTACACATGAGTAAGGTACTGTCCCCAAGCGCTGCCCACTGCTCCTTCACAGATGGGTCAAATACAGAGCTCACATGTAGTTGTACTGTGGTCACAATGACAAATAATCCCTCACTTTCACCATCTCTCTGTATGGTCTGATCTCAGTGCCAGGGACGAGTCTCCCTCACCTGAAGGACCGCTCAGTCTAGACTCCAGTTCCAGACTTTCACAACAACTCCTGATTACCAGGTCAAGCTCACCTGAGTTCTGTTCAAACACACACACACAACTACCTCTGTATAAATACCATTCTTTCCCCATATTTGTGAAGTACTGTCATGCCTAGTGCTGCACACTGAGCGGTTTCCTGTATGATTTTACCCTCGCTTTGTATTTTTGAATTATTTAAATCACAGTCTCCTGTGATTTTGCTTTGGTCACCCTGCGAACTGAGTATTTTGGTATCGACCCCAGCTTGAATAAAGACCATGAGATCTACTTCTTAACTTCTGTGTATTTGAGCCGGTTCTTTGGTCTCTGTGCTTGGGTTCACCAGATAATGATTCACTCACTTAATGCAATAAATACAATTATATTCTAAACTGCCATGCTGATCTTCAGGAATTACAATATGTATTTTTGGAGGTGCTCCAGTGTACGTCTATATTCTGAAACCATAAAGAACACAATTTCCCAAATCTTTTCCTCCAAGTTTTAGGACTTGTGATTGGGCTACTTGGTGCCATGGTGAACCGACAGGGCACAGTGACCTTAACAAGCGCAGACTCTCTTGAATCTCGTCCACTAGACACTTCATCAGAATGACACATCTATTATCCGAGAAAGTTGAAAGTGAAGGCAAATTAAAAACAGAACATCATAACCCCAACACTGAACTAAAAATCTAAGAGTTGAATCATTTCCCATCACAGGGTTTTACAAAAACTATTTTAGCAGACATTGCGCAGGGATGAAACAGCAACAGGAAGGTGTGTATAAAAATGAAATATACAGATGAGTATTTACTTCATCAAAGTCAATGTTATTATCATCTCAGCTATATATAAGTACAGAGAGACGAGACGACGTAACTCCACTTTCTACAGAGTACAAAGAAGACACATAGAATATACACATATAAACTAGAGCTGCATTTCCACAAGAAAACACCAGTGTGATGCTTAAGTTTTGTAGCTGTGACAAGAAAAGTGGTCGAGTAGAAAGACTTTGATTAAAATGCATCGAAGTGAAAGGGGGAAAAGCCGAGTGTGGGGGGAACAGGTTGAGGTGTGTGTTCAGTGAGGTGGTCTGAGGCAGCATAAGAACCATGTGAATACAGGCCGAGGGATGCTTTCCAGCCCCAAATAATAACAGTATCTCTATGAAGTCTAAGCTAGAAGTAATAGCAATATATTGCAGTTCTTTACAGTAATTTATAACATCTCACAGATGAAGCAGATATAATATTAATGAAGAATTAAAAAATTAATATGCAGGTCAATATCACTATAAAGTGCGTTTGAGACATTATAATTTCTACAAGATTATAGTGAGACTTCATTTCACTTCATATTTATATCAATAAGCTGTTAGAAATGCATATTGGTCAAGCTTAAGCACTTTTCATGAATACACTGTAGGATGTCAAAATATGAGCTAATTGCAAAATATGTCTAGGGTTAGCTAAAATGAGCAGTTAATCAGCACATGGTGGGCCCTCAGCTGGCAAAGTTAGCAGTGTTGAACGTGACATCAGATTACTTATGAAAATATTTCTGAGCAAAGTAATGTTTATTAATATTTTCCTATGACAGGGTGGACAAGTTAAGCTTGACAACATACCACTACAAACATGATATGAAGAAAATGGTAGATCTTTGAGACGTTCACATTAGATCCCGAATATAAAGGGTTAATATATATTAAATCCCGCCTGATTAAGTTTGGGGTTTTACAAGCACCTCCCTCTCTATTGGACCAGTTGCTGTATTTTCATAGTAGCATGAAAGAGACCAATGAGATAAGAGAACAATGCTTTTAATTGACCAATGAGAAGTGTTCTTGCTGCAGATCGTATTGATGGGAATTCTCATGGCTTGGCTCACTAAAGAGACGGCTTCAGCTCAGATTGTCTTGTTGCTTTAATTAATTTATTACCAAAAATAATGTAGAATTATATGTAAAATGAATTGCTAGTGCACAAAACATACTTTATATTAAATGTTTATTATTTTTATGGCTTATTATACTCAATATGCTACATAAAATACATTTTAAAGAAGAAAAACAAATGCCTTCTCAATTTAACAAAAAGATCTTATTTTCTGTCTTTGTTGTTTTTTTCTCCCAGTGCCTCAACAGGTAGATCTTGTCTTTCACCAGGGCCAAGGTCAGGAATCTTGGGCTAGAAGCTAGAAGGTTGGTGACCACTGGCCTAGATACATAGGGCGTGTTTACACGTATCCACAGAATGTGTACCCAGTGTTTTGAAAAATCTTCACTTTGGAGGGCATTTAAAAAAAATTCATTAAAAAATCTAGATGCACATAAACAAGCCCTTAGCGATATGAGAGCAGTTGTGTCATGATGATGATGTGACTAATGACATTGCCCAATGTATTAAAGGGTCATTTACACCATAGTGACAGAGTGGACCAGTGATTTCAGAGACACACATTAAATGCTTTATATTCATTCATTATCTCAACCGCTTCATCCCAACTGGGGTCGCGGGGGGACTGGAGCTTATCCTGAGAATTTACAGGTGCAAGGCGGGGAACAACCCTGGTCAGGCGCCAACACACCGCAGGACACACACACTCACGTTCACACCTTACGGGGCCGATTTAGAGTCACCAATTAATCTATATTGCATGCTTTTGAACTGTGAGAGGAAAGCGGAGCACCCGGAGGAAACCTGCGCAAACACTGGGAGAACATGCAAACTCCACACAGAATGACCTCACAGCTGACCCGGGGCTAGAACCCAGAACCCAGAACTATAATATAAGTGTTTTATATTTTTTTCAGAAAATGTATTTCAAATGACCAAAATTACAGCTTGTTGAGAACAATAAGACCACTGTAAATCATTTTAATTTGTGTTATTTAATCAGTTATTGCACTCATCGATTTTCACTGACATGCTAAAACGGACATGCTAAAATCACCTACACAGAGTTAAAGAAAGTGGTATAAAATTACGAAAAACTATTTCAAGGTGCTTATCATAGTACAAATATGATGTCTAAATTATGATACATTTATTTAAAATGCTCAATATTTCATAATTTTGGCAAATATTCAAGATAAGTGTGTGATTCTGATGGGAACCTGCAAAGGCACTTTATAGTGATATTGACCCATATCCACTTTGATTTGACCTGAAACTTTAAGGCAATTGAGCATAAAATTTTAAGTTGAACCAGATGGGTTTTTAACAGTGATAGAGACAGTTCCACACACACCACTGTAAGAGTGTGTAACCAAACTGCATCACTGTTGGATTTTAAATATACACTGACGTTATATGAAATATGTGTTGAATTTTTACTGCAGAAAGATTCTTGGCTGGATATTTATAGCACTGCACAGGCTATATGTTGAGTAAGGATGGACTGGATTCTGTTTATAATAAACTCATGCAGAGTTAAGTGTATCACGCTACAGCTCATGTACCTGAATCATCCTTTATCATCATCATCATCATCATCGTTGTCGTCTTCATGTTGGAGGCGCCTCTGAATGAAGTGATAATCAAGTCCTCCGCCGTGTTTTTGCCGTTATTGTTGCTGGTGGGAGGAAATCACTTCAGGTGATAAAAGAGAAGGTTGGAGGACAATACTTCACTTCAAAAAGGCCTGTGGTGCTCAGCGGGGAACGCCAATTACCTCTTACATCATCTAAACAAGTCACTTAAATAGCGGTTTAACCCCATGTTACAGTACACACCTGCACATGGGCAACAAGCATTCACACACGTCTTGTTTACTGTAGAACCTGGAGCTACGTCGTCTCGTCTCTGCATGTACGTGTACGTAGCTGAGATGACAATTAAGTTTACTTTGTCTTTGACTTTGACTTTTATTGTAATATAAGAAATAGTCTATTTATCTTTATTCTATTCCGCTATCTCCTTATTTTAAGTTTAAGTTTGTATATTGTATCTTTTTATTTTTTTATTTTGTTATATATTTTTTTATTTTTTAATTCTTTGCCTAAACGGCACAGTCAAAAGAGCGGATCAGGATACATTTCACTGCATGTTGTACCTGTATAAGTTGCATGTGACAAATAAAGAATCTTGAATCTTGAATCTTAATATCACTCCACTTCATTCAACAATATTTTTCTCATCTTAAATTTGTCATTAAGAAAATTAAGACATTGAAATAGTATAATATTTCACACCTGTACCCAGTGCGCTAATGTTTTACACTGTAAAATACTGAGGCAGGTGGTAACATACATTCAGGGAGTTGATCCTGTGTCACCGTTTCGACTCCCAGACCGGTAAATGTATAACTGAGGTACTCATGAACAAATTACCGTCCACAAGTACTGCTCCCTGGGCACTGTCTATGTCAGTTTCACAGATGGGTCAAATGCAACATGTGGTTGTGGTGCACTGTGTGCTGTGCTCCGTTCACAATGACAAATAATCACTCTCTTTCATAGAGGCATAAAATGAAATGTATGAAAGAGTGATTCTTAAACAAATCTCAAATCTCTTCATAATAATGGTTGGTGAATGAGGTCCAGTATATTTGGATTTTCAAACAATATATAGAGTATTTGAAACATTAAATGCAGTTGATGACTGAGGCCCATTGTGAGGTGTTTTCAGTGATACCCAGAGTGTGGCGTCTAACCTTAATATCAGCAACCAAAAGCAACCTTTCTAGTGTTTCACATTCAATTCAATTCAATTTTATTTATATAGCGCTCTTAACAGCAGTTATTATCAAAAAGCACTTTACATATAGCCCAACCCCCCAACAAGCAGGCCTGAGGCAACAAGGAAAAACTCCCTCTACTAGAAAGAAACCTTGAGAGGAACCAAGACTCTGAATGGGTGACAGGGTGCATGAACTTTTAATACACAAGATAACATTAGTTCGAAATTAAATATTAATATAGCATTCAGTTCATTTTTAAAAAGTCCCAAAAAAGTTATCAGCTGGTTCCAGATGATGTAGTCTCTAATTTAATACACAGGTTAACATTAGTTCTCAAAAATCATCTAAAACCCTGCCCACAAGTTCAATATCTCTCTCCCCACATCCCCGCTGACCACACCCCCCCGCTCTTTTTCACACACACTTCAGGTGAACTAATTCACTGCCATCTGCTGGCGGAGTGTGTTCCAATCTCGTTTTTCTGATTTTCTCTTCTTGCCATGCTACTAATCCTTTACCTTGCTAATCTTACATGCTGAATCAGACTACAACTTTAGTTATGTTGGTGATCTGTATGGCTCATAACATTTCAGTGTAGCCCATGATAAATACCATAAATTATATGAAGATTCTAGTTTTATATGGAGTAACATGAGATATGTGTTTCTACTGTATAATGTAAAGAGAGTGGTGATGAAACATGGCAATACAGTACAAAATGATTTTAAAATGTATTTTATGAGTTTTCAACGTCAAAGAAAGCTTGTGATCTCAGCTATATATATGTATACAGAGAGACGAGACGATGTGGCTCCAGAGTACAAAGTAGATACATAGAATATACACATAAAATAAACAATAAATAAAGATATGGATATAACTAAGAGTACAATTTTAACTCTGAAAACTTGAAAACTCATAATAATGAAAGTTAGTAAAAATTACATCAATTATTGCATTATGTTATAATGAATGAAAGAAGTATGTTGATGTAACATTGGGTAAGAATTGAGCAAGTTACTAAATAAAACTATCTATCTATCTGTCTGTTTATCTATCCATCTATATAGAGTATATACAACTTTAATGTTGTGTGAAATAGCTCTGAAAACTCATAACAATAAAATGTAGTAACAAATTATTGATATTGTAATTGACAATTACTGACATGTATATGCATGTATATACAGTGTATTCACATATATTAAGTCATGTTAGTGTAAGATGAGAATTTTTTTTGAATATATATGTATAGAGAGAGAGATAGAGAGAGAGAGAGAGAGAGAGAGAGAGAGAGAAATAGTGTCTGACTGAACGAATATAAAACAGCAAATTAACTAAATATATATGAAAAATCTCATCTTACACGATCAAATCATTTTTAACATGGAAATCCCGATTATTCCCTAAAAGTGTCTTTATCCTTATGGAGGAGGAGGAGGAGGAAAGGTGTGCGGCAGGTAAAGGTGCGCCGTGCCGTGACGTAAGGAAGGTGTGGTGACGTGTTGGAACATGAACGCCGCTCCCTGCGCTCCGAGCTGCTGCTGGAGCTGGAGATTCCTCATGAGCTGCGAACACTGTGTGTTTTCCCGTTTGGGAATGTTGTATCGGTGAAAATCGTTTTCCCCCAAAACACACACACACTCGGGACGATGTTGGGAGCGTCGCGGATTTTGGAGAAGGGTCCCGAGTACCTGAGGCGCCAGATGGAACGCGAACGCGAATCCCCGGGACGCGGGAGCGCGGTGGAAAGACTCGCGGCCTCCAAACCGCAATATGTCAAGAGCCCACAGCTGGTGGTCGGTTCCAATCCCGCTCCGGAATCGCTAACCGGTATCGGTTCCAACTCGGTGAGTAGTCACGGTTCTTCCAACCGCAGCACAAACTTTATCAATAATAATAACAGTAATAATAATCATAAAGCAGCAGTGGATACTGGGGACCAACGGGTACCAAAAGAGGATCAACCAGTGAAGAGGAACAGCTCCAAAAAACGTCCCGATTCACTTTTGCTGCACCGGCAAAAGTGTGAGCAGCAGCAGCAGCAGAGGGAGTCGGCAGGTGGATCGTCTAAACTAAATTCAGCCAAAAGGTTGCTGCTGAATTCTATCAAAGAAAGATCAAACTCATCTCACTGGGTCCAGTCCAAGAAGGAACTGGGACCTGAATTAGGGAACCAGACCCGAGACGAAGGAGGCCTTCCCAGCAACACAGGTCACAAAGGTCTGGAGACAACAACAGCGACAATGACAAACTCACCTTCCCGGGTCCAGGTTAAGAAAATGGGACCTGAGTTTAGGAACCAGAACCCAGATGGAGGATTTCTCTCTGCAGCAGATCACACTGGTTCGGAGACGATGATGATATCAGCAATGGCACAGAAAGACACTCCTCCTCGAGTCCAGTCTAAGATGCCAGCCCCGGAATTTAGGAACCGGACCCGAGACGGTGGAGGCTTTCACACTGCTGCAGATCACTCAGGTGCAGCGATGACAACAGGGGAGACACTGGGGTTCAGGCCGCGTGCCATGTTGCTGTTGCAAACGGAAACGGAACGTGCGAAGCGTCGAGGCCGCACGGTGTCACGCTCACACTCCGACGTCAGCTCGCGTTACTCGAAAAACTTTGCAAACTTTGATGCCTTTTTTAAGTACTGTGGACTTGAGGACGACGTGGTGGACTCCTTGGGGAAGGACAACTTCTCGTTGTGCTCTTTGGACGCAACCAGCGTGGCTACATCGAACGACAACTTTTCGCGCGCTAGCGGCGACAGCGACGGCGGCCTTCAGGAGGACGAGCTGCACGAGACGTTTCGCCAGGGTTCTTCGGTCATTGAACGCAACGCAAGAGTTATTAAATGGCTGTACAGCTGCAGAAATGCCATGCAGTCGGGGAAGACGTTGCGAGATCTGGATTAGACGCCCCTACAGATATTTGACGCAGTTCCAGTTTTCAACACTGGGTTTTTAAGGAAACACTATGTAAAGACACACTGGGGACAAGTATTTAACAGAATTATTTTTTTTAAGTATTAACTGATTTTTTAAGTAATTACCAGAAAACAACTTGGATATTAGGTCATGCTACTAATCGTTTATTTATTAATCAGGGCAGTTGGTTGTGTAACAGTTAGGGAGTCAGAGGGTCACTGGTTCAAGTCCCGGACCGGTAAAGGTACCACTGAGGTACTCATGAGCAAAGTACTATCCCCAAGCATTGCTCCCCTGGTGCTGTCCATGTCAGCTGCCCACTGCTCCTTCACAGATGGGTCAAATGCAGAAGTCACATTTGGTTGTGGTGCACTGTGTGCTGTGCTGTGTTCACAATGACAAATAATCACTCAGTTCAAGTAAAAAGTGTTAGAATTGGACTGAAAAAAGTATTCAAATGATTTATACCATTGCAACATATATACCCTTACAGATGTACATGCATATGCAGTTACTGACTGAAAAGTAAGGGTCGACCGTTTATCATCCGTGCTGATTATCGGGGCAGATATTAGGCATTTTGCTGATTATCAGTATCAGTGTTTAATTTTGACCATCTCTGATATTAAGTAATTACAAGGTCACGCTACTGTGGCTCCACTGCCGTCTCTTCTCTCTGTGCTGTTTGCTCTCGACTCATTGCATATCGGTTCCACATATTGCTTATCAGCTCCGTTAACTAGCAGTAATTGATATCAATATCGGCCCTGAAAAACCAATATCGGTCGAACCTCTACTAAAAAGTTTGAAGTTTTAGCTTACAGTAATAAAGAAGAGTTACTCAAGTGTTACACAACTCTGCCTTTGTTTGATGTTTGTATTAAATACTGAAAGAAAATGCCTAAAATTTTGCCTTGAATGTATAAGACTGACCATTGCAACAGCATAAGGAAGGGCTCCTTTTTTAAAAATCTTATTGTTTTCTCAATGCCTGCTAATATATTTTATTATTTTTTATTTGACAGTTACTCTGTTAAACATGTTTAGTTTCATGACACTGTTACTATTTTGCTAACACCTCACATGTTACATGTATGTATCTGCTTTTAGAACATTATCTTTATTTAAGAATTTTTGGAAGCTGCTGTGTACAACATGTCTTTTCTAGTCCTGCTTCAACGCTAGATGACTCTTGAGGCCCCAAGTATTTTTCTCTGTCATGTGTGAAATTTGCAGGGTTAAACCTGCCTCTGGGCTGTGGAAAATTTTTGCCCGGAACAATCAGTATTTGCTTTTTTGTTGCGTAACAACTAACAAGGGAGAGACGAGTCTGTATGTTCACACCCATGTGTTGGCAAATAAGTCTGTACAACAGTCATTTAGTACCACTCATAAAAAGGACTTTTACATCAGGAACACACGCTAATCCTGTAACCTGTTGCAGGAGGTTTTACTCTAAATATATTCATGAGATATAAATTGCATAAAATACACCTGACAGATATGGAAAACACATTTTTAGAGGTGTACGATTCAGAAAATCTCATGATTCAATTTGATTCTGATTCTTGAGCTCTTGATTCAATTCAAAATTGATTCATGATTAATAACATTATAGATTTTTTGGAATACATGAATCAAATTAGGGTTAGGGTTTTTTGCACAACTCTACATTTTTGCCTCTCAAAGAAGAAACCTCACTTTTTTGTCCTTTAAAGATTTTTAATATTATATAACATTTCTAATATTGAACATGTTAAAACACACCAGTACAGGATATATTCTCTCATTTTAATCTCCAAAATGTTTTATGTTCACTATAATATTAGACTGACAGTATATCAATATGACAGTAAAGGTTTGAACTCACAATGTTTGCTGTTTTCTATTTCAAATATTACAAGCAGAGAAGCCTTTCCAGGATGCTCTAATGTGTTGCTTTTTTAGTAAAATGTTAATGTGTGTGTATGTTTAAATAAAACAGGAGGTAAGAACACTTCCTGGCTTCTCTCGAGTGTAGGCCAGTAGTTTAATATGAATAAGGCTATTTAAAGTTTAACTTTTAACCTACTTCTGGTCATAAGGAAGTTCCAGACGAGAATAATACAAAAGCAACCTGATACCTGATTACCAGTTAGACTTGAAATCATGCAGAAAACGGACATTAATATAGGAATATGGATATAATACTACACTATTTATATTTAACGTTACATTTAACCATAATAATTATTTTCACTCTTTTCATTTGTCTGATACAACAAGAGCCTATAAACAGCATTGTCCCGGTCCTCACTCGGAAAAATGTCTCCAAAAAGAAGCCACACAAATCTGAGACTTCTCAATCCTCCTCCTCTCCATCCCTCTCTCCTTCCTTCCTCCTCCTATACATCGTTCTCTCCTTCCATCCTCATCCTCCCCCTCCTTCTCTTCTCCATGCCTCTGTCCTTCCTTCCTCGTTCACTTCATCCCTCTCTCCTTCCTTCCTCCTCCTATACATCCTTCTCTCCTTCCTTCCTCATCCTCCTCCTCTCCATCCCTCTCTCCTTCCTTCCTCCTCCACTTCCTCCCTCTCTCCTTCCTTCCTTCCTTCCTCCTCCTATTCATCCTTCTCTCCTTCCTTCTATCCTCATCCTCCTCTCATCCCTCTTTCCTTCCTCCTCCTCCTGTTCCATCCTCCTCTTCTTCACCAGCGCCAAACCAAAACAGCAGCATGTGCGTCTGCCCCCGTCACGTGTAGCACGCTGCCTTGACAACGCTCACATCCTGACGGACGCGCCTCTCAACCAATCAGCGACGCGGTTCCGGGTAGCAACAATATAAATACAAATCGAGCGGCCAATGGGGAGAGGCGAGGGGGGCGGGACACATTCCCTCATACTGACTGTTTACTTCCGTCAATATCGCAGAGCAGCAGCAGCAGCGTTTCATCGCGCAACAAAGAAATCGCGGTAAGTAAAGTGTGTCATGTCCATTCCTTCCAGCCAAACTGCCTTTATCTGACTAAAAATACTTACCGTAGATGAAAATTAATCTTCTGTCACTGCAACATCGAGATATGCTCTTTAACATCTTTCACATTTCTCTCTCTCTCTCTCTCGAAGATCTGCAGCGTTATCGCGCAACTCGACATCTCAGGACGAACAATTTGTTGAACGAGTTAATTTTATAAACAAACGAATGTTATAAACGGGCAGAAAATAGTATACTAATATAGATAAAATACATAAATACGGCTTACCATCTCATTTGTATTGGAAATGCGTTGTGAAATGGGATGTAATGTGTCGTAAACTCTTTATTTAGACCTGCCCAGACTAACGAGAGGGTTTTTTTTTTATATTAAAATATCCGCTTTAGATTTAAAAAAACATCTCAAATGCAATTCCGAGTTTGAACACCGGATGTCGCTGTCCTGTAATACCCTATTACAATCGCCTTATCCAATCAAAACGCAGAGACGTGGCGCCATCGCGGAAAACAAAAGTGGAAAAATATATAATATACTTTGAGAAATGGTTATAATAGAGTATGAATGTTGAAAAGCTGCATTGTTTAGGTCTGCTTAGATTACTTACTGGATAAGAGTGTGGGTTTGGGTCATAAAGTTCCCACCTTTACCTCTATTTTCACAAATTGACTGGTTTTAGTCTCATTAATTTGGTCAGATGCAAACAAATGCATAGAAAGTTTCGTTATGATTACTGTTCATACATTTTGCACCTTTAAATCCTCCCTGTTTATTTGTAGATGCACCTTTTGTGGTGTAATAAATAACTTTTAATCCCATAACTTTTTTGCAAATCTAAAGATATAAATTAGGCTATCGGTAAGAAATTGAATATAAGACATTTCTAATTTAAGAAATATAATATAATATGTGTAAATATAGAAAAAGATATAGATCAGACATGAGCTTTTGTACTTCTGTTTCAAAAGTTCAGCTGCAACCCTCCGTTTCACCTTTTTCAGGTCAAATATAGTTACAGTTATATTACAATTACAAAGACATTGGGATAACATCTTTTCTCACCTTTCTTCGGCTCCTAATGAGAGTTTAACATCGATTCAGAAGCTCATAGTTTAACTTTACTAACTATCTATAACTAATCTTTATCATTTCTCTTTTATATCCTTTTCTCCACGTTTAAGCCAAAGCAATCACACAAGAATTGCCCACATATTTTTGCTTCTGTTGTCCTACAGAAGATGCCGTTTTTGGGCCAGGACTGGAGATCTCCTGGATGGAGTTGGATCAAGACCGAAGACGGATGGAGACCATTCGAGTTTTTGGGAGATAACAATCATGAGCTGGAGCTGGAAGAGTAAGCGTTCTAATCTAACTCTAATGCCCAGGGCCTGTAGGACTGTGGTAATGGTTTCATTTTCATACCCACATCACGTCTTGAGGTTTTACATTCTTTTTGACACGTTACAGTTAGTATGATATTCTTTAAAAAGAAGGTCTAAAATAGATGTGTGATTGTGTGTCTGTGTATGCATTTATTTTTGTTCTTCTGTTTTGTTATGTGTGGATTTTAAAGTATGGCTTATGAGCAGCACCCCATAATTAGAGCTCAATTTGGCCTTGCTGTCATGGAAACAGATGATTAGAATTTGGACTGTGTGCGTGCGTGTGCGTGCGTGTGCGTGCGCGTGCGCGTGCGTGCGTGTGCGCGTGCGCGCGCGTGCGTGTGTGCGTGTGTGCGTGTGTGTGCGTGTGTTCACATATATGTGTTCGCCCCGTGAACAGAAGGTCAGGTCGCAGGTTCAGATCCACGACCGGTGGTAAAGTTACCACTGAGGTACTCATGAGCAAAGTACTGTCCCCAAGCACTGCTCCGAGGGTGTGCCCATGTCAGTTGCCCACTGCTCCTTCACGCATGGGTCAAATGCAGAGGTCACCTTTCGTTGTGGTGAACTGTGTGCGGTGCTGTGGTGTGTTCACAATGACAAAAATCACTAATTTTCATATATATACTATATATATACATACAGTAGGGATGCAGACTATTTCGATATTTTCTGATAAATGAGGAAGGCAGAGTTGAGCGCGTAAAGACAAGATATTTTGCTTGCCAAAGTTCAACTGCACGCTCAGAATTTTGCCACAAAAATAACACCATAGTTCTGACATTTTTAACACAGCACCAAGTGAAGTGAGTGTGAAAACAGAGTGGAGCGAGGGCGGAGGCTACTTCCTGAGATGCATACTACCACATAGAAGAGTATGATAAGAGCACCTTACCTACCACAGTATTAAGTGCAGTAGTACACGGCTCGGGACACGGCCCATGTGTGAGCTCACATTCACTAAGTGAAGCAAACACACAGTTTAGTAGTAAAACATGTTTCACGTGTGCAGCAGAGTTGAGCGTAAAGACCAGAGATTCTGCTGGTGAACGTTCCACTGCGTGATCAGAATTTTACCACAAAATAACATCAGACATTTTAAGACAGAAGGTGCGGGCCGTATAAAATCCCACCTCCGACTCTGGAAATGCCTGACACAAGCGCTACCTTTCACACGGACAATAAATGCAGCAGCAAATATCAGCTGGAAATATCAGCAAATCTAAGCATCGCTCTGATTGCTTAACAAAAGCAATTACGGGCCGATTCCAATATCATCGTGCATCCCTCGAATGGATATCAACTATGATTAATGAACTTTTTGCACTGATTGTGATTTTAAAATAATGGAAGAAACACCAAAGTGGTAGAATGTTTTTAAGGGGACAGTACATCAATAGACACTGGATAATTAATATCAGAATTATTGTTTAAAATGACTAACAAAATGTAAAAGTTTCTGTGATTAGAGGTTGTGAATGTCAGTTTCCATTCATTTTCGATGAACTGCCCAGTTCTAATATATAATTGTATTTATTCATGTATTAGATATAGTGCCATATGATGGTGAATTATTATTTGTGTGTGTGTGTGTGTGTGTGTGCGTGTGCAGACTGGATAACGAGGACAAGGAGAACCTGTACGTAGGAGACGTGTGTGAACTTGCTGCGAAGAAAAGGAAGAAGGATTTGGTCAACAACAACACCAAATCTCAGTGTGAGTCTCGCAGGTGTAAAGTTTGAGTGTGGCAGGTGTAAACGCTGGCAGGTTTAACCTCCATAAAGCTGCTGTAAATGTTTATTTGCCACCACGTGAGTGAACATGGCCATGTACGGTCAAAACTCACTAATCACTCGTCCTCCAGAGGCATGCAGACATACCAAAACTCCCCACGTGATATGACGTGACTGAAGCAGGCCGGCGAGTGATCCGGGGCGCTTTCCCAAAATCCTCATTATGATCTACAAAATGAAAATAAAAATGCACTTATTCCACACACTTCTTCTGACTGCTGGTCCTCCTACAGTTTTTGTTCTAGAAACTTTGTTTCAGCTCTAAAACATGTTTTTGGTTTGTACACTTGTTCATGAGTTCTGTCCATTTTAGCGTCAGTTTTTTCCCTATAGACTAACATGGAGCTCAGATTTCATCACTTCACTGCACAGTCCCCGTTCCTCACAAAGTCTCCAAATTCCATGCGATTCAAGGGCCCACGAGCCTCTTCACATACCTGTTACTGCACTCGTCTTTCTCACCCTAAATCCTGTTCTAGTTATAGTCCAACTTTTAAGTAATAGAGACGTGTAAAGAGACAGCAGTTTGAAGCAGGTCAGTAGAAGAGCTCGTGCTGGTCCATCCATGACATCTTTCTCCCAACAATTATTAAACATTTTCTTTCTCACGCTCACCACTACTGTCCCTCTTTCTCTTTTCTCTTTCTCCTCTTTGTGTTCCTCCCTCACTCTTTCTCTTTGTCTTGTTTCTCTCTCTTTTTCTCTGGTGGTCTCTCTCTGTCCCTCACCATCTCTTGTTTTCTCTCTCACACTCACCCACTCTCTCCTGACCATTCTTATTAAATGTCCTTGGCTTGTGTGAGTGTTTGTAGCTGTGTGTTTAATGTGTGATGGCTGATAATAATTCTCAAGAGTGAGATTTTTCTAAATCCGGTCAACATTTTCATATTGCAAGTAACCAGTGCTCCTGTTTTAGTTTATACACAACACAAATGTTACTTTGCCTTGTGTATGGTCGTGTGTGTGTGTGTTACAGTAGAGTAACTGTGTGTGTGTGTGTGTGTGTTTGTAGTTCTATATAAGGAGAGGTGGATCTACGTGCAGAAGGAGAGCACCAGAGAGGTGAGTGTCCAGATTAACCTTCTACACCCTTTATTCAGCAGCACCTACACAGCTGAGGTGTGTGTTACTGTGTGTGTGTGTGTTACTGTGTGTGTGTAGAGACACGGCTACTGCACGCTGGGCGAGGCGTTTAACAGGCTGGACTTCTCCAGTGCCATCCAGGACGTGCGCAGGTTCAACTATGTGGTGAAAGTAAGATGATATCACATCATGTAGAAGTCTGATCTCCCCACTCACTCTCTCACACTCACTCACTCACTCACTCACTCTCTCATACTCACTCGCTCTCTCTCACTCACTGACACTCACTGACACTCACTCTCTCACTCACTGACACTCACTCTCTCACTCTCTCTCACTCACGCACTCACACTCACTCATTCACTCTCTCACACTCACTCACTCTCTCACACTCACTGATACTAACTCACTCACTCACTCACTCATACTCACTCGCTCTCTCTCTCTCACTCACTGACACTCACTCACTCATTGACACTCACTCTCTCTCACTCACTGACACTCACTCTCTCTCACTCACTGGCACTCACTCTCTCTCCTCCGCACTCTCCTCCTCCTCTCTCCCCTCACACACTCTCTCACACTCACTGTGCTGCTCACTCCCACACTCCTCTCTCTCCTACACTCACTCCTCCTCTCACACTCCACCGTCTCACTCTCTCACACTCACTCCCTCACTAACTCACACTCACCGATACTCACTCTCTCACACTCACTCTGTCACACTCACTAACTCACACTTACTGACTCACTCATTCTCTCTCACCCACTCACACTTACTCTCACTCACTCCCACCTCACTCACTCACTCACTCCTCCACTCACTCCTCCTCCACTCTCTCTCCTCCCCACTGGCACTCACTGTCTCTCACTCCACTCCTCCTCCACTCTGTGCTCACTCCTCTCCCTCCTCCTCTCCCACTCACTCTCCACGCTGTCACTCACTCCCTCACACCCCTCCCACTCTCACACACTCCTCACTCTCTCCCTCCTCACTCTCCACACTCCTCACTCTCACACACTCACTCACCCCAGCACTCCTCCCACGCCTCCTCTCTCACTCACTCTCACTCACTCACACAGCTCTCTCACACTCCTCTCCTCCTCTCTCACTCCTCCTCTCTCTCTCTCTCTCCTCTGCTCTCTCACACACTCACTTACTCTCTCCTCTCCCACACTCCTGCCTCACTCCTTCACACTCACTCTCTCACTGCGCTCTCCACTCCCACCTCCACTAGCTCTCTCCTCTCTCCCACTCCCTCCTCTCCACACTCACTCCTCTCTCTCCTCCTCCTCCCTCCCATTCACTCACCTTTCGCTCCCCTCCTCACTCCTCTCTCACACACTCACTCACTCCTGCTTGCCTCCCCAACCTCCCTCCCCTCCCTCCTCTCTCCTCCCCCCTCACCTCACTCACTCTCTCACCAGTCCCTCCTCCCCTCTCACACTCACTCACTCATTCACTCACTCACTCTCTCACTCACTCACTCTCTCACACTCACTCTCTCACTCGCTCTCCTCCTCTCACACTGACTCTCTCACACTCTCTCACTCACTCACACTCACTCACACTTACTCTCTCTCACTCACTCACTCTCTCACATTCCTCACACCTCGCTCACACTCCCACTCCTCCTCTCACACTCCTCACTCTGGCACACTCACCGACACTCACTCACACTCACTCACTCTGGCACACTCACCGACACTCACTCACACTCACTCTCTCTCACTCACACACCTCCTCCTCCCCTCCCTCCCTCCCACCTCCTCCTTTCTCTTGCATCCTCACTCTCTCCCCTCACTCATTCACTCACTCACTGACACTCACTCTCTCACTCACTCACTCTCTCTTACTCACAGACACTCACTCACACACACTCTTACTCACTGACACTCAGTCCTCACTCTCTCTCTCTCCTCCCTCCCCTCACTCCCTCCCTCTCCCCAATCACTAGCCTCCTCTCTCCCCTTTTCACTCCCTCTCTCCCTCTCACTCACTGGCCCCTCCCCTCCAATCTCTCTCTCTCTCTCTCTCTCTCTCTCTCTCACTCACTCCTCGCTGTCTCTCACTACGCTGTCTCTCACTCACTGGCCTCACCTGCTCTCTCTCCTTAATCCCTCCACCTCCTCCTCTCTCTCTCTCCCCTCCTGGCCTCTGCTCCACACTCTCTCACATTCACTCCTCACTCTCTCATTCACTCATACTCACTCACTCTCTCCCACACTCCTCCTCCTCTCTCCTCTCTCCATACTCTCTCTCCTCCTTCTCCTCCTCTCTCAATACTAACTCTCCTCCTCCACTCACATTCCTCCACTCCTCACTCTCTCATTTACTCACATTCCACTCCCCTCCAATCACTCACTGACTCACTGTCTCCACACTCACTCACTCACATTCACTCACACTCACTCACTCACTCACTCTCTCACACTCACTCACATTTACTCACATTCACTCACACTCAATCACTCACTCACTCACAGTCACTCACTGTCTCACACTCACCGACACTCACTCTCTCACACTCACTCACTCGCTCACACTCACTCACACTCTCTCAATCTCTCTCACTTACTCAATCTCTCACTCACTCAATCTCTCTCACTCACACTCACTCACTCTCTCAATCACTCTCTCTCTCACACTCCACTCTCTCTCTCCACTCCTCCCTCCACTCCACTCACCGACACCTCCTCTCTCCTCGGCATCTCCCACTCCTCGCTTTCCGCTCACACTCCTCCCCTCTCTCAATCCCTCTCCTCACTCACTCCAATCTCTCCTCCACTCCACTCCAATCTCTCTCCTCCCACTCACTCTCTCCCTCTCTCTCCCCTCCCTCCCCACTCCTCTCTCTCTCACCTCCTCCTCCCCTCCTCTCCACACTCCCCGACACTCACACTCACTCTCTCACACTCACTCTCTCACTCGCTCTTACTCACTCACTCACTCACTCGCTCGCTCACACTCACACTCTCTCAATCTCTCTCACTCCATCAATCTCTCTCTCTCTCACCTCCTCTCTCTCCACTCACTCTCTCTCTCACACTCCTCCTCTCCACACTCACTCACTCTCTCACACTCACTTACTCTCTCACTCTCACACTCACCGACACTCACTCTCTCACACTCACTCTCTCACTCGCTCTCACTCACTCACTCACACACATCTCTCTCACACACTCTCACTCACTCACTCTCACTCACTCATTCAAACTCTCTCCTCTCTCACTCCTCCCTCTCTCTCTCCCCGCTCCTCACTCTCCCACACTCACTTCCTCTCCTCTTACACTCCACCACGACACTCACCTCTCTCTCTCACTCACTCTCACCTCACTCTCCACACTCACCGACCCCTCCACACTCCTCTCTCCACACTCACTCTCTCACTCGCTCCCCTCCTCACTCCCCTTTCGCTCCACCTCCCTCCCTCTCCCAATCTCTCTCACTCCCTCACAATCTCTCCACCTCCTTTCCTCTCTCTCCACTCCCTCCTCTCTCTCACTCACTCACTCACTCTCCACTCACTCTCACACTCCACACTCCACTCCTCTCACCTCCTCTCTCACTCACTCTCACTCACTCACTCGCTCACACTCACTCCCTCTCTCAATCTCTCTCACTCTCTCAATCTCTCTCACTCACTCAATCTCTCTCACTCACACTCACTCTCTCTCACACTCACTCTCTCTCTCACACTCACTCACTCTCTCACTCACTCACTCACTCACTCACTCACTCACTCTCTCACTCACTCACTCTCACACTCACTCTCACACTCACTGACACTCACACTCACTCTCTCACACTCACTCTCTCACTCGCTCTCACTCACTCACTCACACTGACTCTCACTCACTCACTCCCACTCACTCACTCTCACTCACTCACTGACTCTCTCACACTCTCTCACTCACTCTCTCACTCACTCTCTCACTCACTCACTCACTCACTCACTCACTCACTCACTCACTCTCTCACACTCACTTACTCTCTCACTCTCACTTACTCTCTCACTCTCACACTCACCGACACTCACTCTCTCACACTCACTCTCACACTCGCTCTCACTCACTTACACTGACTCTCTCACACTCACTCACTCACTCACTCACTCTCTCACACTCACTCACTCTCTCACACTCACTTACTCACTCACTCTCTCTTTTTCTCCCTCTTTGTCTGTCCTTCTTTTGTTTCTTTCTTTCTCACTCCATTCCCCCTCTCTCTTCTTTTTCCTCCCCTTTTCTCTCTTTCATTCTGTGTGTGTGTGTGTGTCTCCTCTCTTCTCTCACACATCTTATCTCTCCCCCTCTCTCTCAGCTGCTGCATCTGATTGCTAAGTCCCAGTTGACGTCTCTGAGTGGAGCTGCTCAGAAGAACTACTTCAACGTGCTGGAGAAGATCGTCAGGAAAGGTGATGGTTGTTCCAGCGCTCCGCCTTTTCACCTGCAATTTCAGCCATGTTTAATGATGAATTATTGTTTTGTTCTTCATTCGAATCTTCATCTCATTAGCTTGAGTGTAGTAAGCGTTGTTTCTGGGTGGTGTGTTGTTTCAGTGCTGGAGGACCAGCAGAACCCGCGTGTGATCAAAGCCCTGCTGCAGGACCTCAGCTCGGTGCTGTCCATCCTGGTCCGGGAGGTGGGACGCTCCGTACTCATCGGCAACATCAACATCTGGGTCTGTCGCCTGGAAACCATCCTGCACTGGCAACAGCAGCTCAACAACCTACAGATCCCCAAGGTGGCCCTGTGTGTGTGTGTTGGGGATTGCAATACACAATATACTGTATATCTTAATATCCTCTGTTTCTGGAAGAGAACTACAGTTCCCACAATCCCCCACAGGTGACTCAGAGCCACATCAGAACGCTCTGCATGTGCATCTGGAACAAACACTGAAAATATCAGTTCTTCCACTACAAAACGCACATGCACTAGGAGAGTGTTGTGGATGGGCGGGGGAGTGGACGCTCTCTCACGCTCAGATCTATGGAACGCCAAAGCAGCACAACAAGCGGGCTTTTCAACAGTGTAAAAGGTGCTGGTATATTAGACCACAGCAATAAAACTGGGTTTTACAAATGAAACAAAAACAGTTGTCATTGGTCAGTTAAAAGCATTGTTCTCTTATCTCATTGGTCGCTTTCACCCTACTATGAAAATGCAGCAACTGGTCCAGTAGAGAGGGAGGTTCTTGTAAAACCCAAAGTGATCAACAGGTTAGTGACCACTGGATTAGAGGCTTTAACCGTCAGGTTCGATTGATTACCCAGCCCTAATTTAGAGTCATACATATTGATAAATATGGACATGGATTCCTGCTTCCATCTTGGACAAGGTGAACTCCATCTGGCAACTACCAATAATGCACTGTGCCACAATCAGATGCCACTTCTGCCAATTCTACACCAATCACAAACACCTGCCAGTTGAAAATAACCCTTTAAAAAGCTATGTCTTTAGCTGTTTGTAACGATTTGCAGATAAAATACTTAGTTCCTTCTTACGCAACATTTAGAAGTAGCTTTTCTACTGAGGTTTCAGCGACTGCTAGTAGTTAACGTTTGTATTTTTATCTGTTAGTTTGATTATGATGAGTTATCTTAACATTTCTAACCTGATCTGTTTTACAGCAAGTCTCCAACGGCATGACACTGAGCGACCTGCCCCTGCACATGCAGAACAACATCCTGTATAAATTTAGCGATGCCCATGACATCATCAACCTCGGACAGGCAACGCCCACTCTGCACATGCTCAGTGAGGACCGGCAGCTGTGGAAGAAGCTGTGCCAGTTCCACTTCGCCGAGAAACAGGTGAGAAGGGAGCAGAAAACATAGGACTAAAGAGACGCTTCAGCCTGTAAGGTGATTTATTAATAACTTGATGCATTTCTGGTGAATAAATGAGCTTCTTTTCTTAAACAACACCCAAAAATAAACACCAACGCCTTCATTTCAGCCGACATTTACCTCAAAATCTTACAGACTTCCTTTTTGGTGCTCATATATATGACTATGATATTTAGATGATCACATCCATCTCTATCTTTTAGAGCATGCAGCAATCACAGAACTTCTTTAGGAATCACAGGTCAGAATCATGTAGAAGGAATTTGCTCTGGTGCTAAGACATCAAGAGCAAACACATTGTGTGTGTATATATATATATATATTTATGAACAAGATACTAATGTAAACAGAATAAGGATATGAGACATTGTGGTAGAAATATAAAAATATAGACGTCTGTATTTACTGAGTACGGAGTAGTGCTGTATAAATTATTCACATAATCGATGCATCGTGACGTAGACGTGGACGGTTCTACATCGATGCCATGGCAGATCATAATCCATAAGAACAGAAGTTTCAACCGGTGGCACACTGTCCCCTAGTGGTCCGTGCTGCATTGCAGGTGGTCTGTGATGTGCAAACCACTTTAACTACTGAATTCACTGTTTAAAAATGATTCCTTTCCATTGATTTTTCTAAACATTTCCAGATGATTTTTGAATCTTTATGAACAGTTAATTTAATGCAAATATAAAATACCCCCCCTACCCACACTCGGAGTGCTTGGTCTAAGAGGCAGTACCTGGGACAGAAGCAGTCGAAAACCCCGGAATTATATCATGATGACAATCCATACATGCCCCTTTAAGTCCAGCAGAGGGCAGTGTAGCTGCAGCACAGGTGTGACGCCACTCTGATGGAGGGGTGTGTGTGTGTGTGTGTGTGTGTGTGTGTGTGTGTACGTGTATTTATGAGATTGTGAGGAGCTGACTGTCCCCTAACAGATAGTGAAAACTATGATGTGTTCATGTTTTATGGCTTAAAAGGACATTGTGGTATTTGTGGTATTATAGAATATGTATTGATGTATTATTTATTAACCTTTATTTCACCAGGTTTGTCCCTTTGACATCACAGATCTCTTTAACAAGGGAGACCTGACCAAACGAGCAGCAACACATGTTCACTACAACATCCTGAAATAAATGACAGAAAAACATACATACACTTAAAACACCTGCACACACAGTGCACCACAACCACATGTGAGCTCTGCAGTCGACCCATCCCTGAAGGAGCAGTGGGCAGCTGGCATGAGCAGTGCCCAGGGAGCAGTGCTTGGGGACGGTACCTTGCTCCTGACTACCTCAGTGGTACCTCTACTGGTCCCGGATTTAAACCAGCGACCTTCTGATCATGGGGTGAACATACGAACCGTTACACCACCAACAGCCGGGACTCCAGAGTTTTTACCAAAGTTTTAATTCCATTTAGGGTGGTTGTGTCTTGCAGATGTGTCAGGTGCCAAAAACACAATGCACTTCTTACTTTTAGTTACTCTGTGTGTGTGTGTGTGTGTGTAGTTCTGTAGTCACTTGATCCTGTCAGAGAAGGGCCATGTGGACTGGAAGCTGATGTTCTTCACGCTGCAGAAGTATTACCCAAAGAAGGAGCAGTACGGAGACACACTGCACTTCTGCAGACACTGTAGCATTCTCTTCTGGAAGGTAAACACACACACACACACAGTAACAAAAATAGACTTTCCTTTCTGTTATCTCTTAATCAGATTTTACCCTTGCATGTGTTTCACCTGGTGGGAAGCTCGTATTTGAAACTTGTGATTAATCAGGATTAACTGCTGAAATCACTTTAAATGAATGATTAAATCACAGCCATTAATTCTGATTAATCACATCTAAAATGCTTCTTTTGTTCTGTCATCATCTTTCTTAGGATCTTGAGATCAGAAAGTTATAAAAATATGTTATTAGTATTTTTGATTTTTTTTTTTTCATTTCCCCACCAGTAAAAAAAAAGTTAGAGCTAGAGCTTGCAACAGGACAAAACAACCAGTGATGCATGACGAGGGAATTATCAACTAATTCTATTATTCGATGCTTATTTCTGCTGATGCTGATCTATGAGGAAGGCAGAGTTGAGCGTAAAGACCAGAGATTCTGCTGGTGAACGTTCCAATGCATGATCAGAATTTCACCACAAAATAACACCAGACATTTTAAGACAGAAGCCGTGGGCCGTATAAAATCCCACGTCGGACTCTGGACATGCCGGACACAAGCGTCACCTTTCACACGGACAATAAATGCAGCAGCAAATATCAGCTGGAAATATCAGCAAATCTAAGCATCGCTCTGATGATGATGATTTAAATAAGAGTAATTTTGCTGTTTGATCTTGTTTTTCTGCGTCTCCTCTGACACCACTCTGCACTGTTCTCTTTAACCTCACACCTGCTTTTTACTGCTGCTGCTGCTGCTGCTGATCTCCACTACTCTCCTCCTCTTCCTCATCCTGCTTCTCCTCTTCTCCTAACATCTTCCTCACTTTCTAATCTTCTGCTCTTTTCCTCCTCATCTCCTCCTCCTACTTCCTTCCTCATCCTCCTCTCCTTCCCCTCTGCTCCTCCTCCTCATCCCTCTCTCCTCTCCGCTACAGGACAGACACCTGGCCCTGATCTTTAAGGTACACCTCCTCCTCCCCTTCTCTCTCCTCAGCTCTTCATCTTGTTTGTGTTTTGATTGGATCTCTCCCTCTTCTCCACTCCTTCATTACCAGTGTTTTTCTTCCTTCACCATGTCTCTGCCTGCGCTGCGCCTTCTCCTTCATCTCAGCAGTGTTTGTGGTTGTGCTTCTGACTGACTCTTCGGGGTTTAGCTCCTGCTGTTTCACCTGCTCCGTGTGCTCCTTTATGACTGTATTAACACCACACACACACACAGAGCTGAGTTGTTCTGTGAAACTGCACTTTTTGTTTTTGTAGATTTTGACCTAAAATGTCATTTATTTGTGTATGGGTTTATGTCTCTCCATAATCAGTACAGCAGTGTGTGTAGTCCTGTCAGCATGATGTGTGTGTGTGTGTGTGTGTGTGTATCTGCATGATTTGTACTCACTCCTCTCTCTCTCTCTCTTTTACACTCACATTCTTTTTCTCCTACTTTTTTTTCCTCATTTTTTCTCTCTTTCTCTCTCTCTCTCCCTCCTTTTTCTTTCTCACCTTCTCTCTCGTCTCTCTTTCTGCATCAGGACTCGGGTCATCCCTGTACCTCCAGTGATCCCGACAGCTGCATGACTCCGGTCTCGCCTCAGCACTTCATCGACCTCTTCACGTTCTGAACTTCCGGAATCTTCTTCTCCCTCTACACGCACGGGATCCGTCAGGAAGCTTTACCGCTTTGCAACTCCAACTGCAGTACGCTCCCCGAGCTGTGACTCTAAAAGCGGATTCTGCTTTCTCATTCTCCTCCAACACTGTGTACGCGGATCTGATCGATACGTCACATTAACACACTTCTCTCATTTACTTCAACGTTAAACGAAGCGCTTCAGCTTCAGAGTGTTCCGTGTTACAACTCAGGTTTTGTTGAAATGCTGTAAACGAGAGGAGCACGTTAACGTGACTTATTCATCTCAGTTTCTACAGTAACATTTTCCCCCCGTTGGGTCGACCTCGGCGGCGACGCGTCGGACGGCGAACGCCTTCATATTTCCTCGTATTTAATGAACCGTTTTCTTCCTGTCAGCCAAACTTTTAAGGGCTTTACTAGAAAGATGTCATAGTGTTGGTGTTTTCTTGTTTGTCGATGTCGTTTATTTGGGAGCAGAAATGCTGCACGCTGGGAGAGGGATGTGGACGCTGGACGGACAAACGTGCTGCAAAGCAACAAAACATATCAATCAAGTTGCTGACACACGTGCAAACTAGAGGCGTTGACATTAATCACGTAATCAATGCATCGTCATCTAGACGTGGACCATTGTGCACTGATGCTGAGGCAGAACTGGTGGTCTAGTGGTCGATGGCGGTGTTGCAGGTGGTCAGGAACATGCAGTCCAGTTACTGAAATCACTTATTTTATTTTTATTTTTTCCCCAGAACATTTCCAGATGATTTGGCCATGTTTATGAATAATGAATTTAATGCAAATATCAAAAAGTAATGCAAAAAATACTCCCCTCCCGACCCCTGGATTCATAATGACATCACTTGGTGATTTTCTGGCAGCATCATAAAAATTCCAGTTGAAGAGAACGTCCCGGTAGTAACTACGGCTGCATGATCTGCGTGCAATGTGAAGTAATGTAGAAAGATTGATGTGATGCATTGTGATATTGCATCATATTAAATCGTTAATGTGATGATCGTAATCTAATCTAATCATGACAACAGTGAAGGTTCACATCTGTTATGCAAAGAGTGCAGTCGCTGCACAAATTCACAAAACACTTTCATCACAATGACAGCACCTGCAAATACACAAGAGTAAAACACCCACGTCCAGACCCTGCAGGATTTCATGATGTTGATACAAATTCAGCTAATAACCACAAATTCATCATGACCAAAATAACTTCAAAAATAAACTAAATGCTTAAAGGTTAACGCATAATAGTGGTTTTGTCAGTCAGTTATTATCTGCAGCACTTGAACCCTCTCGGGGTCGCAGCGGGGACCGACCCTGGACACACCGCGGGGCACGTAGTGGGTTTGTTCTCTTCGATAGTTATAAAGGGGGAAAATCGTAATTGTAACAAGCTGCCACAAAATCAGGCGTTTCAAGCCATGACAATCTCAAAAAAGACGTGTGAAATCCTGCAGGGGCTGGTACAGAGTGCAGGCAGGAGTCCAGAGATTCTGCTGGTGAACGTTCCACTGCGGGTTCAGAATTTTACCACAAAATAACACCATAGGTTTTAAGACGAGGCATGGCCCATATAAAATCCCATCTCGGAGTCTGGACATCAGCTGAAATATCAGCACATCTACGCCTCAGTCTGACACTGATGACTTTAAAATAGCTGTCTTTGCAGGATTCCCATATGATAGTGATGTCATCGCGCATCTCTACTAACCGCTAGACCAGCCCACATCGTGACACAGCTCCGTGTGTGTTTGCAGCGTGTGTGTGAATGTTTGTGGTGTGTGTAAAATGTGCTGCACGTGTCGTGATGTTGATGAAAGTGTGTGAATTGGGCGTCCTCACTGCAGCGTGTATCAACGTGCTGGATGTGTTGTTGATTTGGGGTTACTCCTGCGTTGATGTAGGTGTGATGGAGGGATGAGGGAGGAAGCCCAGGTGCAGCTCGGTGTTGATGTGGTTAGTACCTGGTGTGTGTTCACACTACAAACCTGACTTTTTATTAAACGTTTCTCAAGATTAAAAGCTGTAACATTGTTATTTATGATCAGATGTGTTTTATACCCTCTCTCTGGACTTTGTAATACTGCTTCATGATGATGGTGATGATGATGATGGTGATGATGATGGTGATGGTGGTGATGTATACCGCAGGGCTGGTGTATGAGGAATGTAGATGGTCAAGTTACTGCTAGAACTGTGGAAATCTGGAGGAATTAAAGCATCTTCAGGGTCATTACATGTGAGGGGTTCTTATCATCAAGTGTGTGTGTGTGTGTTAGGGCTGGGTATTGTTGCTGATTTCCTGAACCGATTCCGATTCACAAGGTCATGATCCGATTTAGTTCTCGATTTGATTCGATTCGATATCGATTTATTCAGAGATTTCGTTGCGTCAATACTAGTTTTGCTTGGTTATAAAATCAGGCCAGACGGTGATTTGAGCGGAGCAGCTTCAGCCATGGCTCTATTTGGTTTTGATTTCAACGGTCTCACGTTTTTATAGCTCTCCTTGCGCGGTCGCGAGAAGTAGTGCATACTACGGTGTCACATCAATGCCAAAACTAGAGCGCGCAAAATGGTTTGCCGCAAAAATTTCGCGGGTGTAAATTTCAAAGTCACGCACACAAATGTGAAACTCGAGAGCACAAAATTAAGAATTGAGTGCGCGGTTGTGATAATATTGCACACGAACTGTATTTTTCCTCTCGCGAATGTCTTTTTGCTCTCGATGTGTTAAATGTTCTCGTGCGCGAAGTAGATTACCGACGAGCGGCTTTTTTGCTCAAGTGCGATTTCTGCGCGCGCGGTTTGAAAGGGGCCGGGGTTTTGGCAGTTCCTGCCTGAGAATCCTATTGGACGATGGCTTGAATCTCACTCGAGCAAAAAAGCCGCTCGTCGGTAATCTACATTTAACACATCGAGAGGAAAAATACAGTTCGCGCGCAATATTATCACATCCACGCACTCGATTCTTAATTTTGTGCTCTCGAGTTTCACATTTGCGCGCGCGACTTTGAAATTTACGCCCGCAGATTTTTGGCGGTAAGCCATTTTGCGCGCTCTAGTTTTGGCACTGATGTGACGCCATACCTCATGGCCGCAGGAAAAGATCGAGCCGCCAATTTTTGAATCGATATCGTATTTTTCGAACGAGAATCGATATTGATCGGTGAATCGATTTTTGAACCCAGCCCTAGTGTGTATAGTCCTGTCTGCATGATGTGTGTTTACTTGCTCTCTCTTTTATAATCTCTTTCTCTCTCTTTCTTTCTCTGCTTCACACACTCACTCTCTTTTACTCTTCCTCCATCTCTTTTTCCTCTCCTTTCTCTCACATTCACTCATTCTTTTCTATTCTCTCACTCATCTCCCTCCTCTGACTTTCTCTCTTCTCTCCCTCTCTATTTTTGTCAAACACTCTCCCTTCTTCTCGTTCTCGTTTTTCCCCTCACTCTCTTTTTGTCTGTCTCTTTCACTCTCTCTTACTGCATCTCTCCATCTCCCTCCTGTTTACGTGATTAACAGCTGCAGTTTTCGTGTTGAACTCTCGAGGGCCGCGTCGTAACGGGAACCAAACCAGAACCATTTTTTAAGCAGCAAAAACCACACGGCGTCTGAGAGAGAAACATATTTATTAAGATCAAAACAACAACTCATCCCAAACAGAAGAAAAATCAAACACGTCTTTTACTCGTCCGCTCACTGACCCCTAGCAACCGTTACCGCGGCGATTGTCTGCTTGTTTCTTAGTGAGCTGCACTAACATGTTACTCATGAAAACATGCTCATCATAAAGGCACTGTCATAAAGCACTAAAACCCGTCCGGACTTCAGCTGTCACCACGGCAACCTGCGCCTTAACGACAAGACGAGGCTCATCTCCATCCGTGTTGCCAGGGCCGGGAAAAAGACGCACTCACAGCAGAAAAATGAATTCAGAATTCATCACATAATTACCTTAGAGATAAAGAGATAGAGGGTTTAACGTCCTTTCAGAATTCACAGGAAAAAAATTTTTTATTAAAAAAAAAATTTATTTTATTTAAGAAAAGTCTTCATTAAAAGAAAAATTATCAATAAACAAAAAAACCACTCTTTTCCTGAATGAATAAAAACTTCATCCTGTTCTGTTACTCGCTGTTTTTCCGAATGAGTTTTCACAGGGAAAAAAATTCACTCTGTGAACCAAACCTTTCTCATTAATTCAAGGTTTTCATAGGAAATGAGATTTTTTCATTTTAATGTGTAAAAGATGAAGTTTTCTGAATTAAAAGCTGATTTTATTTCATCCATAAAGACTTTATATCAACAGTTCAGAAAAACCAAGATAATTTTGGATGAATTCTGACATCATCTCATAGTAAAACAGCAGAATTCATTTTCCTGGAGTGAGCGCATCACGTCTCGGTAGTGGAACGTTCTGGTGTGTGTCGGCTGATTTTGCCGTTATGGTCCAGTGTAATCACAAAACAATTAAAAATATATAAATCAGCATCATCGATAAACTCAGCAGATGTTTAAGGCTCAAATGTGGCTTTGTATCAGCAGTACAGAGCTTTAATAAGGCAGTAAAAACCTGCAGGAAAATCCATTTCCATTAGTGTTGAAGATAAACATCAAACTCATAAACCAGGGCTGCGTGATACGACCTCAAATCAATATCACGATTAACTGAACATTTCACCTTGATTATGATTAATTAAAGAATCAAAAATAGCTGGCATCAAAAATGATATCAAGTATTGAGTATTTTTCTGGGTATCAGTATCACAGTTCCTGTATCGTGACGACCCTGTTTTGGGCGGTAGGGCTGGACGATACGACCTCTAATCGATATCACGGTAAATTGTTTTACATTGATTACAATGCATGAACCATTCAATTGTTTTCGTCCTCATAGTTCACTGGCAAGGTTCAAACAGTAAACATGTAAATCTGCTCAACTGTTAAAGCTGAGATTTTTTGCTAATGCAAGAGTGCAAATCTTTTTAAAATAACTGAAAATGTATAAAATAATTTAAAGAACTGTCACACACAAGATGGTGTCAATTTGAGGTTATCAATGTAGCTTTTGACATCAAGATTTTCAATTAATATTAATAATTAATATTGTTTTTTTAATGAATTAAAATTTCTATAAATTCATTAAAGTCAGTTTCAGATTCAGATTTTCAATAAATTTGAATTACATTTTTAATAATTGATTGTTAAATAAATTACATTTTAAGTTAATTGTCCAGCTCCATTAAAATGATCTCAGCTGGAAACCGCCGCACGTCAGCGTGGAGAAGGAGGTTAAGGTTAAAAGGTTTGATTCTGGATTTTGGGTCTGGAGGCCGATGTTCTGGAGGTTCCCCATCCTGCACAGTGAGACATCATTTTGCCCATATTGGCTATGTTGATTAACAGTATTTATAAAAGTATCACAAAGATATTGCCTTTTTAATTTGAGAAAGATATTCCAGCTTTAACAGTTGAGCAGAGTTTACAGTACAAACCTTGTCATTAAAATATGAGGCCAAAAAATAATTGTTGCTTAATTGTAATTAATGTAAAATGTTCAAATTAATGGTGATATTGATATGAGATGATATCGTCAGCCCTTTTTGCACCTAGAGTTTTACTTTCTGAACCCAGACTAAATGTCCCAACATCATATTTGTATTAATTTTGTTCGATACAAGGCACGGTGGTCTCGTGTCTCCCCCTGTTGTTACTGTAGGAAGTGCAGAAAGTCCAAAGGCAGTGTGAAAATCCTCAAGTGAACCATTTAAAGGAGCTATATGTACAAAATGTAGGCAAGTAATCATAAAATCAAGCAAATATGTCACCAGAGATTAATCACTGACCTCACTGACCACATTAGTACAGCCAGAATATTCACATTTTAACATTTCATTTACAGCTGCAGATGGTGTTAATCTTTTGGTTTTGTGTTTTGGTCTATAGCTCTACCCACCGCTCTCTCCCAGTCACCAAGTAGCATCTCAGCATCCAGGTGCCAGTTAGCACTGAGCTGCAGCTGCAAGCATTCTGGATTACAGAGAAACACAAACGGTGACTTGTGATGGCGAACATCAGCATCAGGTTACGCTGAGACAGATGTTAGCACATTAATTATGGCAATACCAGATGTAACATTAGACACTAGCTTGACCCAATATGAGGATCCACCAATCTGGCAACCTGCAGTCTGAGGAGGAGTGGGAGGGGAAACGGCGCGCTACAGTGTTTTGAATTTGTACCAGTTTTGGCCACAATCTTACATACAGCTCCTTTAAGGCTGATAAAAGTAGAGGTGTAACGATACATCACTGATTTAGCATCAATCCAAAATGAAAACCTCGATCCATCATCATACGTACTGTAACATCTCTTTACGCTGCACAGGAAGTCTATCCAGCTACACCTGAAACCGGACTAAGTAGGGGTGTAACGATACATCGATCTACAGCCATACGTTTATTCAACAATCAACGTTTCCATAGCATCCATCAAAAAATGAAAATATTGTAATGGTGCTTCATATTGAACAGGAGGTGTATTGTTAATAAAAGAGTTGTGATTTGATCTGAGTGGATGTGATGATATTAAATCAGCATGTGATATTGTCTCATATCGATCACCAGCTGCTCAGTTTAATCAACTGTAAATAGTATCGCAGCAGACTTTGTGATATCAGCAGACGTACGATCATAATATCATGTCGTGATGAAACTTGTGATTTACACTGCAAGGAAAAAAGTGAAGGAATACAGGTAATAAATACTAAACATTTTGTGCTCTCTAGAGGAAGAAGAAAGTAAAGATTTTCATCCCAGTGTTTCAGATCGACAGTCGTGTGTCGCAAAGTAAAAAGTAAGGTAGTGTGCACGTCATATCGCGGCGTCTCCATCGAACAAAAACCAGCTAAACAAAAACTACAAATATCCATTAGACATAAACACCTAAATCCATCCCACACACACTTCCAACAGCCTCAGAAGCCGTTCAGAACTTTCCCAAAACCTTTCGAGCCGTCAACATGCTCTCTAACGTGGAATATGTGTGTTTTCCTTTTTAAACCGTTTTCTTACTTGTGTGGAAAAAGGGAAAGTGGAAAATGACTTTCTATTATGATTCTGGAAACAAATTTGGGGAAAAAGTGATTTTTGTGAAATGTGAAAAACGTGTAAAATTTCAACCGGAATATAAATGTGTTTTCTGTTCTTTTCCTGTTTCCGTCCTATGCTCTCCTGATGTCCCTCCTTCTTTCACATCCACTTCACTTCCAGACGAACTCGGAGCATGGAGCACACACCGGACACTGTTGCAAACCTTTCTCCTAGAACCAAGTGAAAGTATATACATAATAAATACTACATATTTTAATTTGTGCTGTAGAGAAACAGAAAGCAGGGGTTTTGTTAGGGATGCACCGATACTGATGTGTGTGGACCGATACAGAGTATTGATCACAACTGTTAATAATCAGTATTTGTGACCCTCCACGGCAAAACCAGTCACTTGTCGCAAATTTTCAAAATTGAGTTATTATGTTTTCATGAAAGGGCATAAATCAAGTGTCAAAACGATACCTATATGGAATGAATGGGACGACATATGACTGAGATATCAACATTCAAAGGAGTTGGGTTTCTCCTGTCACGCCAAGTGAGAAACGGAGAAATCTGCCTTTGAAGTTGACTATCGCCGTAGCACTCACAGACGCTTGGTGCGGTCGCGGCTACGTTTGCATTTACGGTAGCTTACGCTGCATTGACAGCCACACGGATAGCCTACCTGCGTTAGGTTAACTGAACTCGGGAGACGAAGATGGATTCCGGAGAAATATCTTCACGCTAGTCAACGAGTGGATTTACCGTAAATATTAAAGTAGAGCGGTCAAAACAGAAACTTTTAACATTTTGCTGGAATTGAATTCCTCACCTCAAGAAAGTCACGTTTTTAGGATGGAAAGGGTAAGTTTTTCAGCGAAATTTATTCTCAACAGTACAGTATAGACCTTCCATTGTTTCAAAACACTAAAAACAAAAAATCCAAAATTTTACCCCACGCAACGTAAACGCTCGTTTTTTTTCGGAAACCTCCGTTGCGACAAGCGACTGGTTTTGCCGTGGAGGGTCACATATGTCTGTGTGAGGAGGAGACTGAGGAGACTCTGTGTAATGGATATAAACACAGTTGTGTGATTTAGTGACACTCCCTAACACTGCAGCACTAAAAGCATCAGGAACAGTGGGATCTCCAGCAGGACCTGGTGTAGTTCATTAAACAGTAGAATGGTGGAATCTGATCAACTCTTGGGCTTGTAGTGTGTTGTGTTGCTTGTTCAATATGCTGGAATTTGTAGCTTCATTTAGAACTAATAATGTGCAACATTAAGACAACTTTACCGCAGTAGCAAGTGCACAAGCCTAGAAACACGAACAGTTTAACTGAATAGATTGCTCTCCTGGATCGGCCCAGTGCTGCACATTCCACATCCAGGTGTTTGAGGCAGTACTAGATCGATGTTTGATACTCATATCGGATCGGTGCATCCCTACTTCTCATCCCAGCGCTTCAGATCGCCAGTCGCGTGCCGCATACCTTCTCCGCCGACGAGGAGGTTCCGAAACAATAAAAAGGGGACGTGTCCTTCATTTAAGCCCCTCCCAGGCGCTGTCGGACGGCCCCCCGGGGCTGCGTCTGCGCGTGGAGGTCAGTTTGTCCAGTTTGCCCCGGGCCCTGGCTGCCCACTGCGCCGTCCGGCCAGGCTGCGACTGTGAGGTCAGGCTGGCGTATCGGGACGCGTCCTCCTCTGCCCCGAGCCCCGCCCATGAGGGGAGACCGGGCAGCGAGACGGACAGCTGGGCGGAGAGAGGGGCGGAGTCGCTCTTCCTCTTTCTCGCTTCACCCTCCTCCTCGTCATCCTTCTCCTCCTCCTCCTCCTCTGGGTTTGTCGGGTGGAGTTTGGGCGGCTCCCAGCCCTCCATCCGGTCGGCGCGGTCCGGCCTGCGGTTCGGGGCCATCTGCCTCATCGTCATGGTGATGCTGTCCCACAGATACTGGACCCGGTCTCGCTCTCGGTCTGGCGCCGGCCGGCTGCGCTCCTCGTCGTCCAGAACCTTCTTGGCCGAACTGTAGTAAAAAGGGTTGAAGGGGTGAGAAAGGTGAAAAGGAGAAAAGAAGTGAATACGATGAAAAGAGAAGGAAGGGATGAAGAAGATCAAACGAATAAATGAAGAAAATGAACAGATAAATGGTGAAAAAGAAGAAATGAATAAACTGGTGATAAGCAAAAAAGGAGAAAAAATGAAAGGGAGAAAAGGAGAAAATGATGAAGTGGTGGACGAGGGAATGAAGAAGTGGACGTGTAACTGCTGATCAACTGATTGAAGTTGAAGGTAATTTAGTCAGTAACTCCAACACCTCAACATGATTTAACAGCTGAAACGCAGCCGACTCGGCAGCACCTCCCTCTCATTGCTGTGGGTTGATTTCTGTGTGTTTTACAGCAGCTGGAGCTGAACAAGACGTGGTGGAGAAGAGGAAGCGGGACTGTGAGGAGGGTTAAGAGGAAGGCCGGGGTGTGAGACGCAGGGTGGGGTTTCCATCTGGAGAGCCGTTTACATCCACTCACTACCTGGAAATAACTCTTCCATGAAGTAGAAGCATTGTTAGGTCTGGAAGCGATCCTCCCCCAGAGCTCCCGCTCCACTTCAAACACACAATCCTCCTCCTCCGAAAATACGTCTGCAGCGAGACCTCCAGCCCACAACCCCACGAGACGCTAGGCCTGGCTTACTGAGGCCCTGTTTACACGTGCGCGGATATTTTTATAAACCCATATTTTTATATGTTTAATTGCATTTACACAACATTCGGTTAAAAGAAATCTCTGTACACACTACAATACAAAATGATTCCAAACTCCAACGTTAACCACTTGTCTGCGTCATGTTTTTCTCCGTCAGTGATTAGCAGGCGACATGTCTAGCGTGGATCACAATACAGTCACTTGTGATATGTGAGGAATTTAAGGTATTTGGGCCTGTGTCCACCAAACGTGTTTTTTGTGCCGGCAGCGTCTACTTTTAATACAAATCCTATGATCTTATGATCTTCAGCGTTCAGAGCACTAAGCACCTTCAGTGGAATAAAGATGTCGGTGGAGATTTATTTTTTTATTACCGCAGTCCTCAGAGCGCTTCAAGTTGAAATCCGTTCAACTATTAGAACAGCGCTGCACTCGTCAATGTCACTTCTCTCTTGCTAGCCAATCAGAATCAAGGAAGGGGGCGGGACATACACAGTCACAAACTCACTACAAATGACGTGTATCTGGAGCAGCTGGAGAAGCTTATTTAGGCTTTATTTACACAGTTTGAAGAAAAATTACAATGATGTGATCAAACCCCTAAACGGTGCTACTCTCCCTGCTGTTTTCCCGCACGGTTTATGTCCTGCACACAGTCTCTACGTCTCCAACACATGCGAGGATCTGGTTCAAGACGCCATTTCTCTCCGTTGTGAAGATAATGTCTTTAACGTCGGATAAACTACCATCTCGAAGCAGCACCTTACAACGTTTACATGAAATAGGAACCAGCGTGGAACAGCCCGATGATACTTTTCATAACTTAGCAACAACAAGTGCTGAGAGAAGCGCAGAGAAAGCACTCTGGTTGTAAGGGTATGACCGCTCTCAGCTCAAAAAAGGTATTTGGTGGACACAGGCCCTAAAAGGCACACACAATAGAACTAAACACGCCATCGTTTCAAGAAAACTGCCATTTGCTCATTTACACGTATCCACTCAATACAGTGTTTTGAAAAATCTTCCCTTTGGAGGGCGTTTTAAAAACTTTTATAAAGATATCTTCATTTTGTACTTAAAGTTCCTAAGAAAAGTCCATGTGGAATTAGTGATGTGGTTAAATGGCCAAACTGTCCGCGAGTTGGTTTGTAAAATGAAAGGTCAATAAGGATGGAGCGGCTCACCCTCGTCGGTGCGACAGTGTGACCCCCGTCAGCAGGAAATGTTCATCGTCCTGAGAAGGAAACAGCTTCTTGTCTCCTCTCTCCCTCTTGGATTTGACCTTCTTCATCTTTGAGTCCTGCAAACCATCAGCCAAAGAGTCACGTCCACATTTACGGCATTCAGCAGACGCTCTGATCCACAGCGGTGTACTTCTGTACTCGTCTGTCCTTTCAACAAACTACACTCAGCTTACAGTATGGACTAGAGGCTGACCGATTATCAGCACTGATATCTAGTAGCTACTTTTACTCAACTCCGCCTACACGCGCACTACAAACACTGCACATCCTCACACACAGGTCTATGGAGAGCCAAAGCTGCCACAGTTTACCTTGAAGTCACCTCACTAGAGTGCTGTAAAAAGTGCTGCCTTTTATAGACATGTTACTGTGTAAAAAGCAGCCATTAGTAGTGATGCACGGGTGGACCCGTGACCCGTGGGTGCGGTTTTAGGACAGACATTTTTAAAATATCGTGCGTGCGGGCGGGCGGATCAAAAAGTTACAAAACGCATTTCATTATCGATCAAAACGTGTTGTAAACGGGGTTGGAATTACCTCTCCTCTCGATGCTGGCAAGAGCGGTGCTTTGCGTTCCTGCAACCAGCACATCGAGCGAGCACGCGTTCAGTTCAGCAGGTCGCGTATTGGAAGCGCGTCGAAATAGGCTAAACTCCGGCACAGTGGATTCCATCTCTTTCTCCACAGTGCTTCCAAACAGCTGTCATAAATGCAGTCGGCGTATTTTTGTTCAATTTTGGAGTTTTCAATTTGTAGGATAAGCTACTAGTTTGGTGAAATATCACGGTCAAGTATGATCTGCTCTACTTCATTTTAGACAAAATTAAGTTAAAAGAAGACCTAAGTTCTACTAAGTTCATTCAAATCTGATAGAGTTCTCAGATCTGATGTTACATCAGATGTTACAGTTTTGACAACTAGTGTGTTTTGCATGCATGCGCGATTGTGTGTGTTTGTGTGTGTGCGAGAGAGATGTCTTTCGTGCAATTTTCCGCAACCCTTCAATAAATAACGATGTAAAAATCCATCTTTCGGTTTCTTTGTTGTTGTTTGGTACACAGTTAATCTTGCATAAAATGGTGTCATCATCTTCAATGCGAATCTAGCACAAATCTATGTCATCTATGGGTTACAGTGTCACAAATGACACTTCATTGCTAGGTTCCATGGCAATACAGGCACACTGGTGTTTTTTTTTCTCTCGGGTCGGGTCGGGTTTTGGGTTATTATCCACGCGTATTTTTGTGGGTTGGATGGTTTTGGTTTGGATCTCCTGATGGGTCGGTTTGGGGCAGGTGTTAAAAAAAGCCGACCCGCGCAACACTAGTGATTACCCACAGCTCATTAGTGTGTCGCAAAAACCCCAGCATTTTTAATAGCGAAAGCACCGGTATCTTAGAGCGACTCAAAAAACTCATTTTGAACTAATAAAACATTTTTAAAATAAACAAATATAAGTGAATTGTGGCATCTTTGGCGTTCCATACGTGCACTCGAGGTAGAGCAAGCAAGGGTAGATTTTGAAAGTGAGTGATTATTTGTCATAGTGAACACAGCACAGCACACAGTGCACCACAGTGAAATGTGACCTCTGCATTTGACCCATCCGTGAAGGAGCAGTGGGCAGCTAACAAGGGCAGCACCCGGGGAACAGTGCTTGGGGACGGTACCTTGCTCGTGAGTACCTCAGTGGTAACTTTACCGGCCATGGATCTGAACCTGCGACCTTCTGAACACGGGGCGAACACCCTACCGTTACACCACCAACTGCCCAACTTGCAAAATTTCCACTGAATTGACAGAAAAGTACAACACTGTGATGTATATTGCTATTGGGATGTATAATGACATATTGATGTATGAGATTTTGGTCATATCCCACAGCCCTATTTACAGTTACAGGTTTTTGATATGTTGATAAATGAACCGAAGATAAAAATGTACAGCTGCCTCTCCCTCATGAAGTCTGGCCATTCAGAGTTGGAACCCATTTGAACTGCATCATCTAATAAAATGCTATACATTGGGTTTGTTGGACAGTTATGAGATTTACCTGAGGAACGTACAGACCCACTGCATCGTACAGATAATGCATCAGACTCAACTTTTGTAACACTGCATTTTGTCTTTGGTATTTATTATACTGTATCTATATAAATATTGGTAAATTGAAATCTGATCCAGACATATAGATTATAAGTGCTGTGAGTTTATTAAATCAGCTGATATTGAAGTAAAGGCCAGTGATTATCAGCCTGGTCGATTATCAGCACACAGCAAAAAATGAAATCTTAACAAGCCAGAAAATCTTAAAAAGAAAAAATAGATCTGTTTATTTTTTTTAAGAATAACTGACTTGACTAGACTTGTATGTGTAAAATAAATAATCTAATTTTAAGAAACATTGGCTACAAATACCTTATTAAGAAAAAATTATTGATTATAAGAACTTTTTAACATGAAATAAGGAATTTAATTAAGAGAACTGAAAGGTTCTCACGCTCTCCACTATGAGTTAAGAAATTCATGACAACTTTGCTTATTTTAAGAATACAATGTATTATTAAAGTTAAAAACATGGAAAAATGGAAAGATTTTTTTTCTTGTTTTAGGAGACCTTTACAAGATACATTTTCTCACTATATTGGCAGATCATTTTGCTTGATTTTGGTACCTTTTTCTTATTATCCTTTTCTTTTTCTTATTTTCTGACACTGTTTTTTTGCAGTGCACCGATGTTCAGCATGTTGATGGTTATTGTGGAGTGTTGATCATTTTTAACTGACATGCCAATAAAATAAATGAATATTAAAATGCACTCCTTTTTCCCTGCACTTTCTGTGTTAAGAACATGATTGGAAGTGAATTAAACATTTTATGTTACATTTGACATTTACAGCATTTGTGATGTACAACAGTGCTTTGTAGTCCACGACTGACCCTCAATCCGTAAAGCTAGACTTACATCAACATCGTCATTAAAACCAACTAAGTTTTAACAAAAACCACTTCTACATTAGTCATGATCAGTATCGGCCCTGGATGAAACATATCAGCCGACCTCTAGAGCTCTGGAATAAATGACACACAGCACATGGTGCACCACCAGGCCCACCCCTTTATTACAGACAAGGCCCAGAGTTTATAACAACAACCAGCGTTCTACTCACGATACAGCTGTTAACCTGACATTATTCCAGACGCACATCCATCATGTTATTGTGACGTGGCTCCGAGCCATGTGCGTGGGATTGTGGGAAATGTACTTCTCTCCCAGAAAGACAGAGCATAAATTGAGATATATATTGTGTATTGCTATATTGCTTAGAAAATATAGTGCAGTATTATTTTCAGGGCATATTGCCCAGCTCTACTTCTGATCACAAGGCCAACAGCCTAACTGTTACACTACCAACTGCCCCATCAGATGTCTAATAACACACTGTTCAGCGTCTGCCCTCCCACATGCATCATGCAAATCTACATCACTGGTCAAGTGGTCAAAACCAACTTCCCTTACAGACCGGTGACCGCACCAGAAACTTTAATGTGGTTTTACTAAAGCTACAGGACATTAACCATTTCATGAAGCATAAAGGTATTAAAGGTGCAGTATGGTACAGTGGGAAGTGTAACACAGGGAACTGGGGCTTTCCAATGTAGAGAGTCCTATACCATAGCTAAGTGGCAAAAGCATTTTTGGTTCCTGTTTTTCTGGGCACTTCATATCTTAATCTCCTCAAGATGATAAAGAGAAGACAGCGTGACGAGCAGTTAGTACCGTAACAGTTAGGGAGTTGGCCGTGATCGGAAGGTCGCTGGTTCCAGTTCTGAACTGGTAAAGGTACCACTGAGGTACTCATGAGCAAGGTGCTGTCCCCAAGCACTGCCCAATGCTCCTTCACAGATGGGTGAAACGACCTTTGATGGAAAGAACCACCTTAACGACCAGGATTAGACTCGATCTCCACCAGCTGATCCTAATCCTGGTCCTCATTACCCCCTGCTCCACACCACAGCACATCTGATCAGATAATTACCCATTCAGATGTAGAGTAAAGCAGGTCTACAAGAGGACCAAGTACCAACGAGTACCGTACTGTACCAGGCTGAGGGTGGAAAACTGATATAACTGCTTTCAGGAGCCAGACTTAAGGCTGCATTTCACTGAGGCTGAAGCACAGCATCACTTAGATACAGCGTGCTGACGTCCAGCGAAGTGTGTGTGTGTGTGTGTTGGGAACATACTTGGCTGGCTAAACACATTCCATCAGACACCCTCCTGCTTAAGACTGTAAGAAGCTGGATTTTTAAATTCCAGACCGGCTTTATAGAGGACAGGAACCTTTAGCACACATTCCTCTCATGTTCCTCATTTGTTTATACATTTGTTTATTTCAGCTTAAGTGTTCTCCTCCTTTTCCTGTGTATGTGTGTGTGTGTGTACATAGTGCGCAGGTCACACTAACAGGGCTGCATTTAGGGTGAGTACTGACCTGGGTGCAGAGAGAAAACACAAGTTTGTTTTTACCTGCATGTTAAGGGTCTTGAATGCAAACCCAGGAGAGAATATTACGTCTGTAGACTGAAATATTAGCATTAACCTAAATGACGCCTTCAAGACACACAACCTGAATCATAATGGAGCAGTTGGTAGTGTAATGGTTAGGATGTTCAGCCCATGATCGGAAAGTCGCTGGTCCGAATCCCAGACCTGTAAAAGGTATCAGTGAGGTGAGCAAGGTCCCGTCCCCAAGCACGGCATGTCAGCTGCCCACTGCTGCTTTACGCGTGACTCACATGCAGAGCTCACATGTGCTTGTGGTGCACTATGCGCACAATGATAAACAACCCCCCACGCTCAATACGGTACCTCTCTATTTCTGAAGACACAGTTAATCACAGTTGGTATGACCGCACTGCATTTCTGCATACATAATATTGTGTAAAGTGTACAGAAGCGCATCGCTGCCACACCATAATAATAAAAAATGATAACGTTATAACGTGGACACTTTGTTATAATTTGATATTGTTTCACTTTATAACATGATGTGCTATAATATTAGGTTATATTAGTGTAAATTAAAAATTAGTATTTTTGGTAGTGCACCTTATGCATGAAGTATTAATCTCTTTCAGACATTACAGAAAATTATTAGACAGGAAACTGAACAAATACTTAAATACATTCCATATACTGTTTTTATTGCGGTAATTCAAGTTTGGTCATCTTTGCACCGATCCAACTCTTTCAGTTTCGATACCGATGCTGATACTTGAGCTTTGTGTATGAGTCGATCCCGAGTACTGATCCAATAGCAGTGTTTAATGAATACGTTGTGTTTTTCTCTGTGAGGAGGAGACTGAGATTATTCTGTTCTGCTTAAAGTGCCCCTATTATGCCATTTTAAAGGTTGCTAATATTGTTGAGTCTCTTAAAACAGGTTTACATGTATGCAAGGTCAAAAAACACTTTAGTTTTCTCCAAAAATAGATTTAATTTTACCCCATTTCTAAATGATTCGTAAACGACTCGTGTGAAGCAGTTGGAAGAATCAGTCTGTCTAAACCCCTCCTTTCCGTGAGCCCTCACTGCTGTGATTGGTCAGATGGTGCAGTCCTTTATGATTGGTCTACCGCTACAGCGTGTGTCGGAAAACGAAACGCCCATTGCCATAACTGAATGACAGCTCTGGAGACCTGTCAATACATAGAAAAGACGGCCTCGATTTTATTTTACCCTATCAATTCGAGCCGGAGTCTGTTTCGCAAGCACGACTGGAGCAGGACGTTTCTCAGTGGTAAGTGTTTGTGGGCGGGCAAGTTGTTTGCGATGTAGAACGTGGGCGGACATTATTCAAATATGTTACTTTGTGACGTGTGGCCGTAACAGAAAAAGATTCGAATTGCTGACGACTCATTTAGGCGAATGTGAGTCGACTCTTTTTTTTTGATAGACAAAAACTTCATTTATTGTGCACTGTCGGCATCACAACTGTGCAGATAGTTTATGTTCACATACAGCTACATGACACACTGCATGAAAGATCATATTTGAAAAAGCATAATAGGGGCACTTTAAGATAATACTCGACTTAAATCCTGTTTCCTACTAAAACACTGTAATAATTACACAGCCATATGTATCTGCTGAATGATTTATTATTAAAATAACATCTCAAACATGATTCCTTTAAACACAGTTGTGTCATTTAGTGACGCTCCCTAATCCTGCGGCGCTAAATGCATCAGGGACACAGAGATTGTGAGTGAGAGCTGGTGTTGTTAAGGAAATTAAACAGTAGAATGGTGTGATGTGCTTTTGGGCCTGTAGTGTGTTGTCCAATCCAGCTGTTCGAGTCGTTATCGGACCGATATCCCACCCACGTATCGGTGCATCCCTAGTTCTTCTGACCTCCCTTACTTTGGGCTGAGTCGGAGTGTAACTGCACCTGCGCGTGTGGGAAAACACCCTCTCTCCCCGGTTCAGAATCAGAAAACTTTAATCATCCCGAAGGAAACTGCTCAAACACACACAAAGCTACAGAACTGTGTTTTTGAGATTGTAAGTCCCTTAAATGTCCAAATCCACTTTATCAAGTGTGCATTACTCATGAGGGAAATCACAGAAGTATTTAGCCTCTGACCCACAGTAGACACGCCAAGATGAAAAGTGGAGCTATTGTAGTCACCAGTGTGTGTGTGTGTGTGTGTTTACCTTTGTAGAGGGGCTCAGCACTTCCTCTGTTCCCTCCGATTCTTTATCCTGAAAAGCAGATGCATGTGAATAACACAATAAGGAAGCGCACACACACACAGACACACAGAGACACAGAGACAGACAGACAGACACACACACACACACACACACAGTCTTGTATTACTGTCTTCCATAGACTCCCATTATTACTAGATGTATATAATTTTACACCTACACCTAATGCTAACCCTAACCTTAACCTCAGTAACCAAAAGCACATCTTTTACCTCTTTTAGTTTCTCAAATAAAACAAGCACATTTTCTTTAAAGTAATTTCTCCTCATGGGGACCTCTCAAATGTCCCCACAAAGCCAAAAAAAACAGATAAAAGTGATTTTAGGGGACAAAAAGGTCCCCACAATGCGATAAGTACATGGACACACACACACACTTCTCTCTACTTCTGGAGACATTACATAGTCAAAGTGATAACAGCAAAATAACCCTCCACTTGCTTCTAACATAAAATTAGGCCTCGTCGTGAACTTAATCATAGTCCGAGAAACTGGTGCTTAATTTTTTTATTTATTTATAGATGTATTAAGGGTCAAGCGATTATCAGCCGTGCCGATTATCGGGGGCAGATATTAGGCATTCTGCTGATAATCAGTATTGGTGTTTAATTTTGACCATCACTGATATGAAGTAATTACAAGGAGCTACTGTGGCTCCACTGCCGTCTCTTCTCTCTGTGCCGTTTGCTCTCCACTCACTGCTTCATTTAATGTCCCGCCCACAACACTCTATTTTTAGATGAAATGGACTTGAGGGAGTTGAGATATCAGCACTCACACATCATCACTTCCTACCTCCACACACATCCATAGGGCTGGCCAATATCACCTCAAATCAATATCACCATTCACTGAACATTTTACTGAGATTAGTGTGACTAGTATGTTTTTAAGGGGACACTACATGAACTATTTCACATTTTATTCAAAACATCCAATATGGGCAAGATTACGTGGATTAGAGGTGCTGAAAGTCAGTTTCGATCAATTTAGGATTAACTGCCCAGTCCTAACATACAACTACTTCAGAAGCACTCAGACTGCACACAAAGTCATTTCATTAGAGTAACGCCGTAGTAACACTGAGCCTCGACTCCAACTAGGCGGCCAGCGGGTCACACACAAACACCGACACACCGGCCGGCCCGACATCCAGCTTCCTGCCACAACCTCAACATTGTCCACTTCCTTCCTGCTGCCTGTGTACTACACAAAACAAGTGCTGGACCACTTCCAAAAATACATTTTTCCATCATTACCACGTCACAGTGCAGCAGGGCAGTTGGTAGTGTAACGAGTCGTCCTCGTGATCGGAGGATGGCCACTTCAAGGCCCGGACGTGTAAAAGTGTTCCAATGGGGAACTCATAAGCAGGGTGCTGTGGTACGTGAGAGTGGTGAAATGTTTCTGAATATATCAGAGATTTTAGTTAATATGTACATTGTTGGTGTGTATGTTTTGTTGAATTATACTGCATGATTTATATTGTAGGGAAGTGGATGGAACGCACACATCAACATCACACCAAGAATAACCTAAAACTCATCTTCTTCTTGTTCCTTTTGGCCTCATGTTGGAAAAATGTTCATTTATTTTGGCAAAAATAATGTCATAATTTTCTGTAGAAAATCAAGCGTGCCGTCTCCCCTTCTGTCACACTACGTCAGGCTTTTGCAGCTGCATTACAATAAACATTTAAATTTGAGAAAATAAATTGTGCCAGAAAATCACGATCTCAATTCGAAACAAAAAAAATCATGATTTATGTTTGTTCCAGAACCGTGCAGCCCCAGTTCACATAGTTCATGGACGATACATCACTCAATATATCGCTCAGGTCATGGATGCACGATAATATCAGAATCATATCAACATCAGAGCGACACTTAGATTAACTCGATATTTCCAGCTGATATTTCCTGCTGCATTTATTGTCCGTGTGAAAGGTAGCGCTTGTGTCCGGCATGTCCAGAGTCCGAGGTGGGATTTTATACGGCCCGCGTCTTCTGTCTTAAAACGTCTGGTGTTATTTTGTGGTAAAATTCTGATCACGCAGTGGAACGTTCACCAGCAGAATCTCTGGTCTTTACGCTCAACTCCGCCTTCCTCATTTATCAGCAGATATATGCATGAAAATATCAGATATTGGCTTCGGTCAGCAACTGTCTTATCGTGCATCTCTACTATTCATACTTTTCTCCTCTGACTAAATGCACTCATTTACATCCTCTTTCCTGCCGCAGTGGAAAACAGTTTACAACTCGGCCTGATCCTGAAAAGAATGTTTGTCTGAAAGTTGATTTTTTTTTCCCCCCCGGGGAGGAGGAGAAGACGAGAAAAATGTAATAGATACTTCAAATATTTCTAAAGATTTGCCCTGTGAACTCTGATCTGCTTCATCACGAGGGTGAGGAGGAGGAGCTGTGGGATTTTCCCATGTTCATCGCCTTGTTAAACTTCAACTCAAACTGCCCGACACACGAACCAAACCAACACATCTGTCCCATTTGCTGTGACGCAGGGCTGGGCGATACCAGCTCTAATCTCTGATTAACTGAACATTACTGAAGAATTGTTTTATTTTTGGTTGTTTTGTTTGTGAACTAGAAAAGCAAAGTTTAACTATTAAAGTTGTCTTTTCTAATGAATAATATTACTTTTTGGTTTATTTTGTTTTATCTCCTCATAGTTGACTAAAAGAGATGATACCAAACTAAAGGGGTAAGAGTGCCACAATTAAATTAAAAATATCAGCAATTAATTAATTAAATAAATGTCATAAATTATTTAAAATGGGAAATAAAAGCAGTGAAAGAGTTGCGTCATATTGACATAAAATTAATTAATGACTCATTGCGCACTTTGTAGCTAGACATCACAAATTAATTTTATATGTCAGTCTGACCCATCAAACTCACTGGGCGGGACTAACACTGATCTACTGTGTCTTTAGAAACATGGCCATTCAGCCAATTGTCCTGAGCAGCTCAGCGTTAGTCTCGTCGACTGAGTTTGATGGTACCAATGGTACCGTTCCCACATGTCTTACCATCTTTCTGAGGTACCTACATTTACAACATTCAGTAGATACTCTTATCCAGCGCCACTTCCATTTCACTAATTACAGGAACAGGAACTGGTAAAAGAACCTCTAAGGTACTTGTGAGTAAGGTACCACCCCCAAGCATCAAATGCAAAGGGCGCATGTTTCCATTGTGGTGGTGCTTTGGGGTGATGGTGGTCTAGTGGGTAGGATGCTCGCATCTGGACCAAGAGGTTGCGGGTGCGAATCCTACCTCCAGCACTACTGGATCCCTCAGCAAGACCCTTAAAGCCAAGTTGCTGCAGCGAGACTGTCTATGCAGTTAGGGAAAATGGACATTGCTCTGCATTACAGCATCTGCTAAATGCTGCAAACGTTAAACGTAAATGTAAATGCCATAACTGTGGTGCACAGCACAACTCTGGACTAGAGCATACTTCTCAGACTCAAAATAGCAAAACAAGAAGTGTTCTTTCTTCTATCAACACCACAAGCGAGTGGTTTATCTCAGTCCGAGGCCCTCAGTGACCTTCACATTTTCTAGAGAGAATAAAAGTAACTCCTAGCAGAATCTGAGTGATAAAAGTGTGGTCACATGTATTTTGGGAGGTGTTTGTTTCAGCAGCTACGCTCGGCTGGTCAGGAGCTGGAGGAGATAAAGTCTGATGAACAGGATTTTTTCCTGTGTGTTTCCTGCTTTATGTCACAGCTGTGTCGGAGAGAGGGAGAGTGTGTTTACAGAGCCGGGCCTGCTGGGAAGAGTCGAGACCGGGCCTTGCCAAAACTGGACACACACTAACGCTGCCTGAACCGGCTCGAACCCAAAAACCCCGGCCTGGCTCAGTGGGGGGGCGGCCTACCAAAGCACACTCCAAAACTCCAAAACGCCGTGCCACAGATCAGCCATAATGTTATGACAGGTGAAGGTATATATTATATAATAGGGCCGGGAGATTCAACCTCAAATGATTATCATGATTAACTGAACATTTTACATCGATAACGATCAATGAACAAATATTTTGTTTTGGGATTTTTATTATTTTATTTTACCCTCATGGTTCTTTGACATGGTTTGTACTGTAACTATTAAAGCGGGGATATTTTATCTAATGAAAGAGTGCATATCTTTGTGATTTTAGAATAATTGATAGAAATAGTCATGTGACACCATAGGTGGTAGTGGGTTTACAAGGCGGTACATGAACACACACTGGAGGAGGTATTAATAAAACCCTTTAAATCTGTTTTAATTAATTTTTGATTAATTGTCCAGCCCCAATATAATATAAATGGCCCCTTTGGCTCCGTGAACGGGTTGCCAATTCAAGTCCTGGACCAGTAAAGGTACCACTGAGAGACTTGTGAGCAAGAAACTGTCCCCAAGTACTGCCAAAAAGCTGCCCACTGCTCCTTCATGATAGAGATGCACTGATCTGATACGTGGATGTGATATGGGTCTGATAACGACTCTAACAGCTGGATCAGGTATCGGTGGCATTGGGCTGATCTATGGAGCTGATCTGTAAATGTGCTCACGCTCAGTAGGTTCTTCATGTGAAGTGTGACTGTGGTAAAGCTGGTTTATGGTTCAACATTCACACTAATTCCTACATATTGATATGACAATGAGCAGAACAAGCAACACAACACACTACAAGCCCAAAAGCACATCACACCATTATACTGTTTAATTTCCTTAACAACACCAGCTCTCACTCACAATCTCTGTGTTCCTGAAGTCACTTTTTAGCCCAGGGTAGGGGCGTCACTTCATCCAACACAGCATGTTTGGGAGTCATGTTTGAGGCGTTATTTTAATAATAAATCATAGCAGATACATATGGCTGTGTAATTATACAGTGTTTTGTAGGAAAAGCAGGATTTAAGTCGAGTATTATCTGAAGCAGAGCAGAATAATCTCAGTCTCCTCCTCACAGAGAAAAACACAACGTATTTATTAAACACTGCTATTGGATCAGTACTCGGGATTCGACTCATACACAAAGATCAAGTATCAGCATCGATATCGAAACTGAAAGAGTTGGATCGATTGTATACCTTTACAGATGGGTCAAATGCAAGATTAACTCAAAACTTTTACGTTGTAATTATGACTAGGTAAGAGTCAATGTGTTAATACACCACGAGGATGTTGCTGCATTCATGTGCTGTGTTCACTGACAAATAATCACTGGCTTAAAAAGTAACACAAACTGAGTAGGTTTAATCATAATCTTAATATTTAATGTGACATGACTTAACAACCCTAAGCACCTTCCTGTTGTTATTGTGGTTATTTATGTTCCACTCTTTTGACCCGATGTGGACAGGCAGGATAATTTAAAGACTGATGGGAAAAAGGGAGTAGGTTCAGTAGTTTCCACAGATTTAAGAGGGAGGGGCCCAGAGATTACCCAAGGCATGGGAGCATGACAAAACAGCTAAATATGGAAATTTACACCTTAAATACAGACATAATAACCAGTCCTCACTTTTTACTGCATGCATACAACCAAATGTCACCTCTGCAGATGACCCATCAAGTGAAGCAGCAATGGAAGATTTAAACACTAGAGACCTTACTCTGGCATTACCTCAGTGGTACCTTTGTCAGTCCCTGGACTTAGCGTGACCCTCAATCACGGGGCCAACTTATTTGTAACTAACAACCGTTGTGTTCAGTCACAGCGGTTGCTCGTCCCTTTACATTTGAAGGTAATTAAGTGCTTCAGTTACAGAGTAGTGAGAAGTGACACATTTTAATTCTGAGTTTCCTAACTAGTGGATTCAACACAAAACATGGGCTGAGAAAATGGCAGTCAAACAAACAAGTGACCAGTCACATGACCATCAGCCAAACAATCAGCTAAGCACAGGTACATACAGTAGAGAAGCACGGCAATGCGGTTTTATCTCAGATTTAAAAATGCTGAGTCCTGAGATTGATATTCTGCCACTTTATCTAACCAGGTAAAATGATGCAGGTTGTTGGTGGCTTAGTGGTAGGACACTCGCCTTGGGACACAGGTTGTGGGTTCGAATCCAACCTCTGACGTTACCAACACTGGGTCCCTGAGCAAGACCCTTAACCCAAGTTGCTCTCAGGGGAACTGTCCCTGAAATTAGGAGATGTAAGTCACTCTGGATAAGAGCATCTGCTAAATGCTGTCAATGTAAAATGTTACATGTCCTTAGTTCAGTACTCTTGATCATATTACACAGTTTAGACAAGTTCGCCTGAGTACTGCACCTTTAATAATGTCATTTACATAGCTTTATCACAACTTTCAGACATATCTCAGAGATCACAGATTTTATGTCATATCTCCAACCTTAACTTAAACTTAGCTTAAATACCACTCCACCTTTTCAGGGATTTTGGCTACTCTTTCTATCCATGTACAAAGATCTTAGTTCACTAATCTGGGACAAGCACAAGCACATACAAAGTACGGCACCTGAAATAACCTCTTGTGGTAACTATCTTTGTGGTTGCACTTCACATACATAGTTGCTACTGTTTTCAACTATAGAATCTTAGCATACATGAACAGTCACTTTTTACAGGACAACCCAAATAAGAAAGATTTTCTCTATTTTCTATATTTTATGTATATATTTATTCTTACTCTTTCGTTTTCTTATTTTTCATTCTAAACTCTATTCTTTGATCTGCACATGTATCATTCAGGATAAATTTAAACTGCATGTATGAATGTGACCAAATGAAATCTTAGCTTTAATATCTGAGGGCTGAAGTGTTGAGGGCTGAATGGATGTTTGAGATCAAATCTGTAACTTATTTAACATTACTTATTTGAAGTTGGCAGATTAACTCAAATCTTTTACGTTGTAATTATGACCATATTTAAGAGTTAATGTGTTAATACACTACACAGGAGCGTTATTTATTGAAACAGCAATATATTTTGGTTCTGTCGAGAAGTCAAAGCCATAGTCATGTCATCTTCATGTTCCAGGAATACAGTTCATGTTTATGTTTACAGACGGACTGTGCAGAGTACTGCTGCTAAGCTTGAGTACATTTACTGCAAAAGGGTAGAACATGATTGTAACTGCATAAATTGAAACTGTGCTTCTCCCCACTTGACTGCTGTCATAATACTTGCATATATTATTGAACTCACATATTAGTGATTGTGACTTTTCTCCACTTTCGACTGTTGTTATAATGCTAGCGCATTACTCAACATTTTTACATATTACCAGGTGTAATTTTCTCTATTTGACTGCTATTACTATATTTAATAGAGCAACTGTTCAGCATCATATGCGCATTCAATACAAAAAGATACAAAAACATAATTCCAGGAACAAATTTGTAGTTTTAAATTTTATAGTCTATGCATATATTTGCTTACTCTATGTGCCTTTTCTGTTCTTTATATTCTGTAGAAACTGGAGCCACGTCGACTTGTCTCTCTATGTACATGTGAACCTTAGAAATGACAAAAGTTTTGACTCTACTACAAGTATATACAAGTATACAAGAGAGGCATGACGTCAAAAGAACAAACAATGCACACAGAATAAGCAACATATATGTATACATATATATATATATATATATATATATATATATATATATATATATATATATATATATATACATAATATATAAACTAGTGGTAGAAAAAGAGCCTGTGCAATAATATAGTTACACTTTAAATTAGTGAAATAATGAAAGGTAAGATCTTTGTACATGGATAGAAAGAGCAGCCAAAAACCTGGATGTTGGAGTGGTATTTAGAACCGAATAATTTTAAAGGTTAGGGTTGGAGATATGACTAAAATCTGCATCTCGGATATGTCTAATCGTGATAAAAGTTACAATAAATATTTTTGATAAAGTCTGATACTAATATAATTAGTGCTGTAATATTGTTTGGAATGATATTTATGGGGTTATAAAATCATATGTCTTATTAAATAGTGAGATTATAATGAAGCCTAAACTGTTTAGTATGAGTTCTGAAATAAGGAAATGTAACACCATCAAAGCTGGTCCTGGATCGTTTTGCATTGAATATACAACATCAACATCTTTATATACAACCACTTACAGATTAAAGGTGCGTAAAGGGGATTTCTTACACAGCTAAAAGTACAAATGATTAGCATGTTCCGTTAGATTTTACTTTGAAACTTTAAGACAGACCTTAAAAAGTGAAGTTGAAGGGGTTAGGTGTTTTGGGATTGTTACAGGTTATTTAAAGAGCCCTCGTCGCCCTTTCTCACGCGTAAACACCACTTGCAACGGTCATGTATCTTTCCACCGTCAACAAGCATAACCCGATTAAATAACACATCGCCGTATGAGTTAAACTCCAGAAATCCAGCTGCTCTCAAATCCTCCAAATAAACAAGAGAATCTATCTTTATTTGCATCCCGGATCACCTTCTCCTCCGGTGCAGGACTCGTCGTCCTCCTCCGACCTCATCCACCAAACTTTACTCTTGCTCTTCTTAAACATGTCGACTAATCAAATCACCTCAAACACTAAGCACAAAATGAATAACGCTGAAAAGATTTGGTAAAAAGCGCGTAGTTCTCCTTCAGGCGTCGTTCTGTCAGATCACGTTGGTTAAAGCACCTGGACAGCCCCGCCTAGCGTTACGTGGCCCCCGCCCCCAGCCGTAACTCCTCCCAGATCCAAGTTGCTGAAGGAACGGTCGCGGTGTCATAGTAACAGGGGAAGGGGGGTGGAGCTTCCAGACCGCCCACCAGGATGTTTGGCTTTAAGTGAGTGATTATTTGTCTGATGCACCACAACCACATGTGACCTCTGGATTTGACCCATCCATGAAGGAGCAGTGGGCAGCTGACGTGCTGGGGGACGGTCCTTTGCTCATGAGTACTCAGTAGTACCTTTACTGGTTCAGGACTTGAACCTGCTGTGACCCCCTGATCATGGGGACAACTCCGTAACCATTACACTACCAACTGGAAAAGAAGATCTACGGCTGTTTTACTGTGGCCATAGTAACAGAGGTTGGAGCTTCACGAACCCCTAGGGAAGCAGTGCTCGTGGGCCCGTTACTTTTTGTCATGAGTACTTAGTGGTACCTTTACCGGTTCGAAATTCAAACCAGTGACCCTCTGATTGTGGGACCAACTCCCTAACTGTTACGACACAAACTGCTCTATTTGTACTTAAGTACGAGTATATCAAAAGCGCTAAGAGTGCAAAAATAAAATGAATACAGTAAATACATCAATAATAAATTAATTAAATGTGTCATAAATTATTTAAATAAAAGGTAAAAGATAATGCATTAATTAAATCTTATTAAGTATTCAACAGAGAAAAGAAGAAAGCATCATTAATGAATTCAATGAGGATGGATTATGATTATAGATAACAATATTTCATGTATAATAAAGCTGGTTTTTAAATTAATTTTTGTAGAATTCAAATACAATTTTTGTAGAAGCGTGAAAATCACTATGTATTAATATTTTTACATGACAACCTATTCACAACACATAACATCAAATCAGGAAGTATCCTTCATTTTAGTATCAATTTCTCTTGTCGGGTTTCGAATTGTATAAATAAATAGTGTATCGGGCTGTTTTACTTAAACTCATGTGGACACTTCCTGCCTTTTGCAGCTTCAATTTAACTTTTGCATTAGAAAGCATGGCCATTTATTTAGGAAAAAATTTGGATTAAATTTGCATTGAAGACAGAATGATTTGGTATTTGGTGGAATATAGTGAAAAGCCATCCGCGTTTCACGGTAGCCTGAAGCCATGTTGGCGAATCATTAACTATTGACTGCATTTGCATGGAAGTTATGCGGTGTCTCCAGATAAACAATTGCCACAAAAAAAACTAAGACAAAGGGCAAGGTTTAAGATTGAAGATTCAAGATGGTTTACTTGTCACATACCTAGATATACAAGTACAATATGTGGTGAAATGTTGAATGATCCAAAGACTACCAAATCAACTGATAGAATTTGAAAGTTAACAACAAGTTAAAATAAAGAAATCTTACAATAAACTAAAAGCTAAATAATATATATGCTTAAAGTATTTCTACTATCAGCAGTGATTATACATGTGCATATTATGGTAGGAACTACGTATGTAATGTGCCTTGTTGTAGGATGAACAAATAAGCAAACAGTTCTTAAATTCAATAAATTTACATATAGAATCTCTAGAAAGGACATTTGACATGCATATATAATACACATACTTGGCAACAGTGTTGTGCAAGTTACTTGCAAAGTGTAATACACTATACATTATTTGTCACTGGTATTCAAATATAATCGCTACCTTACAATATTACTGTCTCAGAATTATGGTAATTTGTATGACTTCTGTAACTTTTCAGTTACTTTGCAAAATAACTGTGAAAGATATAACTTGACATTCTAATATGAGAAAAAATATTGCGGATCATTAGATGCCCAGTAAAAGGTGATGTTTTGTAGCATAATGATTATGTGCTAACCAGGCACAAACATATGATTAATATAATTGGCAAAATGGGGCTTAAGAGACAATTCAAACATTAACAGCCAGGCCGGCAATGGCTAAATTTGTTTGGTTTGTTGGTTTTGTTTTGTTTTGATGACTAAATTTGAATAACATCATAATAAATTGGAATAAATGCTGAAGTCTAAACGGTCATCATTAAACAAAACAAAACTATATCCCATATTAATGCTTACTATAATGACAAGAAAAAGATGCATTTTCTTCGGTGTCATTCATATTCTTTGAATTCAAGAATTCTCAACATAAGTCGCTATAATGCTAGGAGTTGTTTTTTCAAATTGCTAGTGCCTTACATTACTACGTTACAGCAAAAAGTAATCCGTTACTGTAACTCATTACTTTTGTAATGCGTTACTCCCAACCACTGTGACAATAAACACCATTCTGATTCTCATTATGAGATGTAAGGCGGTGTGCTGCTTCAAGAGATTCCTGCAGAAAGGTGGGGCTGGATGATACGACGTCAAATCAGTATTAGGATTAATTTAACATTTAACCCCAGTTACAGTTAATGAACCATTATTTTGTTTTGGGGTTCCTCATTGTTTACTGATACCTTGTAAATACAGTATACTCTACTATTACAGCTGAATATTATGATATACAGTTCTGTCTTCACTTTCTTCAGATGACCACATTTCACACAGCACAGTTACAAATACTTTGAAATTATTGTACTTTTTTACTTGAAATAATGTGGTCATTGATCAAAGGTAAAATCAAAGTAAACTTTATTGTCATATCTGCAATATATTGTACAGGTATACAGAGAGACGAGACAACGTGGCTCCGGCTTTAACAGTGCAAAGAATAAGGAACAAGAACAAATAAGTCACATAGAGTAAGCAATACATAAATAAAATATCAAATAAACACTTTAAACTAGAGGTAGAAAGAGAGACAAATTGGTTACATGCGGTCAGCCTCTAATTATGGAATTAGAGTCTTTTACACTGAATGTTCTATACCAGTTTCAATATGAGACAATTTACAGTCAGTCTGTTAAATAAAACAGTATCTTTTATAAAGTCTGAGCTAAGCAAGTCACATCTAGTATGTGCAGATATTGTAATAGCAGTGGAGAACTACAGTCTGTGCAATACTTTCTATAATTTGTGCAGATACAGTCAGTGAGGAACTACAATCACTGATATGTACAATGTATTGTTAGTGTTTGTACTGTGATAATCTTGCTTTTTTTAAAAATCAGTATCAAGTTTGAAATTCTTGTATTGCTACAACTCTATTTTGGTTCTTAAGCCTGGACGATATCACTTCAAATCAATATTATGATTAATTCAACATTTTACTCTACATTTCTATCTGTAAAAGTATTAACGAATTTTAATAATCAAAATAATCATCATAGAAATAGATTAGAGAAGTGAGAACAGCTACACACAGTACCACTACAAAGCACGTGACCTCTGCATTTGACCCATCCGTGAAGGAGCAGTGGGCAGCTGACATGGGCAGCGCCGAGGCAGTGCTTGGGGATGGCACCTTGCTTATGAGTACCTCAGTGGTACCTTTACCGCTCCTGGATTCAAACCTGCAACCTTTTGATCACGGGTCGAACACCCTGCCGTCACACCACCAACTGCCTCCAAGATTACATCAATTAGAGGTTATGAATGCCAGTTTCAATATAATTTCATTAATTGCCCAGTTCTAGAAGGTCTTTGAGGTGGATTACCGGCCTAAACAACCAAGGTGATGAATGACTGATAAAAGCTTCTTCTGTGTAGCTACCCGTGGTCTAGCCTTACCACGCGTTTACTCATGTTGTCCAGTAAACAGACAGGATGCTGGCATGGTCAGGAGCCGTTTGCACGTCGATACCACTCTTGGCGCAAGTTTTTGTTTTGGTTTTACAGTGTTTTTTATCGTTTTCACGTGTCTCAATACCATGTTCAAAACACTTCACACACCCAACAAACCCATACACCATGTGAGCTAAACTGAGAAGACTTTTGAATTGCTTTCATAAAATAATACATTTAGTGACGTCTTCTTCCAAAATGTATAAATGCCTCTCTCAGGCAGTGTTCTAGTATATCTCATATATACACTAGAGATCTGGCAGAAAACATATCGGCGTTGATGAAAGTTTATGTCCAAGTGAAGAAGATAGGATTGATCAGGCTGTAGACTTTTGAGACACTAATGGACACTAGCCAAGCTGCTGGAGCTCAAACTGCTTAAAGTGTAACATATTGTTGTGCTCAATATTGAGGAGGTGGTCATAATGTTATGGCTGATATGTATGTGTATATGACTGTAAACAGTGACAGTTATTTGGTGCTTTATGGGAATGTATTTTCTTCTTTGACAGTATATTACGCACAACTGCATTTGATCTTTACTGTATTTGTTTGTATTGGTTTACTGTATCTGAGTAAAATATATATACAATATATAATAATATTGCATTTTGCATTATATCACATCTTACAGTAAATATTTTAATACCATATATATATATTAAATATTTTAATACTATACATATATACAGTATATATTCATTTTGCAGTGTAACTGTGTGTGAACTGTGTGCGAGTGTGTGTTTGTAAGCTCTCCAGTGTGAAGAGTTTTTGAACAAGTGGACATGGTGTTATGCCTCTTAATCTTTTGCTTTGTTTATCAACATGAGTTTGAAATTCAAGTATTCTTCTGTGCTACAATCCGTGAATGTGGCAGATCAACAACAACATCACTGAATCAAATGTAGTTACTAAATGTACTGCATATGTTCACATACTGACTGCATCTCCTCCATGCTCACGTGAAGCAGCTTCATCTGGCTGATTTTACCTCTTTCATCCTTTCCAACAGCTGAACTTCAAATCAATAATCCTAAGCGCCATTCGTTAGTTGAATAGATTCTGAATTGACAGAGAGAAAGAATAAATGATTTGTTGCCCACCCTAATAGTACCTTTAATAGCTTTATTTTGAATTGAATTTCCTTTTTTTAAGAATTTCTCTTCCTCCACTCCCAGAACTAGTGAGATCTCTGTAAGCTGAGTCATGGTGATACTCTTCTCCCTCACCACACACACACACACACACACACACACACACACACACACACAGTCTTGTATTACTATCTTTGTGAGGTCCTTCCATAGACTCCCCATAATGACTAGATGTATAATTTTGCACACCTACTGTCTAATCCTAACCTTAACCTCAGCTACCAAAAGCACATCTTTACACTCTTTTAGTTTCTCCAAATAAAAACAAGCACATTTTTCTATAAAAGTAATTTGTTCTCCTCATGAGGACCTCAAATGTCCCCATTAAAAACAGATAAAAGTGATTTAAGGGGACAAAAAGGTCCCCACAATGCCATAAATACATGAACACACACACACATTCATGCTGGTAGATGGATAACCTTCTCCTCTGAGAGAGGCATCCTGATATCACATTTCATGTAGCTGAGTTGTGAGGAAGGGGCAGTGTCATAGTCTGTGAATGTGAACCCTATTATATGTGTTCCTCTTCATTTCACGTGTGTGTGTGTGTGTCTGTGTTAAAACTGGCTGGTTCCAGTTTGGATTTGTGCAGCTTAGAGAAGTGGGTCACCTCATCAACAACCTGCTAAAGAGCACAGGTGACCGTCTACGCACACACACATCTACAACACCTCTCTCTCTTTCTCCCTCCCACTCTCAATTTCTTCTCTTTTCCTCCCTCCTTTCTCACACATTCTCCCCCCCCCCTTCTCACTTTCTTCCTCTCCCCTTTCTTTCTCCTCCTTTTCTCTCTCTCTCACACCTCCAGTCTCTTTTTCTCTGTCTCTTCTTCTCTCTCTCTCCCTACACCCCCTCTTTCAGTCTCTTTCTCCCTCACTTTCCCTCTTCTTTCCCCTCTCTATCCTCCTATCTCTCCACCTTTTCATTTCATTCTGTTTTTCTCTCTCTTCATCTCTCTCAATCTCTTTACCCCACTCCCTCTCTCACTCTTTCTCTCTTCATCCCCTCTTTCTTTCTTTCTTTCTTTCTTTCTTTCTCACTCTCTCCCCTCTTATTTGCTTTCTTTCTTTCTTTCCCTCCCTTCCTCCATCTCTCACTTTCTCTCTTCATCCCCTCTTTCTTTCTGTCTATCTCCCTCTCTACCCTCCTCCTCCTCCTTTCCCTCCATTCTCCTTCCCCCCCTCCTGTTTATCTCCATCTCTCCTTTCACCCTTCTTTCCCTCTACCACACACACACGCACACGCACACGTATCTGTCCAGTGTAATGATCACCAGATTCTATGAGTGTAATATGAGATCTAGATGGCCTTTGTATCAACGCCCCTACTGCCTAGAAGCTTTGTGCCTCTATTAGGCTCAACTTTATCTGATTTTGTGTGTGTGTGTGTATTCATGTATTTATGTGTTTGTGGAGGGGGCCTGACTGTCCCCTAAAAGAGAGAATAAACTATGATTTGTCCTATGATTTTACTTTCCCAAGGGGCCACATGACAAATTTAGATTGATAACTGAACCAATAGGCTGTAATTAACTCTGCTCAACTGAACTTCATTTAAAGACAGACAGAATTGTTTAGTTTTGATGAGCTCCTACTAATAGTAGATGTCATGGTTAAACTGTTCATGTGTGAGAGCAGGGCATGTTATATCTTCATCGCACTTTTTGCAGAAAATACATTCTACAACAAAAGCAATATTGGAAATATATACATTTTGCATTTATTCACCTTCAAAATAAAATAGTGGACCCTTCTGCTTTTGGTTTGGTTTATTAATCTCCTTTTGATTTGCCCTTTTGTCTCCTCACCCTCCGCCTCTCTCTTGTGTTTTTCTCCCCCAGGCATGACTCCCAGTGTGCTTTCCCTGGCTGGTCAGACTGCCTTGGAGGCTACTGAGTCTGGGCCATTGTCAGCTCACCTCCCGAGTCTTCAAGCGTAAGGACCTCGCTTGTTCCGGTTACTCTGGGAGGTTCTCCTCCATTACCCAACATCTACGACTGGGAGCATGGGCCTCACCTTTCTTTTGTGACTTTGTGCTTGTTTTTGTGTGCATTTGGACTTGTTTTTTCCCTTTTGTGTCTCACCTGCCCTCAATAAACTGTCACTCTGCCTGCAACAGGTCCTCATTCCCTTCCCTTCTCCTCACCGCGACCGCACCCATGACAGATCTGAACTATGGCCTTCCCATATTGAGATTTTGAGCTAATTTAAACACATCTATATAACTCTAGGTGAGTTGGAAAATGAGCCTATTTTCAAAAAAAAGTGGAGTGTTCCTTTAAGGCAAGTGAGGTGTCAAATGAATCAGCAGTCTTAGCCTGATATTGAAACTTGAAGGAAGTGCGTGAGAGAAAAAGAGAGAAAAACAGACATATTTTGTTATTTTTTCATTTTTAATAAAGGTCACACCGGTTTCTACATGTTTCTTTCCACACAGAAATCACTTTGCAAACACATTCATTACTGTCCACAAGAGGCTTGTCTTAAAAACACACTTTTTAAATTTACAATTAATGTAATGAACAAGTCAGTGTGAAGATGAGAATCTCAGCCGGGAGTGCAACTGTGAAGCTGGACTTCCTCTAAGCGCCACCAACACAACATTAACACACACACTTAGGCTCTAATTAACAACGTCTGATCCCGTGTTAACACCTTGGCCTAATTCGAATCAGACATGCTCTCTCCGTGTCGTCTCTATTTGCAGCAGCTCGAGCCGACTCTAATTGGATGAGGAAGAGACGAGATTAAGTTGTTTTTAAGCCTCACTTTTCTTCCTTATCGCCGGGTCTCCGTGTCATTATTGACTCAGCACTTACACCTCCATCTGGGGCAGGCACAAATCCAAATACATTCCACTGTCGGTGAGACGTACATCCATGAAGGTGCAGTGGGCAGCTGACATGTTCCACACCCAGGGAGCAGTACTTAGGAACGATATCTTGCACATGAGTACCTCGGAGGTACCTTTAACGGACGGGGATTTAAACCAGCGTGTTCACCCGGTGATCGGATGGTTGCTGGTTCAAATCCCAGGACCAGTAAAGGTACCACTGAGGTGTTCATGAACAAGGTCCACAAGCGCTGCCCACTGCTCCTTGGGTCACTTTCATAGTACACTGAAACTGTTAAAGGAATACTCTTTATATTTACAGACTGTACAGTATACTCATGTTAAACTGCTGCTAATCTTGAATATTTTTATTGTATGATTGTATTATATGATAAATGTAAATGTTTTCTCCACTTGACTCCATTTGCACAAATTATTGAACATTATTTCTACATATTATTGACTGTAGTTTCTCACCTGATTGTTAGCTTAGATGCTATAAAGGGACTGTTAAAAGACAACTCCAGAACTATAACTGTGGTTTGAATACAACATGTAACTGAATTAAGGGAGAGGCGGGGCTTAACCACATTCGATTGACAGGTCATATTAATAAATATAAATAAACGTGCACCGTGAGTCAAAAAAAGGAACATATACCACAACTTTGGCAAATATTGAGTGATTTTTATCATTATTTCACGCTTGCATTTAGGATCTTAAGGATTATTGTATTGCACTACACTCCGTAAAACATGCAGCTACAACAATGACACTGATCAGAAACAATGATATTTTCATATTAACGATAAGTGAAAAATTTACAGTGAACAAATTAATTTTATAACCAAATCCAACAACAAAGATTTTTTTTTTCAAATAAGTTATGAAGATTGTTTTACATCATACACAGAGTCACTAACGCCACTGGCTGATAGCGTCTTTGCTCTGGACGACTTGTAACAATTTTAGGGGTGTGTAACAGTACTACAGTTACACGACTAAACTGTGGTGGGCAATACAATCATTTTGTTAAAAATTTAACTGTGAAAAATAATATTTTTAAAAATTTGTCAACATTTGCCAAAGTTGTTGTTAAGTTATTGAGCTCCATCTTTGACTCACACGGTATATTTATGTCATTCATAACTATAAAGACACAAACAGAACACAGACCCACACTGTGTAACGTTGCAGTTTTGTAAATAAATCTCAATTTCTGTAGTTTGTGTCATCTCATAGGATCTACAAACGTTTCAAAAAGTGTAACTTGTCATTTAATTATCATTAAAATTACAGTAACAATCAATTGTTTGACTCCTTGGAAGTACAAGTTAAAGAAATGAGATTTGGCTTAGCATGCAGGTTAGTAGTGATGACTGTAATGATGCAGAATTTTTGGATGAGATTTAAAATGTTTAAGTCTTGACCCTGACGGCTGCCTAAAGCCAATCTGTAAAGCCAAGGATAATGGCTGCCATTTTGGGCTGTTTGTGTGCTCTTCCCTGTTGTATAAGCATGAACATCTTCATGGTCAAATCCATAAAATATCAATATCATCTAAATACCAGTTCAGCTACTCAAACCTCTACTACATTAGCTGAGAAAGAGTACATGTGCACAAATAAAACAATATTTTCTAAATTTGTCATAAATAACTTAACTAATTTACTGCAGTAAGCACTGGGTTTTACAATAGACCTCTTAACTAAACCACTGCAACTCATTCACTATTATAACCAATGCTGCAGGTAAATATTGCTAATTTAATTCTGTCATTATTTATGAAATATACTGAGAGTGCATGTGAAAAGTGCCTAATTGCATTTTAACTACACTAGAATATTTACTATTTAATATACTCACGGTGCATTTGAACTCTGTCTAAGTGAAATTGCAATATTTAGTGTTTAATGAAATATTTGTATTTGATACTTACTTTGGATTATTATTATTATTCAAATAATTAAGAATATTTATATTTTAAAGCTGGATCATTTTGGGATAATATTTCAATATTTAACTATGTTTTGATTTTTACAGATCTAACAGAACTTGTGACTAACAGTAATTCAGTTAAAGGGTTGGAGGAACAATTTTAGAATTGGACCTCATTCTTGCTGCAAACATAGTAATGTCAACCTCATTATGGAAACTGCTACAGGCTGTAGACTAGGAGTGTAAATCACAATATTAAATTGATTCAACAGACAACGATTCAGCATCTGCTGGTATCACAAAGTCTGCTATGATATGATTTTGGTTTCAATACGATTCAATTCAGGAGCGATCGATATGAGACAATATCATATACTAATTTAACAATCTTCTCTTTTAATAAAAATAGAACTCCTGTTCTATATAAAGTGACATGACAATATGTATGATGTCTGATGAACATTTTCATGTTGGAATGATGCTATAAGCTCGATGATCATTGAATCAATGTGGATCGATATGTCATTACACCCCTACTGTGGACTGGCTTCAGTCTAAAAACACTAGATAACATTACCATAATATTCACGTGTATAGTTACCTGTTAGAGAGGGACCTAAAATCTCTATTTTGGGAAACCTATATTTCTCTGACGTATCTTTTGGCTTTAGTTTCTTTAGTTTGCATAAGTAAGGAATAAATCAGGATGCTTTTTACTACATCTTTTACTGGCGTAACTACGTATGTGATAAATAAAGCATCTTTAGTTTAATATACAGAATTTAGGATCAGACTGGGGAGAGCTTGGTTGAGGATCGGCCATCCTCGCAGACACATCAGGACGATGAGTTTAAACATGACGAATGGATTGTGTAGATAATTTATCAATAAAATGAATAATAACTGTAAAATAACTCTAAATGGAGAATTTTCATTCCTATGTTTTCATTAATTCCATAATCATTAATGATAATGAACGAAAATATTAAATTCTATCGTGTCAGCTAACATGTATATAACACAAACTGTATAACCCTAGTGTTAAGCTCCACCTCGTCCAGTGTGTTATTTCTCCGTTGTTTTCAGCGCTGGTGTTGAGCGCAGCAGGCGTCTTGAGGGTGTGTGTTGAAGTGTGAGTTGGCGTGAGCTGAAGCCTGACACCCCGATGCCCATCACACCCAAAAACAGGACAGAACGGGGCAAAAGAGGCTCGTCCCTCTGCAGCCGCCTCCAACACACCTGGGTCTGCAAACGGAGCAAAATGAGCACGAGATGTCACGCTTCCATCCCTACTTTACAACAATCAAACTGTTGACCACATTCTGTCAAGTACTTATCGCAAGTAAAGACACTTTTAAAATGTTGTAGCTTTAAAAGTAGCTTTGTGTGACATTTTACTACATACTGTACAGATATATACACGTGTGTGTGTTCTATTAATATATACAGTAAATATAACAACAAGGTTGTTAATTGTATGTCCTTAATGGATCTATGTATAATAAAATGTGGATTTGAACATTTGAAACCTGAGTGAAATAGAGATTTAAAACAAGCATCTCGTGCCAAGTGACAAGAAATCCAATCATCTAGAATTAACTAGAACCCTGCTGTTCACTGTCTGCAGTCCGGATTAATTTAAAGCTTTCACATAATAATCTTACAGGTGAAAACAATCTACTGTGTCCTTTAATACTTAATTTATTAGCTCTACGTTTTATCGTTACTGCTCTCACTGTCGTTGTTTTATGGTATGACAAATAGGTTTACACTTAAATATATATTCTGTTAAAGTTAAAGAATTTTACATTCTCAATCAGTGCACAATTCTGGTTCTAAGAGCACACTTGAACATGGTAGATGCATTTTGGTTTGACCAGTATGAAGGTCATATGTGAGAACATATTAACATAGTGTGTGGATTTAGATTAAAACCACAATTTCACATTAAAATGCATGTCTCTGAGCAGGTTTTTACTGCTCTTCAGCGTCTGCTCACCTGTAGGTAGCGAATGTATCCGGGAGTTAAAAGAGGAAAACGGAAAAACATCTCAGAGGCCTGACTGCTCACTTCCCTGGCACGAGACAGCGGGAGATTCCTCACACACACACGCTCCTGTGTGACACTGGTCTGATCTTTCAGCTCTCTTTACACACACACACACACACACACACATCACCAGAGCACGGCTTATAAAGCTCAGCTGCTTGTGTAAGGGGCCACGTGTCTGTCTGGGTGTGTGTTCCCTGTGTGTGTGTGTGTACATTTAGAACCAGACACGCATTACAATTAAATTCTTTCTTTCTTTCTTTTTACAGAGCTTTATTCCTTTCACGTTCAAGCTTTATCTTTTTCTTTCTTTTTGGACAAAATCATTTAACTTCATAAAAGAAACACATGAATTAACATTTTTCTTCTTTCTTTCTCTCTCTTTCCCCCTTTACTTCTCTGTTTCTTACTCCCTCTCTTTGTTTCTTTCACTTTTTTCTCTCCTTCCTTCCTTTTTTATTATCCTGTCTTTCTTTCTTTTTTTCTCTTTTGTTGACTCTCCTTCCCTCTTTCTTTCATTCTCTACTCCTTTCTTTCTTTCTTTCTCTCTCTTTCCCTCTTTCTTTCTTCCCTTTTCTCTTTCTCTTTTTTGTCTTTCTTTCTTTCATTCTATCTGCTTTTTTTTTTTTGTATCTCCTTCCCTCTTTCTTTATTTCTTGCTAGTAAAATAACGTTAAATGTATAAATATAAATAATATATATTATATATAATCCGTCCCTCTCCATCCCTCACTCATTCTTTCTGTCATTCGTCTTGCTCTTTTCTTTGTCTCACCTTCCATCTTTTCTTTCTTTCTTTCTTTCATTTATTCATTTATTCATTCGTTCATTTTCATTCTCTCTCTCTCTCTCTCTCTCTCTCTCTCTCTCTCTATTTCTTGCTAGTAAAACAACTTTAATAGCATGAATGTAAAAGGCGCGTTAATGCGTTCAGGCAGCGGGTTGGCCGCCTCATTACGTCACTACTGTGCGCCGCCTCCCTCATCGTCGCGATTACGTGTAAACTGTGCGCCGTCCAGTGTCAGCGTTTCCCTCCGTCATGAGTCTTCTCTCCGTTATCGAGAACCGAAACCCACCGAGCAGCAGCTGCTGAAACCGAAACCAAGCGAGGCGTGGCGTGGCGTGGCGTGGCGCGGTGAGGGCAGCGCTGGTTCTCCTCCCTGCCCGCGGTCTCGGTCCTGCTCTGGCCAGCTAGCCGTTAGCTGTTAGCCTGCTGGCGGGGCTTCTCCTGCGGTGTGAGCCGAGTTGTGTGCACGTTTACCGGGATATAAAAGTTCCGTATCGTCGCGGAGAGAAGATTATATTCAAGTCCGATCTAACTAACGAGGTGAGAGACATTACTCATAAGTTGCTGCATAAAAACTACCCGCTCAAAATGTCCTCTTTCCTCTAAATTAAAATGGATATTGATGTTGTAATGCATCCTCTGAAAGTCACTTGTACTTTTGCTACTTTTCTGTGGTGATATGGCGTAAGTTGTGAGCATGCAGTGGAACTTTTATGAGCAACGTCTCTTGTCTTTACACGTTCCACTAATCACTCACTGTGTATGTAAAAGTATGTGATCTAAACTGTTATTAAGGCTGTAGTCTATTTTGAAACAACAGGCAGTGTAATCTACATGTAAATAAATGTGTTGATGCAGGTGTGGTAAGCCATGATGAAGAGGAAGGGAGACGCCACAGATGAGCCTTCCACCAAGAGGAAGAAGCTTCATCGTGAGGACAGCTCTGATGAAGACGAGGAGTCCTCGCAGAGAACCACCAGTCAGGGTTAGATCAGTGCAGAGAAATGCTTAGCAGCGTTCTTTTTTGGCTAAGAATTGAGATCACAATTTTCTGGCACAGTTTATTTTTTGATGTAAATGTTTCTCATAATGAACCTGCAAAATTGTACACAAATGTGGTGTAGCAGAAAGGGAGGGGGAGACCGCACTAAGGGTCAATTGATTATCGGGGGCAGATGTTAGACATTTTGCTGATTATCAGTATCACTGTTTAATTTTGACCATCACTGATATATCACTGCTACTGTGGCTCCGCTGCCGTCTCTTCTCTCTGTGCCGTTTGCTCTTGACTCACTGCTTCATCTAATGTCCCGCCCACAACGGCCTCTGATTGGCTACATGTCACACGAGTAGGAGCCAATCAACACTGAAGCCTTGTTGTCACTCACACACGAACGCAGCTTGAAGCTCTGAGAAGGAGAGAGGAGAGTTCCAGCTGAGCTTGGTGTTTGCACTAAAGGTCGACCGATATGGGTTTTTCTAAAGCCGATGCCGATATTTAGAAGTCAGGGTCAGCCGATGGCCAATATATGCTGCCGATATTTTTTTGGCCAATAATTAGACATTTCCCCTCTGTTTGTGTAGTAAAATATCACACTAATTATAGCTGCTCAACTCCATATTAAAGTCCTGGTTGGTGTCGTGGTCGTGTGATAGATATGTATATGAAGGATCATAGCAGAATCGTTCCCTGTTTAAAAGGAGCTTTGTGTTTCCAGCAGATTCTAGTCAGAGTGAGTCTCTGAGTGATGCAGAAGAGCAGAGGCCGAGCTTCTCCCGACCCCCAGCATCCCAAAATGAGCAGAGCAACGACGCGCAGCAGGGCTCGTCAAACTTCGCCATGTACAACAGCGTCTCCCAGAAACTCATGGTAACACACACACACCTACAACACTCTCCCCCTCACTTTCTCTCTCTCCTCTCTTTCTTTCTCCCTCTCTCCTCTCTTTCTTTCTCCCTCTCTATCCTCTGTTTTCAGATATTTGGTCTTTATCAACTTTATTTCTGTAATTTATATATAATAGCTAATGTTTGTTAATAGCTATATAATATAATATATAATAGCTTTGTTTGTTTGCACTGGAAATAACCTGAAGCCACGTTGTCTCGTCTCTCTATGTATCTGTACAGTATATAGCAGAGATGACAATAAAGTTGACTTTGACTAATGTGAAGAGATTTTGTGCTTTTTTACATTTACCATTTTTGTTCTTTTGTTATAAAATGTTCTTGATTCTGAATAATTTTTAGTCTTAAAATTTATTTTAATAGTTTTATATCGTTCATTCCATTATTGTAAAGGACTTTGAGCTGCATTTCTTGTATGAAAGTAATTCTGATAATCATACAAAAAAATCTTTATTAGTGTAGTATCACATATATATGCAGTATATTAGTATTTATATTAATTATAAGTATTCATATATTTTAATGTAGATATTTTAGTGTAATGATTTATTACAATTTATAATGCTAATACTAATTCATTATTTTTTATTACTGTTATTAACTAAAATTGTATGTAATAATTTCTACATACATACAATATTATAAATATAAATGTAATTTATTATACACAGTATGTATATTATATACACTATATATAAATTGTTTATATGTATGAATATATTTTACTTAAAATATTATTATTATTGTTATTATTTATTTTGGACATCACCCGCGGCCCCAGTGGTTCAGATGATGAATGAATTTTGGATGTCAAATGTCGTGAATGGGAACGCTGTCATAACATTATGCAATTAGACTGTGTTTTAAAAGTTTGTTTTGTGTGTGTTTTTAGGCCAAGATGGGCTTTAAGGAGGGCGAGGGTCTGGGGAAGTTCGGTCAGGGCCGGAAGGAGATCGTGGAGGCGTCGACACAGCGTGGGAGGAGAGGGCTGGGGCTCTTGCTGCAGGGCTTCCAGGGAGATCTGGACGTGGACTGGCACGAAGAGCAGGAGGTAACACCACGCCACACTGCTGTCACCAGGGTTAGGGTTTTCATATCACACTCTCCTAACTCAAACATTCTCCCTCGTAGCCCTCTGCTTTTGAGGAAGTGTCGTGGTTCCCCGAATGTTCCACAGAGACGCCAGATTCTGACGAGCTGAGGGACTGGATGACCGTGGGAGACGTACGCTAGCAACACACACACACACTTATACTGATCGCTCTTAACACAATTTCACACTCTTATAAATACCCACCTTCTGTGTTACAAGTAATCAATAAATCACTTAAATATAGATTTATTATAGACCACTGCGCGCTCAGAATTAAGGCACAAATGGTGGTGGTGACTACCGCAAACCCTCAACACGTATTAACATGAGCATCTAACACCATCTAATAACCGAGTGTAATATGAAACCAAAGACATTGTAATATCGTCAGCTGATGTGTTCCATCATATCACACAGCTCTAGTAATAAACATATTCCTCTGGTCAGTGTGGCACTAGGTGTTATCAAATTTCTGCCACTGTTATTTAAATAAATCATTTACTTGAAAGTTATTGAGATTGCGGTGTAAAGTAGCCTTCAGACATGATTAATTCTGCTTTTATGGACGGTGTGGAGTTGAAGGTGTTGTGATGGAGCTTTGTGCTGTGTGTTTGCAGAAGAAGATGAAGATTGAAGATGAGGTTGAGTTTTGCTCAGAGGAGCTTCTGCACGCCCTGCTGCGATGCAAGGTCAGCTATAGTGTGTGTGTGTGAGAGTGTGTGTGTGTGAGGATACTGTGATAAAGATGAGATTTGTAGCTATTTTGTATTGTGAGTCGGATGTACACTCCCCGATTCCACTACCACTGATGCCGGTCCTGAAGTTGGGAACTAGTGGCAAGCGCCCCACATTTGAGCAGTTTGAGTCGGGTGACGACACTGCGATCACATCACACTCACTAACTCACTCACTCACATATCACACCTACTAAGTGAATTTAAGTCAGTGATTATTTGTCGTTGTGAACACAGCACGGCACACAAAACGTGAGCTCCACATTTTACCCGTCCGTGAAGGAGCAGTGCTTGGGGATGGTACCTTGCTCTTGAGTACCTCAGTGGTACCTTTACTGATCTGGGACTTGAACCGGCAAACAGCCCCCCCGATACACTCAGCAACAACGACGGAACTACAGCACTTACTTGTTCTCATTAGCAGCAGTGGTTTCTAGGATCCAAACCACCACTGAGTCAAATCTGTCTCTTTAATCTTTCATCACACCATTTAAATACGAGGGCTGCACGATGATATCACAATTATATCGGAATCAGACAGTAAGTGCTTCATTAAATCATCAACATCAGAGCGACGCTTAGATTAACTCGATATTTCCAGCTGATATTTGCTGCTGCATTTATTGTCCGTGTGAAAGTTAGCGCTTGTGTCAGGCATGTCCAGAGTCCGAGGTGGGATTTTATACAGCCCGCGCCATCTGTAGCTTAACGGCTCTCTACACACTAGGTAGTGCACATGGAGTGTCACATGCGCCCTATTTGACTTGGTACACTACATAGGGCGGGAAGTGACTTTTTCTTAAATGTTGTGCACTACGCTGGAAGTGCTCCGCCCTCGCTCCACTCTGCTTTCACGCTTACTCGACTTGGCGCTGTGTTAGAAATGTCAGAGTGGTGCCGCTATTGGAGTTTTGGCAATCTTGTCTTTACACACTCCACTCTGCCTTCCTCATTTATAGGCATCAGTATCAGCAGATGTAAGCATGAAAATATCGGATATCCCCGAGCGAGGTTCTTTGGAGGTTCTTGATAGTTGTAAAATCGTTAATGGCTTGTCGCTAGGCTGTGGAGGGCTCCGTACTGATTTCAACTTCCTTTAAAATTGTGTGTGTGTGTTTACTGCAGAGTGTATTTGATGACTTGGAAGGTGAAGAAATGAGGAGAGCTCGCACACGCTCCAACCCGTACGAAACTATTCGAGGGGCTTTTTTCCTCAACAGGTAACACACACACACACACACACACACACTAGGGCTGTGCGATATGACCAAAACTCATATTCCAGTATGTGATTTTATATCCCGATAACAATATATATCACAGTGTTGGACATTTTCTGCAAATTCAGTTGAACTTTTACAAGCAAACTCTAGTGCCTGTGTGCACTCAACTCCACACGCTCCTGTGGAACACCAAAGATGCCATCATTCACATATATTTTGACGCAGTTTACCGTAAACACCTCTAACGTTGTTTTATTAGTTAAAAACTTTTTTTTTTTGCGGTGCTCTAATACACCAGTGTTTTTTTATGTTGTTGTTAATGCTGCTTTTCTGGGCTCTCTAGTGACTTGTGGTCAAATGCCGCTGTTTACCAGGTCAGTTGTGGCACCTTTGGCGTTTCATAGATCAGAGTGTGAGAGCGCATGGTGTTTTGAGCGTGTGCGAGCAGAGTTGAGCACACAGACGCCAGATTTTGCTTGTGAAAGTTTAACTGTGCACTCAGAGTTAATATACAAATGTAACACCGTAGAATTCTCTGTGTCTACATCCACATGGTGCCGTGGTGACTGCTACAAACCCTCATCCAAACCATCAGCACATATTAACATAAACGCTAGATTTTGCCACACCATGTCGCTCGCAGCCTCTGTGTCCCCTGATCATTGTCGCGCCACAGGTTTAAACTAATACATTTTGAGATATTATTTATTAATAAATAATTTAGCATATACAATATTCAAGATTCTTTAAAATCTTGAATCTTCATTCATTATCCAAACGGCATAATCCCAACCGGGGTCTCGGGGGAAGCGGAGCCTATCCTGGGAACTTACGGGAGCAAGACGACGGTGACCAACCCTGGGACAGTTGCCGACACACCACAGGGTCTTGAATCTTGACTAAATTATTTATTAATAAAATTTGTATTGTATCGTAGAGCTGCAGCTATCGATTCTTTTTGTAATCGAGTTTTCTGTCGATTTTCTTATCACATTTGTTTTTAGGCTTATTCTAGTGTGTGAGTAGAAGTTAGCAATACATGCTTTATGTTGTTGTATTTAGGCACGCCCGGCACTACTCACAGTTTAATGTGTAAATGTTGACGTTATGAAATCAGCACATTTCTGATGAAAACGGACTCGTTTTTTTAGCTTTAGGTCAAATAAAAGAACTGAAAGAACAATAAAAGAACATTGTTTTATTCTTGAGTTGCAGAGTTTTAATGATCTATTATTGTCTATTTATTATCTGTGGCGTAACATCCTAACACGTCTTTATCCGTTTGGTATCCATCAGAATATAGAATAACATTTTTTAACAAATACATTTTCTTTATTTCTTCTTTGCTATTGATTACACTATAACATTGTAAACTTGAAGAAAAAAATCTGATCAGTTGAAACTGAAGAAATACTGAAGTTTTTGGTCATTTTGAACCAGTTTGGCCTGTAAAATGAGCCTTTCTTGAAGAGAACTACATTTCCCACAATCCGATGCGCGCCACTCGGAGCCGCGGCACAATAAAGCGTTTAGCGTGCGTTACAGAATAAACGGTGGAAAATCTATGGGAAGCTCAAACGGCTGTATTGTGAGTAGAACGCTGGTTGTTGTGGTTGTTTATCAGCTACGTGTGTGTTGTGTCTGTAGTAACGGGGACGTTTAAACTGAACTGGAGCGTTGTAGCGAGTGATGACGCTAACGCGGGCGCTCACAAACGGTGCGTGTTTACATCACAAACATGTCATTTATGGATTTTTACGTGTTTACTTCTGTTTTTGTGCACGGAATATCTCACAAATACTTTCACATGCTGAGGGATCAGGTCCTGTCTTGATCGCGTCTCTAAAAACGTTGTGCGTCATTAATAAGCGTCCGCGTGAAACACCAGCGGCGCATGCACTAGAGACTGCAATGAATTAAACTTCGATTCTGGAAAAATTGCCTCCACCATTTTTTGTAATCGAATTATTCGAGTTATTCAAATAATCGTTTCAGCTCTATTGTATCGGCAGATATCCAAATGTACAATATCGTCTTGGACATAAAAAAGTGCTATCCTGCCATCTTCACTAGATATCCCAGACATCAGCCATGCTAAAAATCTAAATACAGGACACTAGATACAGTCTTTATTTCTGTCCTACTGTGCGTTTGAGTTGAACACGTGGACCATACGTCATGTAACGCACCTGTCACATCTCCCTCCCTCTTTATGGTACAGAGCGGCTATGAAGATGGCCAACATGGACCACGTGTTTGACTGCATGTTCACCAACCCCAAGGACCCTCAGGGGGTAAGAAGTGCACCGCAGGCCCAGGCTCCACCGACTGGGGTTTTACAGGGTCGATATCCATCATTACTGACATATTGAATCTCTGCAAATCTGCTGTAATACCACGCTGCTGTGCTTCAACAAGGTTTATGAAATATACAGATGATCGGTCGACCCGCACTACAGGCTATACATGTAGCTGTAATATGTACCTGTGTGTGTGTGTAGAAGCCGCTGGTACGTGATAAGGAGGGGGAGCTGCTGTATTTCGGGGACGTGTGTGCCGGGCCCGGCGGCTTCTCCGAGTACGTGCTGTGGCGTAAACGCTGGCACGCGAAGGGCTTCGGCATGACGCTGAAGGGAAACAACGACTTCAAACTGGAGGATTTCTACGCTGCGCCCAGCGAGCTCTTCGAGCCTTACTACGGTACAGAACCAGTCCCCGTGTCTTCCCTTCAGTCTTTTTCCATATTAAACCCTTACGAAAACAGTGTTTCAGCAGGTTTGCCACAAACTGGTGGTTAATTTCTGGGAAACAGTGCAGTTTGTAGTGAACTTGTAGTGAACTTTTGGTGACAGAGGTGACAGGTGCGCGAAGTTTTCTAGAAGTCCACCGCAGGTTTACCACAAACCTAATTTGTGTCAACATTTAACTGTTTACCAAAAGCCTACATTTTTGTAAGGGAAGCCAAAAGCGCAAGAGAAAACGTATTCTTCTCATGTTCATTTCCAAAACCAAAGCGGCCAAAAGTGATAAGTTGCACTCAATTAGAAAATGGAGCAAAAAAAATGGGACTGTCTTGCAGGTGAGGGTGGTGTTGATGGAGACGGAGACATCACACTGCCCGAGAACATCAGCGCATTCCGGAACTTTGTCCTGGAGAGCACGGAGAAGCGCGGACTCCACTTCCTCATGGCTGACGGGGTGAGAACACGCCTGACCGGCCCCAGAGACACCTCACCTCTCTCTCTTTCTCGCCTCATAGGAGTCTTTGGACAAATCTTAGGATATTAATGAATAAGTATTAATTTTACAAATGGCCGCTAAACCACATCAGCTGCTGGTGGTGTAAAGCTGGTGGTGCTGTGTTTATTACTGCAGGGTTTCTCAGTGGAAGGTCAGGAGAACATTCAGGAGATCCTGAGTAAACAGCTGCTGCTCTGCCAGTTCCTCACAGCGCTCTCCACCCTCAGAACAGGTACGGCAACCCACAGCCGGCGTCAACTTTAACACCAGCGTCTCTCTTTATTACGGGGGGGTTGGAGCTGCGCGATGCGGCCAGGGTCTCATGCACTGATAAGGTTCTATAGCACAGTACATCTGGGCAGTTGGTAGTGTGATGGTTAGGGAGTTGGCTCGGTGACCGGGAGGTTGCTGGTTCAAGTCCTGGATCAGTACTGTTTACAGCAGTGTGTGTGGATGGTTTGGACGACGGTTTGCAGCAGTCACCACGGCACAGAGAATACTATGGTGTTATATTTTTGTATTCATCCTGAGTGTGCAGGGAACTTTCACAAGCAAAATCTGGTGTCCGTGTCAAACTCTGCCTAAACCTGTGCTACAAACACTCCACACCCTCGAGCTCAGAGCTGTGGAAGGCCAAAGATGCCACAGTTCATCTTAAAGGCGCCTTTCTAGAGCAGTAAAAAGTGCTGCGTTCTGCAGACATAAAATTCAGTTGAATTGAGTATTTCTTACCAATGCCTGTTGCTGTGAAAGTGCTGCTGGGTTTACTGTTTTGTGTGTGTGTGTGTGTTTAGGAGGCCACTTTGTGTGTAAGACGTTTGACCTGTTCACCCCGTTCAGCGTGGGTTTGATCTACCTGCTGTATCTCTGCTTTGAGAGAGTTTCCCTCTTCAAGCCGGTCACCAGCCGACCCGCCAACTCCGAGAGGTGCGTCTCTGGTCCAGTGCGTAGTAGGGATGGGTGTCTTCCAGATACTTTTCCATGCTCTCCACACTTTTGCAGAAGTTCCATTTTCAGTAATCTAAAATGTAGGCTTGCACAATGAGACCGGAATCGAATCAGAATCGGACAGTAATTCCCATAACGTGCCTCCCGACTAACGTGTGGTTAAAGCAGGGGTCGGCAACCTTTAACACTCAAAGAGCCATTCGGACCCGGTTTCCACAAAAGAGAAAACACCGGCAGCCGCAAATCCTTTTTGACATTTAAAATGAAGATAACACTGCATATATTGTTTTTTACGGACGCGTAATGCGTTCACTTGAGGAAAAATAATTCTGCTCTGTTTTTCTGAATTAATGAGATACAGTTGTCATGTTTAAAAAAAACACGCTCTGTTTTTCTCAATTAACCTCAAAAGCTCTCATTTCGCCTACTTTAGAGCTCGATTTCACTGCAATAATGTTTTATTTTGGTTTGGGTTTGAGACATTATTAGTTTGTCGACTTTGCCCATTCTGATCTGCAGGACATTGCAGCGTTTTTTTGGGGGGGGTTAAAAATGAAAACTGTATCTGGTTAATTCAGGAAAACAGCTTTTTTCTCTTTTTTTTTTTTTGTTTTACATGAAAACTATCTTGTTAATTCAGAAAAACAGAGCAGAATTATTTTTTCTCAAGTAAACGCATTACACTTCTGTAGTTTTTTTTTTTTTTTTTTTACTTTTATGCTATTTATTAAAAAAAGAACCTAGGCTAGCGTGTTGCTTGTGAAATTTTATTTATGCAAATAAAACATTTTGAACGTTTAGAACTCACGTTGAGTTGAAGGTCTCTTCCAAATGAAATAAAAAGCCGAACTTTATCGGTGCAGCAAACTAAAATTGCCACATGCCGTAATCCTTTCATCAGCTACCGGAGCGTCGACCTGAAATTTGAAAATAAATTTTAAAAAAAACACACTATTTCAGTGAACAATGTAAAATACATATTTGCAAAATATCTGATTAAAATATTTATTTTACCTGGTTAATGGGCCTCCTGAACCTCAGCGCAAAGCGTCTGCAAATCCGGGCTGTAAGATGTCACCTTCGTAAATGCAAATGAGTCTGCCCAGGCATCATGTTCTATTTTCTTCAGATATTTTTCTTTTCTTATATTTATCCATGCTTAGCCTACCTGGGGTCGAAAAGCTTGATAAATACACGGGCGTTTGGCGGGCATAGACCGGCTTTTGTGACGCATATTTTGAGCGACAAAAAATTAAACACAATGTATTTTAATTTTACAAGATCACAATAATCTTCGAATTTCGAACTACAATTAAAAAAAACTACGAATAAAAATAAAATACACTTAAATTGAATAAGCATTATTTCTTTTCCAAAGCCACAGGGAGCTGCAACGTAAGGCTGAAAGAGCCGCGGGTTGCCGACCCCTGGGTTAGAGTGTGTTTCGTTGACGTGGCATTATACAGAACCATAATGATAAAAATAAAATGATACAAATGGCTTTTCTCTTGTGTAATTTAATAATCAAGGAGAAGTGTGGAGTTCATTTTTGCTGCTCCCTCGTACACCTGGCTGGTGTGTGAAGTGAACAGTATTTTTTTTAATGTCTGGTCACATCCCGACTGTATTGACCAGTCCAGCAGTGGTATTGATTTAGTACCACTTCTCTATACCCTTCCCTACTGTGGTGTTGGATTTCTTTGTCTGTGTGTAAATGTGTAACTTGTGAGTTGTGTGTCTGCGTTATGTGATGGTGTGTGTGTGTGTGTGTAGGTACGTGGTGTGTAAGAATCTGAAGCCGGGCTCTGATGCAGTTAGAGATTACCTGTTCAACGTGAACCTGAAGCTGAATCAGTTCAGACATGTGGAGAGAGACGTTACTGACGTTGTGCCACTAGACATCATTAAAGGAGACACAGATTTCTACCAGCACATGCTCGACTCCAACGAGAGGTACTCACACGCTCTTCACGCACGCTCTTCACGCACACGCTTTTACAGATCTTCGTCTTTGCTTTCTAACTGCTCTTCTGCCTGACCACTGTGTTTTGTAGACACTCTGCTGCGCAGATTAAAGCCCTGGCCAAAATCCACGCCTACGTCAGAGACCCGTGAGTTGTGACCCTGCTCTGAGTTCATCACACTGCCGCTGTCAGCCAGTGGTGGTGTTTTAGTGTGTGTGTTACCAGTTAAATGACTGATCAGATACAAATTAGACATATTAGAATTATTATATCAGAATTATTTCCCAAGGCAAGTTAGAAATGGCAGATCACTTGAATAACTTGTCTGTGTGTGTGTGTGTACAGTATATATATGGATGGATGGAAGATATGTTAATACTATATGTTATGAGTATGTACTGTATATCTCCAATATGACTGCATACTGTAGTATGTCTGTGTGTATATATTGTAATATTATATGTAGTATATTAATATACACTGATAGCTATAGTAACTGTATGGTAAAAGTATAGAATAATGTAGTCTAATGTTATAATATTTCAAAGTCAACTTTATTGTGATCTCTGCTATATAGTGTACAGATGAACAGAGAGACGAGACGACGTGGCTCCAGCTTTAACAGTGCAGTAGGAAATAGGGAACAAGAACAAATAAGGCACATGGAATAAACAATGTCTAAATAGAATACAAGCTATACATTTTAAACTAGAAATGGAATATTAAATATAACTTTAAACTAGAACCAGAGGTAGATAGAGAGACAGTTTGGATGCAGTATTAACCTACAAAAGTGGAAGTTGACTTTTACACTGGACGTGCAGGAGGTTAGAAGCAGTTTCAATATGAGAAATTCTATGTCCAGTCTATTAATACACTCAATCAACTTTCAGTATTTGGGCAAATAAGTGGCAGCAGTGCAAAAATGATTATAGCAGTGTTGTATCAACAGTCACTTGTGCAGGAAATATAGCGTATAGCAGCGTGTGCATCACAGCGTCGGTGATGTGTAAAGTGAAGAGGTGCAACAGAGTCAGTTAGTTCACAGTCCGGAGTGGGGGTGTGTGTGTGTGTGTGTGTGTGGGGAAGTGTGTGTGTGTGTGGGGAAGTGTGAGGGCAGGAAGTGTGTTAATAATAGTATTATATGCAAATGATTCTGCACACACATTATAGTATATTATACAGTATAAGGTGTGATATATGTTGTGTGTGTACATATTGTAATTATATCTTTGTATTACAGGTGATATGTACTGTGTTGTATATTTGTGTGATGGGTAGTAATGATGATATGATTAATTTCTGTCTTTATCTCTCCTTTATTAGAACATTATCTGAACCTAAACAGGCTGACATTCGTAAGGAGTGTCTCAAACTGTGGGGGGTAAGAGCACGCGCACACACATACACTCACACGCACATACACACGCACATACACACGCACATACACACGCACTCACACACACATACTCACACACACTCACACTCTCACACACACTCTCACACCACCTACACCTCCACTGATGTGAACTGACACAGAGGGATGAATAATATTAACCTGTTGGTTTTGATTCCATTTGATGTAAATGTTATCATATTAAATCATCAGATGAAGTCCACTTTGTGGTTTAGCTTTGCTTCATAAACACTTTTGCACAAACCCTTTTTCCTTTCTTTCAGAAATAACATATTTACTCTTGTTAAGCTTTGAGAAGGTTCTGGGTTGAGTTTAGTTATGGATAATCTTTTCCTTAATTCCATGGTACGGTGCTGTGTGTTTGACGTCCTGTTAATAATGGACATACTGCTGATTTCTTTCTGCTTCATATTAGCTTATGTGTAAATGTAGAGCGTCTCGGTGTGATTGAACCCTTGCGGCTGATGGTGAATGCTGAGTCGATGCAGAATTGATGTGTTCTGTGTTGCAGATTCCTGATCAGGCCCGAGTGGCTCCAGCTTCAACAGACCCCAAATCCAAATTCTACGAGCTTATTAAGGTGTGTGTTTGGAGATGCTGGGGGCTTTATTGTTGATACAGTACATGCGGCTGTCAGGTTAGTGTGTGTGTGCGTGTGTGTGTTTCAGGGTTCGGAAATGGATCAGTTTAACTCCAAGCCTACGAATCTGAGCGTCAGCACTCTGGACAAACTGCAGCACGTGCTGGACCATCGCTGCATCGTTGGAGGAGGAGAACAGATTTTCCTTCTGGGACTAGGGGTGAGAGAGTGTGATCAAGTAACTCAGTAATTGCAATGCTTTATCAGCACGGCCTCCCTTTCGTAAAAAAGAATTAGGGATGCGCAACGACACCGGAATCAGACAATAATTGCTGTTTTAAAGTCATCAGTGTCAGACCCGATATTTCCAGCTGATGTTTCCACTCACTTGACTTGATGTTGTGTTAGAAATGTCAGAAGTGTGGTGTTATTGTTGTGCCAAAATTCTGAGTGTGCAGTGGAACTTGGTTAAGCAAAATATCTTGTCTTTACACACTCAGCTTTAGGGGTGCAACGATTATTCGACATTGTCGACAAAAATCGACAATAAAAATGGTCGCCGACGAATTTCATTGTCAATAATTGCCGCCAAACGTATTTTTAAACGGAGTGAGACGTTTTCCTTCCTTTCTACCTGTGCAGTACTACCGCTTTCCAATAGAGTGCACCAATACACCACACTCTGGTGAGATTCGCTCTTGCCCAATAGCATTCAGCGACAGCTAGAAGAATGGCGACCACAAATCAGGCATCATCGCGTATTAAACGTATGATTTGCGCGATGCGGAAAAGGCGGACACACGGAGCCCCTTAAAGGGGCGGAACGTCGTATAATTGGCTGATATCGGTGTGTGAGCAAAGCGGTGGTTTCTAATCAATTTTGACCGCTGCAGCCCCCTGTACGTGTTACCTGTTGAGGCGGGACTCAGCTTTCCACACACACAAACGCACAGATACAGAGGGGGAAACGTCAGCGGTCAGCTATGGCGAAGAGGCTGAAACACGGAAGTTCTCAAAAAAAAATACGGAATTCGAGTGTTAGTGCTAAGTTCATAGCAGAACAATAACCAAACATTTTTTATGAATCGGGAAAACAACTCTTTTATAAGTTTTGCCAGCACACGATGGACTGCACCCACAAGAACATGTGACGCCTAATTAAACGCTCTAAAGTCTGAGACAATTTCACCCTAGATAAGGCTATTTATTTATTTTATATCAGCAGCAAACTTTATTAAAATATGTTTTTGAGTGAACTATCTTTCTTGTCCTTATTATTTACCACAAAATTTAAATAACCTAATGCTAAATGTAAAAGCTGGTAGTTAAATCGGAGCCATTTTATAATTATGCAATTTATAATCCGATTAGTCGACTAATCATTTTAATAGTTGATGACTAGTCGACTATCAAAATAGTCGTTAGTTGCAGCCCTACTCAGCTTTAACCCTAACCCGACTAAGCTAGTCATGAGCAAGGTACCGCCCCCATCTGTGGAAATCATGCGCTACCAGACAAAAACACCACATGATAGTTTTCAGGTTAATCCTGAAAAAAATCCACGCGATAACGTTCGCAGGCTTCTTAAAAACCTTATTTTCCTCCAAATTGTACGAAAATGACTGTAAAAGCTGAGCAGCTTGCTCTCAGAGAAGAGCCTAAACTTCAACATTTAGTCAAATTGGGGTGTGTTTTCATTTTCAGATCCACCTGCCTTGCTGTGCCCCACACTTTGGGGACCACTAATATAGTTGGAGAACAGACTTGGCAAGATGATCTTATAGATTGTGTGTGTGTGTGTGTGTGTGTAGAAATCGCAGATCTACACGTGGGACGGTAAAGGTACACCTCGCTGGCGTAAACTGGAGAATTTTAAGCTGGAGTTGCCCAGAGACACCCTGCTATGCGGGGAGATCGTACAGGAGCTGAAGGGAGAGGTGAGACCACGTCAGATTGTCAAATTAAATTGAATTTTCTCTAGACATTAGGTCTCGACCCAAATGGGTTTTCTGGGACGATGCTGAATATTGGTGTCAAAATTTAGAGTAACAAAATCTCATTTAAACAAGCTTTAGCGGTTGGCAGTGGTAGTGTAAGGGTGAGGGAGTTGACCCCGTGATCGGAGGGGTCAGTAAAGGCAGCGCTGAGGTGCTCGTGAGCACGGTTAAGATAAAGGAACAGATTTCCTAAGACGCTGTGCCAGTTTTGTGTCTGATAAAACACATTGTTACTTCATTTCTTGCGTTGTGATGGTCTTGTGTGTAGATATGCTGATATATTTTGAAGTTTTTGTGACACTGGAACCATATATATATATATATAATGGTTCCAGTGTCACAAAAACTTCAAAATATATCAGCATATCTACACACAAGACCAGAGAGAGAGAGAGAGTTAGTTATATTAAGGCCGTATCAGTGTAAAGGTGATAAATACCGATAACAGTGAAAATGCAGAATATCAGTGCTGGATCACCAATGCCAGCCTCTAACAGTCGCGGTATGCTGTGTTTTCAGGGCAAAGCCCAGCGCAGGATCAACGCAGTGCACGTGCTGGACGCTTTGGTGCTCAACGGCACTGACGTGAGAGACCAGCACTTCAACCTCAGGTCTGTCCTAATGGAGGAATTCTAACATGAGCTCATTAAAACAAGTGGTGAGATGGTGGTAAGCGATCCTCAAAACATGGGGCTGTAAGGTTCTTAATTGAGTTTATTTTATTGTTATGATGATTATTATCTTCTGGTTGTTGTCTGACTCTAGCAGGGTGTTGTTGAGTCTTATTAAACAACTAAATCAAATGCATTAGTCAGGTCAGGAGAGGACAGGACAGGGCAAGTATGGTCATTGTGTCGGTTGGGTCCAGTCAGGTCAACTAAGACAGGTCAGTCACATCAGTCGGGTCTGCTCGGGTCAAGTCGGATGTGGTCAGGACAGGTAAAGTGAAAAGTTCAGTGCTCAGGTCTGGTCAGGTCAGGTTGGCTCCAGTCATATCAAGCCAAGTCAGGTCTGGTCATGTCGGTCAGCGGTCGGTTCAGTCAAGTCATTTTAGGTCAGTGGAGCCAGTGGTGTTTTTATGACTGATATGTCCTGTGGTGTACTGGTGGTGCTTGATACCCGGTTATGCTTTTGGAGAAAAGACATAGATTAGCATTGGCAAAGATCTAATATATCACAGGGCTGTTTGACCTGACGATGGTCGTTTGGTTCGCGCTTTGGTGATCCAGATGGCAGAGAAGTTTATGAAAGCTGTGTCCAAACCCAGTCGGCCAGACATGAACCCCATACGGTGACCTACTGTCTCACTCTCATCTTCTCAGCTTTTTTCTGAGAACGGCGTGTTTTTATCAAATATAATCATCATTTATACTATCTGGAAGTAATTTGGCGAGCTTTTTGAAAATCTCTTTTTTAGATGGGGGGAACGCGGAGTTGTTGATGAGCTGTTTAATCAGACTGTCTCTGTGCAGAGTTAAGGAGGTGTATCGACTGGAGGAGATGGACAAGATATTTTTAAGGTCAGTATCTGGACAGTAGCACCAGCCTCTGCTCTCTCCTCAGTCTGTGTGAGGGTGTGCTTGACCTCGGACTACTTCTGGGGTCTCTCATTTCAGGCTCTTATTCCTGCACCTGGAGCTCAAAAATTGAGCCTGTTTGGTTTGTTGCCAAGATTGGAAGGGAGGGTTAGAAAACTCGAACGAGGAAGTGTATATGTAGTATATAGCATTGTGTATAGTAGGTGAAAAATGCTGTCAACAAAGAATGCTTGCATTTATAGTTAATCATTTATTTTCATTAATCAACAAATGCAGGAATGAACAAAAGAGAAATCTAAATCTAATCAATATTTGCGTGACCACCCTTGTCTTCAAACCAGCATCAATTTGCACACTTGCAGCCAAAGTCAGGGGTTTTGTGAGAGATTATAGTCATTATATTATTTTTGTAGGATTATAGATTATAGATCTGTGAATAGCCTCCAAGAGGTTTGGGAACAACCTACCAGTTTGTGTTCCTTCAAAAACTGTGTGCAAGTGTAGCTAGAAGAATTGATGCTGTTTTGAAGGCAAAGGGTAGTCACACCAAATATTGATATTGATTTGATTTAGATTTTTCTTTTGTTCGCTCACTTTGCATTTTGTAAATTGATAAAAATAAACAATCATTATTTATATTTCTGAAAGTATTTTTTGTTTACAGCATTTTTTCACACCTGCCTAAAACTTTTGCACAGTACTGTAGGTGTATATAACGGTTCCAGCACGAGGCGGCACGGTGGTGCAGAAGTTAGCACTGCCGCCTCACAGTGAGAAGGCTCTGGGCTCGAGCCCAGGGTCAGCTGTGGGGTCTTGCTGTGTGGAGTTTGCATGTTCTCCCCGTGGTCGTGTGGGTTTCCTCCGGGTGCTCCAGTTTCCTCTCACGGTCTAACAGCATGCACTACAGGTTAATTGGTGACTCTAAATTGGCTCCGTAAGATGTGATTGTGAGTATGATTGTCTGAGTGTGTGTGGAATTTGTTTTTGATGCATGCTGTATATTTACATTTGTTCCAAAAATATTGTGACATGAATTTTGAGGAGGATTGCATGATTTCCGATGTTTTTCATTTTTCTATCTGCTGATGCACATGCCGATACGTGAGGGCGGCAGAGTCGAGTTGAGCACGTAAAGACAAGATATTTTGCTCACCAAAGCTCCACTGCACATTCGGAGTAACACTTAATTTTGGCACAAAAATACCACCATAGTTCTGACATTTCTAATACAGCACCAAGTCAAGCGAGTGTGAAAGCAGAGTGGAGCGAGGATGGAGCATTTCCAGCGTAGTGCACAACACTTGAAGTCACTTCCTGCCCTATGTAGTGTACCAAGTCAAATAGGGTGCGTGTGACTCTCCATGTGCACTACCTAGTGTGTAGAGAGCCGTGTAGAGAAGCTACAAATCTGGCTACTTTCTGAGATGCGTACTACCACATAGAAGAGTATATTCTACTGCGTGCTCAGAATTTTGGTACAAAATAATATGAAAGATTTTAAGACAGAAGACACAGGTTGTATAAAATCCCACCTTGGACTTTGGACATGTCTGGCACAAGCACTGTATTAACTATGTACAATAAATGCATCGTCATATGTGACCCTCCACGGCAAAACCAGTCGCTTGTCGCAAATTTTCAAAATTGAGTTATTATGTTTTCATGAAAGGGCATAAATCAAGCTTCAAAACGATACCTATATGGAATGAATGGGACGACATATGACTGAGATATCAACATTCAAAGGAGTCGGGTTTCTCCTGTCACGCCAAGTGAGAAACGGAGAAATCTGCCTTTGAAGTTGACTATCGCCGTAGCACTCACAGACGCTTGCTGCAGTCGCGGCTACGTTTGCATTTACGGTAGCCTACGCTGCATTCACAGCCACACAGATACCCTACCTGCGTTAGGTTAACTTAACTCGGGAGACGAAGATGGATTCTGGAGAAATATCTTCACGCTAGTCAACCAGTGGATTTACCATAAATATTGAAGTAGAGCGGTCAAAACAGAAACTTTTAACATTCTGCTGGAATTGAATTCCTCACCTCAAGAAAGTCACGTTTTTAGGATGGAAAGGGTAAGTTTTTCAGCCAAATTTATTCACAACAGTACAGTATAGACCTTCCACTGTTTCAAAACACTAAAAACAAAAAATCCAAAATTTTACCCCATGCAACATAAACGCTTGTTTTTCTCAGAAACCTCTGTTGCGACAAGTGACTGGTTTTGCCGTGGATGGTCACGTATATCAGCTGGAAAGATTGAGCACATCTTAGTATCGGTCTGATGTCGATCCTTAACCAGCCCATTCCGATGTCATCGTACATCCCTAATTTTGAGTCTTATTGCCCTGTCTTTAGGTTATGGTTATGGTTTGAGGGGAACATATGGTTGTCCCCAAAAATATAGCAGTATATATACCGTATGTAGTAAAAATAAAGTGAGCTGCATGTGTGAAAGAGAAGCAGGTTGATGTGTGCGTGCGCTCCTCCTCAGGCTGGAGATGAAGATCACGAAGAGTTCGAGTGGAATGCCACGACTCTCCTACACGGGCCGAGACGACCGGCATTTCCTACCCACCGGCCTCTACATCATCAAAACCGTCAGAGGTGAGGCTGGACGATACCACCTCAAATCAGTATCATGATTAATATTTCACCTCGATCATGATTAATGAACAGTCATGTTGTTCTGGCTTTGTTTTTGTCCTCATAGTTCACTTACAAGGTTTGTACTGTAAATAAATATAAGTAAAAAAAATTTTTAAGTATTAGCATAATTATAAAAATTAGGTACGCACGGTAAGGGAATTATTGGTCAATGCCGATAACTGATATTTTCATGCTTATATCTGCCATTACTGATGCCGATAAACGAGGACGATCAAGCATGTGTGCAGCAGAGTTGAGCGTAAAGACCAGAGATTCTGCTGGTGAACGTTCCACTGCGTGATCAGAATTTTACCAAAAATAACACCAGACATTTTAAGACAGAAGGCGCAGGCCATATAAAATCCCACCTCGGACTCTGGACATGCCAGACACAAGCCCTACCTTTCACACGGACAATAAATGCAGCAGCAAATATCAGCTGGAAATATCAGCAAATCTAAACATCGGTTTGATACTAAATTATTGACCAATTTCCGATATCATCGTGCATCCCTAGTGCAAATACTTGAAACAAACGTCAAGGACCAGGTGATGGTTGATAACAGATTGTTAATCTCAGTTTGGATGCATGTTTGATTAAAGCCCAGCTTCAGGTTTCAGGTCTTATAATGTCAGAAAGGCACTCGGTATTAACTGGTGATCAACACTCCTCCCCTGATCTCTTGTTGGTTGCAGATCCCTGGACGATGGCCTACAGCAAGAGCACGAAGAGGAAGTTCTTTTACAATAAACAGACACAAAAATCGAGTTATGAGATGGACGCTGCCGCTGTGGCACCTTTTCAGTAGGTTATTAATTAAAGCCCTGTTGTGGTGTTATAGATAAGGCTGTGTCACGACAAACTGAGAAACATTCAATTTAACCAGTAACGCACATGATTAATCTGGACAAGACATTTATTAAGAAGGAAAAGTAGCCTCGGTTTGTATGTAAATGTATGTAAAATATACTTTGTTTACTGTATGTATATATGCTAGAAGTATATACACTGTTATTAATAATTTATTACATTATTACATATTGTGTTGCCAGGTTAATCTCTGGATGTTCTGGTTACGATTAATAGATTTTTAATTGATTTCCAGAATGATTAAATATGAAATAGAAATATAACCACATTTGCCTCTCTCCCTGCATCTCTCTCTCCTCCAGCATGTGTCATCAGGAGCGTTTGTTCTGGGCGTGGGAGGATGGAGTGAGGGTTCATGACTCTCAGACCCGTGAGGATCCCGATAAACTGTGTAAGGATCGCGTTCTCTCCTTCATCCACAAGCACTGTCAGCAGTGGGAGCTGAGGGACACGGACTGATCCTGCTCTCACCAGCGGGGGGCGCTACAGCCGAGTAGACCATGAGCTGCATGTGCTTTTTACTGCGCTCCTCCGTTCAGAACACTCTCCCGCTCTCTCTCAACCACCACAGCGCCTGTTCACCATTCAGCACTTCATGATGTTCACACCACTACAACGAGAACGCGGTGAAAATAACCACGTCGTGTCCTCACCGGCGTGCTTCTCGTCACGCAGCCTTCTTCACTTTGCCTTTTTGAAGGGAGGAAAGTCTGCATCTTTACGCCGGTCTCTGTCTTCATTAATTGCGTCACCATGGTTTTCTTCATCTTTTATTATTATTAAAGCAGCTTCGCTGGTCCCGGGAACGTGGGCGTGTGGAGTTACGTGGACGCCTATTTTCATGTTTTTATTTCCGTGTGATTAGGGGTTTTTGTGTGGAAATGTCTAAATGAAAAGTGGAAGTTAGGTTGGTGCTGATGGTCATTTTCTCTTTTCTCTTACACTGAGCTCTAAAACGCGCTGACGTTGAGCTCCTCCTGCTTATTAAGGCGTGATGGAGCGTGTAGGGAGAGATGATGGTCTAATGATCGTCTCTCCTCTCCAGTAGGGACGCGCTTGTACTGATTTTGGTTTGTGTTTGTAATGTCCAACATTTTGATATGAACTGTGTAGATTCTTTAACAGATGAGATGGACTGTTAACGATGAAACTTATTACCATGAGTGTGTAAAAAAAAACAACAACCTTTAAACCATGTGTAATGTATGTTTTTATGTCTCCAAACAAGTAGCTACTAGAGGTGTAAATCACAAGCTGCATCGCCATATGATATCGATTAGGGATGCACGACATGAGAGTCATAGAATGATGCTGATGTCCCGTGGTTTTCATACTTATATACGCCGATGACGATAAATGAAGAAGGCAGAGTCTGCTCGCCAAAGTTCCACTGTACACTCAGAATGTCGGCACAAAAATAACACCATAGTTCTGACATTTCTAACACAGCACCAAGTCAAGTGAGTGTGAAAGCAGAGTGGCGCGATGGCGAAGCATGTCCGGCGTAGTGCACAACATTTGAAGAAAAAGTCACTTCCCGCCCTATGTAGTGTACCAAGTCAAATAGGGCGCGTGTGACTCTCCATGTGCACTACCTAGTGTGTAGAGAGCCGTTAAGCTACAACCCTGGCTACTTGCATACTACCACATAGAAGAGTATGATAAGAGCACCTTACCTACCATACTATTAAGTGCAGTAGTACACGGCTCGGGACACGGCCCATGTGTGAGCTCACATTCACTAAGTGAAGCAAACACACAGTTTAGTAGTTAAACATGTTTCACGTGTGCAGCAGAGTTAAGCGTAAAGACCAGAGATTCTGCTGGTGAACGTTCCACTGTGTGATCAGAATTTTACCACAAAATAACACCAGACATTTTAAGACAGAAGGCGCGGGCCGTATAAAATCCCACCTCGGACTCTGGACATGCCGGACACAAGCGCTACCTTTCACACGGACAATAAATGTAGCAGCAAATATCAGCTGGAAATATCGAGTTAATCTAAGCATCGCTCTATATTTCCATCATATTGATCACTGACTCCTGAATTGTATCGAATTGAAATCAGACTGATATCGTCAAACATCGAATCGTTTTCTGTTAAATCGGTATAATACAGTATAATATCGTGACAGGATTTGTGATTTACACTCCTGTTTTTTACTGTCTGCTGCTCCTCCCTCCTCCACTCAGCTTTGTAGGAGTCTCAAGGACGAGAGGACGATGGCAGCGGTCGGTCTTCAGTATTCTGCTGTAATGAGTCTTCCGATTCCTGCTTCCTTATCCTTGTGCCGGCCTGCGTGACGGGAAAGCCGAGCGGAAACTCGCCCTCGGGACAATTAAGCCGGCCGGCCGGATGCCTCTGCTTAGTCCTAAAGCAGCGTTTTATCAGCCCCGTGACCCGACCGCCCGCCCCCTCCCTCCCCCGAGACGCAGAAGACCCTGAAAAGGGTATCGGTGAAAATGGAATTGCATTCCTCCACCTTTCCCCTCTTTCTCACCACTTTTCCTGCTGAGGAATCTCAATTTGGAGAAGGGAAATGGAGTGCGGCTCCGTAACACCTGGCTACTGCCGGAAGTGAGAATAGTTAGGTGCAGGGATGCACGTGTGACTGCAATAAATCTAGTAAAGGGTTTTATTTATTTTATTTATTTAATGGGCAGTTGGTGGCGTAACGGTGGGGTGTTCGCCCAGAAGATTCAAGATTCTTTATTTGTCACATGCAAATTATACAGATACAACATGCAGTGAAATGTATCCTGATCCGCGCTTTTAACTGTGCAATTAGGCAAATTAGAAAAATAACAAAATAGATACAAATACAAACTTAAATAGGGAGGTCAGGGAAATAAGACAACCCTAGAAAATAAAACTATATCTTATATACAATAAGGTACATAAAGTTACATATGTGCAGACGGCATGGAGTGCAATTGTAATGTATGACTCAAGCTGGATACAGGTGTATCTGCATGTATATACTAAATTTAAAAATGTATTGACGTTAGGTTAACCTGAGTTTACAAAAAAAAGACAGATGACGGGTGCAATGAGATGTTTTTAAAGTGCCGAGAAGGTTGCAGATTCGAATCCAGGGCCGGTAAAGTTACCACAGAGGTGCTAATGAGCAAGGTACCGTCCCCATGCACCGCTCCCCTAGTGCTGCCAAAAAACTGCCCACTGCTTCTTCACGGCTGGGTCAAATACAGAGCCCACATTTGGGTGTGTGCTGTGCTGTGTTCACAATGAGAAAATAATCAATCATTCACTTAAACATACATTTACAGCATTTAGACACTAGTCCAGAGCGACGTCCATTTTTACTCATTTCAGGGACAGTCTCGCTGCAGAAACTTGGGGTTAAGAGTCATGCTCAGGGACCCAGTGGTGGTAGCGCTGGAGATGGGATTCAAACCCTCAACCAGAGGCGAGTATTCTAACCACTAGACCACCAGCATCTCTGAGCAGACAGTAATCGTTCCAGTAAATAGAAGTTGGAACTTTTAACCTTAATAATTATTTTAGACTCATTATTAATAAAGCGTCCAGCAGGGCATCTGTTCCTCGACTGGTTCTGGTACCCAAAAAAAAGCAATGTGAATGCGTCCTAAACATAATTCAGGGTGGACCCAAAAACAAGCCAGCTCTGTCTCAGTGACCCCCTCCCTCCCCGCGACTCCTCCAGTATGAGGGGGGAGTGTCTGGTCTCCAGCTCTAGCCCCGCGTCTCAGGTGCAACTCGGTCTCCGGATCTCCACCGGGAGCAGCTCCGTCTCCGCGCCGGCTCATGAGGCGCTTCTCTCGGGGAAGTTCAGCGCGACTCTCCGGGACAAATGGCTTCCATCGAGGAGTTCGATCCGCTGCGCTCCAGCGTCCCGGCGACCAAGATCGAGGTGACCGCGTCCTGCAGGTGGGAGAGCCACCGAACCACACACACACAATGACTTTAGTCTTCTATTTTATTTAAATTTTCAATCATTTCAACTTTTATAAAATTCCAAATGAGGTAATTACTCTCCACATTAACACAATTAAATAAAATACAGGTATGAATAAAAAATAAAACCCTACTGCAATCTGTAAATGTATGTTAAACAATGAGTGATGCGCGGTCTGCACTCCAGATTATTATCAAGTAAATCAGTTTACTACTATGCTGTTTAAGGCTGAGGTGGTATCATTCTAAACATTTACATTTTCGATTAAACTGAAATATTTTTCCCATTCCATTTTAACTTGTGTCCGACATCTCGATTATTTTCCCATTACGCTGAGATTTTGATGAGGTTAAACACTGACATGCACCATTGTATTTACATTTTAATTACTATACTGTTTAAATTATTCATAAAAATACCTACAGATCATTTGCTGATATGTGGAAGCGTCTTGCTGTCTTTGTAAGGTACTGTATTGAGTCCCATAATGTCTACATGCAAATAAAACTACAGCTGCTCCTAACAACAGCAAATCTGCAAAACAGAAAAACACCTTTACCATGTGTTATTTCTTTTGGATTTTATTTTAGAATTGCATTATACACACTTACACAATATACTCTTTTTCTTCTCCCACAACAAGGCTGTAGACGGGACACTGGGGTAAACAGCTTTACTGATGCTGAGAAATGTCTGAGCATCTTCTTGCATCTCTGATATCCAGTATTTATATGGGCTGCTGTGCAATTTTAATAGAAGAATTCCCTTGTTTTGTCCGCTAGTTAGTTATTGTCATCATTTTCAGTGAAAAAAGAGCAAGTCATGTGGAATATACAGTACATTAGACAACAGTGGAATCTATATGGACATTTCTACAAGTTTAAATATCCTTGAGGTGCTGGTCAGTAGAGATATGGTTATTAAATATTAAACTCAGTCCAGCTGTCCTCTTATTACGCTGATGCAACAACAACAACAACAACCGTATATTCTGTTACTCCCTGTTTTGCCCACAGAGGGGCATCTTAATTAAAGTGAACTCTGCTGTTACTTTTCTTGTGTTCAGCAAGACATCAGCAGAAACATCTAGAAACAGCCTTTCTTCTTTTTGACTATTTTATCCCTTTCTACAGTACATAAATAAGTTCTGGTCTAGTAATATTTGTTATCAGGGTTCAAATTTTCCATTTCAGAAATACAGAATTTTTCCCCCATACTCAAATGTTCTTACTTGGTAGACTTCACCATACAAATAACTATTGAATAATTTAAATAGATGATTTGAGAATCCAACTGTAAACATGTCCTGTACGTCACATTGTGGCACATCACCATATAAACTCAAATCAAACAAAACCCAGACAAGTTCAACACAACATTCTATTCAGAAGCGCTTCAAGTTGCACTGCAACGTTACACCGGCCGTGGCATAGGCAATATAGGCAAATGCTAAGGGCATGTAGGAAAATGTACTCTGAACAATTCTAAGACTATGCAGATAAAAAATGAAATGTAGAAATCAGAAGTTAACAGGTTACGTTAAAGAAATCTTCAAATAAACTAAAGAGTAATAATAGAGGTCTGTATAAAAATGTAGCACAAAATTCCTTAAAAGATTTATACTACAGAATGTGAGCAATGAATGAACGAATAATATACAGATTTGAGAACTGTTCCCGAGTATCTTGCTTTGACTTAAAATCTGTTCTTATTATTTATAAAACCTCACAGGCAGAAGCTCCATCACTTCTTCCTTGTCTTTCATCTTTCTCTCGAAGTTCCTGTTGAAGGTTGTGAGTGCATGTCAGCCAGAAAATGGGCTGCAATTTCTTATTTTACTTTCTGAAAGTAAAGACTTGTAAACAACATATTTTAGGGAGACTTTAAGGAATGATGTGTAATTTCAGAATGAATGCGAAAAAAGGCCATTACTTCCAAAAAGCAACTTCAAAGATGAGCGAAAAAAAAAAGCAGAGACTCCATAGTGACGCTTCACCTGGTTTTCAGCACATCAGCGTTTCGTTTTTTTGCCAACTTTATCTCATTTTTTCCCAGACCGGTCTTTGTGGCAGTGTAATATTTAGCAGGTATGTTGTCTTTCAAAGACAATGCTTACTGGTTGTATTTTAGGGGCGGTTGGTAGTGTAACCGTTAGGTAGTTGGCCCTGTGATTGGAAGGTTGCAGACTGGTAAAGGTACCACCAACGTACTCATGACCAAGGTACTGTCTCCAAGCCCCGGGCACCGGCAAAAAGCCATCCACTGCTCCTTCATAATGACAAATAATCACTCACTTAATGTTTCCTGTGTTTGTGTGAAAGTAATCTAACAAGGTGCCTTGTTGTATGTCTCGTTTTTTGTTTCTACAGAAGCCTCCTGGATGTGGACACTTTCTCTAAATCTAACCCAGGTAGGAGATGCGTCATATGTTGTGTGAGGTACTCACTCAGAAACATGATGTGTTTATGAAGGCAGATTTGGAACAAGTATTTACAGAATTTGTTGCTTTGCTTTACATTACATTGTGTACATGTATGGAGCAGCATGGTGGTGCATTGGTTTGTGCTGTCGCCTCACACCAAGGTCCTGGGTTCCATCCCCGACTCTCCCCATGTTGGTGTGGGTTTTTTTCCGGTTTCCTCCCATACTCCAAGAGCATGCAGTTTAGGTTGATTGGTTGATAGGTTGTGGATTCAAATTCCTGAGCAAGATTTGAACCCACAACCTCCTGGTCCAAAGCTGAGCATCCTAACCACTAAACCACCACTGCCCTGAATCGTTGCATATTATAATTTCCTCGAAACTGTTAAAAAACAGATTGTGACCCCGGCGTCTCCATTTAATCCGTCCAGCACTCGGGGCAGATAAGCATCAACCTTTGTGACCTCGTCCTGGTTCTAATTTGCACCTTAATTAAATCTGCTGAAGTGATCCACTTCATGCTTGGACCCCTAAAATACTTTGGGCCTCATTTACCAATCATTCTTAAGAAGAAATTAGTTACGAACACTCTTACATTTTATTACATGCATATTCCCTCAAAACATTAAAATATTGCCTTTACTTCAGAATTACAGTTGTATAATAGTATACTATTGAAAATGTCAAATTTAAGAAAAAATAATATTTTTATATTATAGTAATATTCTGGTGACTGAGGCCTATTGCTTTTCTTGTTAATTTTTAATCCGATCTACCCGGGAGGTTACATATTTCGTGTTACTGTGATTAATTTGCTGGGGAAACACAGACACACCTTGTATAATTATGGCCAGTTGGTGGTCAAATCAGCCTGTAAGTAATTTATTGGAGTAATTGATGGCGTGGATCCTCCCACCTGCTGTCCTACTTTCAGCCCAAAAAACCAGCGCGACTTTTCACTCTTCGCTTTTACTCCACATCACTTATTTCCCATAAGACCTGCAGTCGGCTTGACACCACACACACTCGGCTGGACGCGTTTCCCAGCTGTCACGTCAGCGTTTCAGGCACCTCAGACCACCTCACTGAGCACACATCTCAATCTGTTTTCACCTGCACTCGTCTTTGTCTTACTGAACTCATCCCTCATTCTTTCCCCATTCACTTCAGTGTGTTTTAATGTCTTTCATGTCACCACCATAAAACCTGAGCAATCACATTGTTTTTTTCTTGTGGAAATGCAGCTCTAGTTGAACATTGTATAAATTATTAGGTATGATGTGAACCCATAACCTTTTGGTCCGGAGAGGAGTGTCCTGACTCTGGACCACCACCTCCACCCCAACACTGGAACAACAGCTGAAGTGGACTACAAATCTGACCGTGCCGTAGCTCTAATTAGTTCAGTCCTGCTTCAGAAAAATGAACGTCCTCCTAACAAGCAGAACTCACAACAACATCATGACTACGTTAAATCTGAAATGTTCCTCTCTCATTATTTCCAGTGGTTGTTTTGTTCGTGCAGGGAATTGGGACAAAAGAATGGCGAGAGGTGAGTTTATCACACACACTGCTTATCACACACACACACACACGCACGCAAGCAGAGTATTTTTTTTAATTACTTTGCAGATATTTGCCTTAAATTCATTGTTCATAAATATTCCCAAATCATCTAGAAATGTTTACAAAATAAATAAAATGGAATATTTTCTAGTACGTGATTTCAGTAGTGAAACTGGACTGTAACTGTGCATGTCACAGACAACTGCAATGCGGCTGCGGACCACTGGGGGCAGCGGACCGCTGCTTAAAAATCTCAAATATAATCAATTATGGTCTGCCACTGCATCGATGCAGAATCGTCCACATCTGCATCACGATCTGCATCTATTGTGTGATTAATTTCAACATCCCTAGTTATAAATGATTTATGACCAGGTCATCCACTTTTTTTTTGTCAGCACACAGGGAGCAATGCTTGGGGACAGTACCTTGCTCATGAGTACCTCCTCATGGTACCTTTATGGGTCCGGGACTTGAACCGACAACCCTCCCATCACGAGCCAACTCCCTAACCATTACACTACCAACTGCCTACTGTGTAACTGACATAGAAAAATACTCACTCCAAAAACAGACACAACATGTCCCAGTTACTTGGTGCCACCGTGATGGTGATTTGTGACATTTTTGGGAGCAAATTAAAGCATTGAGTCAGATCAGGAGACAGCAGTCTTCATATAAAACCTGTCCTGGCCATTTTGGCTCCTATAAAGCAGGTTTTTGTTCATTTCCAATGTCACCGATCAGCTAATCATCCTAAAACTCTCTGTCTCTGTGAAGAACAAAAAACCCAATCCCTGTGGATTTGAAACGGAAGACAGCCGCTGCGTCTGTGCACTCTGGGAAAAAATCTCCAGCAGGAATCATGAAGTATTCATATCTCATACTGTATTCACTCTGCACCAAGACGTCAAGTGGCAGGAACATTACATACCAATAAAAATGTAGTCAAAACTGCAGCTTCCACTGGGTTTATTCCTGATGAGACTCTTCCCTAAAATAATACAGAGAAATTAGCATCAACACGACAACACTTCAACACCTTCATCTCTTTATTCATCACCAGTCAAAGGTTTTTTGAACACAAGAACACAAGTTTACCATTGAAAAAGTGTAGATTTTGAACGTTATTGTGTGAACCACTGTACATGAAAATATAGAAGTCATCTATCACCTGTGATATTCAGTGTTCTGGGACAGTGATTTGTTCCCCCGGCACCATTAAAAAGAAGGACAGTCCCAGTAAAACCCGGCCAGGTTCAAGTCCTGGACCACTGAGGTACTCATGAGCGAGGTACCATCCCCAAGCACTGCTCCCCGGACACTGACCACTGCTGCTTCACGGATGCGTCAAATTGCAGAGCTCACATGTGGTTGTGGTGCACTGTGTGCTGTGCTGTGTTCACAATGACAAATAATCACTCACTTAAACACTTCAGCTCACTTCTGCCTTCATGTTGTGGTGTTTGCGTTCGTGTTGAGCTCACCGCCACGTCTGCGTGTAAATGCACGTGGTTGTGGTAAAGTGAGTAAATGCAGGACTAATGTAACGGATTTGTGAGTGAAAGTGTTGATTTGGGATTTTCTGGTTGCTGGAGCTGAGATGCTGATTGGTGCAGATTATCAGAGGGGAACACGCTGGGGTTTCTGCCCCACTGGGATGCCCGTGAGGACGTCTGCCTGCTGTTGCACCAGCACAGAATCAGCCCCAAATCAGTCTGACACAGCCGCTTCCATCTCCACACTCACGCTGGGCACAATCTGTTGTCTGGAGCTGCAGGACGCAAAAAATGCCCGTCTCTCAAGTCAATGCTGTTAGCAGAGCTAAACCTGGACTCTTACTACACTGTACAGATGATTTGAAGTGTGTAATAGCAGCTCAGAGATAACTTTATTTGCACCTTTGGCATCCGTCGTGGCTTTTACATTCTTGTTGTGGCTTTTGCCTTGTTCTTTTTGTGCTGGTGTTGTACCTTTGCATTTTTCTTAGGACTTTAGCATTTTTGTTGGGACTTTGGAATTTGTGTTGCAGCATTTCTGCTTGTACTTAACCTTATGTATTTTTGTTGTACCTTTTAATTTGTTTTGTAATAGTACCTTTTGTATTGGTCTTTTGTCTGTTGCATTTGCCTCATGGCTTTGTGCACTTCTGAGCCACTGGGCACACACGAGTCAGTGTATTTGGGAAATGGGGAGGGTTGCATCAGGAAGGACGTCCGGTGTTAAACTTTAACCAGTTCAAAATGTGGACAACAAGGCAGTTGATCTACTGTGCTGTCCCCTACCGGGAGAAACCAAAAGAAGAAACTCTGCTCCAATGCAGAAAAAATGAGCAGCTGTAAAGTCAAAGTGAATGCTGTGAGTAGAGCTACATTTGGGTTGACGTTAGAACTAGGGCTGGGTATCGTTGCTGATTTCCTGAATCGATTCGATTCCGATTCACAAGGTCATGATCTTGATTCGATTCGATTCGATTTATTTAGAGATTTCTTTGCGTCAATACTAGTTTTGCTTGGTTATAAAATAACTTGTTTTAAAACCGAAGTGTTGCCAAACATCAGCCTTTAGGCCAGACGGTGATTTAAGTGGAGCAGCTTTAGCCACGACTCTATTTGGTTTGGGTTTCGCCGGACTCACGTTTTTATAGCTCTCCTTGCGCGGTCGCGAGAAGTAGTGCATAGCCGCAGGAAAAGATCGATCCGCGAATTTTGGAATCAATATCGTATTTTTTGAACGAGAATTGATATTGAACGGTGAATCGATTTTTTGAACCCAGCCCTAATTAGAACACATTTGTAGCTCTGTAGCAACCAAATCACACAGTCAGAGTTATTACACCGTACAGTGCAGTTATGGAATTTGTACCTCAGATGCAGTCACAATCCTGCTGCTTATGAAAAATCATAGGTCCTAACCCTAGGTCATTGCAGCATACAGTACTGTACAAAACTCTCTAATCACCTCCCATTTCTTTTCATTTTACATGGCAAATGAAATAACTACAGTGATTGTGCAAACATGCTGCATTACAACAGGAGAAAGCCTGGTTCTTTGGAAACAAAATATTAATATGATCAAACATTCAGGTACAACAACTAGGCAAAGTGGAAGGATGTGAAATGTGTGCTGGAATTTTCATTAGCAGCAGGATTGTGAATATACCTGAGGAAGAAAGGCAAAGTTTGTGTAATTCTATATAAATAACATTACTGTCATGTGTTCTTGCTTCATCCATGATATAAATATAATTTTTTTTTCCAGTTTGGCAGGACTGAAGTTATAGAAAATTCTCTAAACCCAGACTTTGTGAGGAAATTTGTGTTGGATTACTTGTTTGAGGAAAAGCAAAACCTTCGGTTTGATGTGTAAGTGCAAAATGTATTATTATTATTATTATTATTATTATTGTTGTTGTTGTTGTTATATTTCCTTGGCATTCTGTTACAGATATAATGTGGACTCTAGAAGTTCAAACATTTCAAAGCATGTAAGTATAGTTTATTTTCTAGTTTTTCATATTTAAAGCATAATTATAATTACACTAACTGCCAAGTAATTTGTTACTCTTTGTATGGTGAATATACCTGAGAATGTTTTTAAAACTAGATAAATACATGTTTAAAATAACAAGAAAGTGGTTGCAACTAGACATAGCACAATACTACTATTTTATGTCTAATACAATACCGATATTGTACATTTGGATTTCCGCTGATAGTGAAAGTGTGAGTTGTGATCGAAAGCTGGTGTTATTAAGAAAATTAAACAGTAGAATGGTGTGATGTGCTTTTGGGCTTGTAGTGTGTTGTGTTGCTTGTTCTGCTCATCGTCATATCAATATGTAGGAATTAGTGTGAATGTTGAACCATAAACCAGCTTTACCACAGTCACACTTCACATGAAGAACCTACTGAGCGTGAGCACATTTACAGATCAGCTCCATAGATCAGCCCAATGCCACCGATACCTGATCCAGCTGTTAGAGTCGTTATCAGACCCATATCACATCCACGTATCTCTAGTTGCAACCTGTATCACCGTCACTACAAGATGTCCTGAATGTAATACAGTATATTTTTGTAATGGAAAGAATAGCAGAATAGCTGGTTTTCTTTAAAGAAAATTACAGAGTTTTCCCCATGTTATTTATTTATCTACTTTGATGTGGTGTTACTGTATATATTCTGTCTTATGCACTAAAAACATGAACGTGTAACTTTAGAACTAATATAAATATAAATAAAAATAAATAAATGAATTACACCATGAGAAAAGGTTTTAGTACACGCTTAGATGCTCCATGTAATACATTTAAAAACACACTGTGCACTGTACACTGACCCTCGCAATTTGTTTTATTTAAGTAATATTTCATTTACATTTTTTAACTTTGCAAAGCTCAGTAAAAATAAAAAATGTGGTTCATAAAATCAGTGTAAGGTGTTCATTAAAAAACCTGGTAAGTGGTAATACATTTGACTCGTATGTGTAATTCCCAACCCGCCGTCTCTCCGGAGCGTTCACTGTGTGGCATGTTGTAGTGCAGTCACTGCTGCGGGAACTATCACAAAGCCAGCCAAGAAATGGTCATTGTTGGTCGACACCAACTCCACGTAAAAGAGACAAAATCCTGCCCAAAAGGAGCTAAACGGTGGTATTGTTGAGTTAGCTGAAGACTTGTCTAGCTGGTTGCTCGTATGTCAGTTTTCCACTGAATGCTAACTTAAGTGCCTGTGTGCCGCAGTTTGCTCTGTCAGCCGTCCTGTCTGCTAACACTGTCAGCTAGCTGCTGAGGCCTTGTTGAGAACGTCAACATTAGGTTTAAGTTAACTCAGTAACTTCTCATATTCACACGTCATCCTTTTGCTTTTATTAAAATTACATTTAATTCCCGACAACAGAGTTCACAAGTTGGACCTCCTGGATAGAAAGTCAGTGTGCAAACAGTTAATTTCTTTTACACCGAGACGAAAACAGGTATTTTCTGCTTGTATCTTCTGCCCTCCAGTATCCATAGTCTAATGTTGTAATGTTCGGGGATTAAAGTTCTCTACGACTGATTTCTGTCAGATTTCTTCAGAGAGGCCAGACTGAGATGGTTTGGACACATCCAGAGGAGAGACAATGAGTACATAGGTAGAAAGATGCTGAGGTTGGAGCCACCAGGCAGGAGGACAAGAGGACATGAAGTTAGTTGGTGTGAGGGTAGAGGATGCAGAAGATAGGATTAAATGGAGACAGATGATTCGCTGTGGCGACCCCTGAAGGGAAAAGCTGAAAGAGGAAGAAGAAGTTATACTCACAATACAGCCATTTACTGATGTTTTTAGTGTATCATGTGTCCGTCCCGTTACTGTGACGCGGTCTTGAGTTCCGCGCGGGGAATTGTGGGAAACGTAGTTCTCTCCCAGAAAGACTCAAAGCAGCTCATTTTATAGGCCAGAATGAGGCCAAATCGGTTTAAAATTATCCAAGACTTTAGAATTTAGTCATTTTCAATTGATCAGAATTTTTTTCTATTCTATAATCTAAATAGGAGCAGAAATGATATAGAAATATGTATGAAGATATGTTTCTCTCTGGTACTAACCTTATTTTTCTTTACAGTATTTGGCCAAGAATGTCACTGCATAATAAAACTCTCAAGCCAGTAAAACAGAGACTTCTTACTATTTTTAGTAGTCATGTCTACAGTGTCAGCTCTTATATAAAGCTAAAATAACAAGATTTAGGGTTGATTCCTAGGGTTAGGAGTAATAGTTGACGATTTAGTGTGTAAGTAAATAAATAAATAAGCAATGTTTAACCCAAAGTTACACCCTTGGTTTGACTGGTAGTGTATTGTACAGTATTTAAGATGGGTTAATAAATATAATTTTGTGTTGTGGTGCTGGACATACGGATAACAGAAAGTAAGTTGTGTATTTTTGCTCATCACCGATATTCCCATTTCAAAAGTTCATCCTTCCCCCGTCTGCCCCTCGTTCACATGAACCTTTTCTCTCTAAATCCAAACCACCAGCACGTCTGCTCGTCCTCGTTATTGAAGGTTGTTGAAGGTTGAATCCTGATTTCAGTTTGCAGGAACATAAAACACAAACCATGTCAGCTGTCCTGGACACGCCTGCTTTATTTCCTGTGTTCTTGTTTTTTCAGGTGTCACCTCATGTCATCGATGCATCACATAGTTGCTTTTATGTTGCATCAGTCAGGGTTTGTCAGTATTTTATTGAGTTGCTGAAGGTGAGATCACACCAGAGTAGATCTCATCACCCTGAAATCCTTATCTCATAATTATGAGGTATATTACTTAAGTATAAGACCTTTACTTCTAATTACAAGATTTTTCATTCAAGATCAGTTAAGGTTGTCTTGTAATTATATAATCTTCATCTCAGAATTATGAGATCTTTTCTATTTTTTTTTCTTTTTGTAATTAGATCACATTTTCTCATAATCATGAGATCCTCATCACGTAACCATGAGATCCGTATCTCGTAATTACAAGATCTTTTCTTGTTACTGTGAGATCGTGATTTCAAAATAAGAAAACATTTGTTATTTCAAGATTAGAAGATGTTTTTCTCAAAAAATTGCTTTTGTTATTAAAGATCCCATTTAAAATAAATTGCAGTCTCAAGAAAATGACTTTCATTATGTCAAGTTGTGATCTCTAGATAACGAGATCCTCTATCGAGCTCCGTATCCAGCTGATGAGTGTGTTTGTCCTGCAGTCGTTTCTGGGCCAGACCTTCTGCACTCTGGGGGAGATCATTGGTTCTGCAGGGGCGCGTCTGGAGAGAGTGCTGTCGTAAGTCTCCACAAACTTCACTCCTCTTATTTATAGGGTTATGGCATGTGATGCAGCGATGGGATATGTATGTGATACGGCTCTGATACTGGATGTGGAAACAGCTGGATGTGGAGACACTGGACTGATCTATGGGCGTGATCTATTCTGTTAAACTGTAAGGGTTTCTTACAGTGTTCAGGTTTAAACGTTAAGGTATTTTTAAATTATTTATTATTTATAATTTATTTTTATTTATTTTTTAATCATTTTTATTTTAGCAATGGATTTATTCATTAATTATGTCTTACTTATTTTTTATATATACATATACATATTATTATGTTTAAATGCCTCACACACACACACACACACACACACACACACACACACACACACACACACATAATGATGTAGGTTTAGATATTTGAACACACTTTTCCCGGTGAGTCCTCCTCCAGGTGTTTAACTGTATGTAATAAAGAGGGGAGCGGTGTTGGTTTTGTAGGCCGTCTGAATTCCGAGGGTGTACTGAGTGTCACTGTTGTTTGAAAGGAGGAGAAGAAGTGTCAATTTTCATTTCGTTGAGCCTATGGCAATGCACTGCTGTTCCGCGACATCGCTGACGCCTCGCACCAATTGGGCGAAAACATCTCGAGGTCTGGAGAGTTAAAGCAGGGAGACTTGGATAGATTTCTCCACGAATACAGGAGCGAAGTTTTTAACCCTGCTGTTTTTAATTAGTAAAAAGTATTTTTCTAGATTAGACTAAATATTTTTCAGATTGAAATCAATTTTAAATTTTTTCGATTCCTCTATGTTGTGACATTACTCACTGATGTCTTCTCAAGTTGTTTCTTAATCTTGTTCTTGATGTAGTTTGTAAGAAAAGTCTACCTCAGGTTTGGAAAATCCAATAAGCTTAAGTTTTGCCTAAACACAAATACAGGTGAGCGCTTCTAGCAGTGGTAGATTCTTTGCCTAAAAACAAATTTAATAAAAACACTGGCTAATGTCAGAATCTTTTGTGAAATACTGTGAGTATAATATTTTCACTCTAGTGGTGTAAAGAAATCCAATCAAATCGCGAATTCTTCTGTCGATTCTTTCCACAAAAATCAATTCATATTCTTCAACTAACGTAATGGCGCTAGTTTACTTCCCCCCCGACGCGAGTTCAGCTGCCGGTCCCGTAGATGGAGCAGTGTGGAAGTCTGGTCAGATGGAGCTGCTTCACGTGAGTATGAAGGAGATGCAATATATGAGCATATGTACATTTAGTAATTCAGACCTGATTCAGTGTGATGCTGAGCAGGATCTGCCACATTCACGGAAAATAACCCAAAACAGCTGGAAACTAATTCATCACGTATTGAATCATGAATCACTTGTGACTTGTGAGTTGATGTTGAATTGAGTCGTGAGCGCAAGAATCGGAATCGAATTGAATCGTGAGATTTTTCAAATCGTGCAGCTCTAATTTTAAGGATCAATTTCTTCTTAAGAATAGTTAGTGAATGAGGCCCATAGATTGTGGAGATTTTAACATAAAACCTCAGGTCTGTTCATTTTTATTTATTGATTGATTTATTGTGATTTCTGATTTTTGTCGTAGAGACATCTTTCATGACTTAAAATGTTCAGCTCAGTGAGGAGAAGCTGGGATATTACTTTTCTTGTGGATGGCCAGATTTGAGATTTGACCATATATTAGTCATTGTCACCTTAAATTCCAGCATTTCTTTGTGTTATTGATTTGAACATGTAAAATATTTTTACATTTTTATTTTGTAAATGCATTTTTATAACCAGTTTCTTTTAGTTTTAGTAGCTACACTGGTCTCTTGCAGCAGCGCCTCGCGCCCGGTTTGTCTCACCAGAAGCCTGCCCCAATTAGATAAAGAAAGAAAAGCATGACGTGTCCTGAAGAAAATTCTCCCAGTCCGATTGGGCCGCACCATTCATCACCGCCACGGCCCTGTCACAGCTGTGTATTGAGATATATGAGGCAGACAGCCGGCTGAATAATCTGCCAAAAGGACTTAAGCGCAGAGCGCAGCAGTGCATTTATCCATACACGGCCAGAGCTGCCTGCCCTCACCGACAAGGTGGAAAATTAAAGGAGGATATAGACAATCAGCTGGTCTTAACTGCACCCACGTTAATGCACACCAGGCGCTTTACCATGTGTTCATCTGAAACGGGGGGAGGATGATGGGTAAATATTGTTGTAGTCACTTTAAGGACGGTTCTTTTTCCCCGCCATCACTCACGTCACTTTTTTCCTCTTTTCCTGGCAAGAGGAACAGCTGTAGTTTGTGAACGTGCAAAAGTCTTGAGTCGCACCTCATTTCTGTATATTGTGCTTGGAGAATGAGAGGATAGTTACACTGATTTACTGCAGCGTATGCAAACATACATTTCCCAAGACTCTACTGCAGTGCACTCATCGTAGTCCTGTCTGTATGCAGTAAAGTGTTGCGCGTGTATCTGACTGTATTCTAGAGATCCGCTCATTTTCATCTGGCAAGTCAGATAATGTTACAACAGTTAAATGCTTGAGAAATATAATAATGATTGGTTTATTTTTATCAATTTACAAATGCAAGTGAGTGAATATTTGTTTTTCAAACCAGCATCAATTTATAGGGCAATTTGCACAAAGTCAGGGATTTTGTAGGATTATAGTCATCATATTATTTTGTAGGATTATAGGATTATAGATCTATGGTTAGTTCTCCAAGATGTTTGGAACAACTCTACCAGCCGAGTTCCTTTCAAAAACTGTGTGCAAGTAGAAGTAGAAGAATTGATGTTGTTTGAAGGCAAAGGTGGTCACACTTCAAATATATTGATTTGATTTAGATTTCTTTTGTCTATTCACTGCATTTTGTTGATTGATGGCACAAATGATTAACATTTCCATTTCTGAAAGCATTCTTTGTTTACAGCATTTTTTCCCCACCTGCCTAAAACTTTTGCACAGTACTGTAGTTTTCATTACAACTAGAGATGCGTTTCTCTTCTGGACGTGTATTACTTTCTCGTGAGCTGGTGATGCTGTCTCCTGAACTTCTTCTACTTCCTCATAAGGACATGTTACTTCCTCTTGACCATGTGTTACTTTCTCCATGTACACGAGAAAACTGAGGCGGCATTAGAACCAAGGACTGTTGTAAAACAGGGAAGTTTCAGTCCCAAATCCCACGTGTTCTTAATGGCAGAAAACCAAGAGGGAAAATAAACGACAGAATAAAAGGATGAGAAAGACATGTGCGGGTCGTGGCAGTTAGAGGTGTGTGAAAAATCATGCCGAATTTGGCGACTGGTCGCGCAGTAAAGGGTCAAAATTTGAGCTCCATGTTAGTCTATGATGAAAAAATGGACAGAACTCACAAACCAATCAAAAACCTGCCTAGAAGCACCACACACACCGCTATAGACCTATAAACATTAACAAAATATTTCTTATGAAATTAAGGCAACAAAGTCAAAAAGTTCAAGATGAAAACCAAATTTGCTTCTTTAAAAGAGATTAGATTTGACTTGGTATTACAGATACATACATAAATGAGGAGCTTCTGACCTTCTGGAAGAATCTATATAAGCCGTGCACATCTAGCGTATGGTTAGGGTTAAAGGGTTTGAAGATTGCTTATAAATGCAGAAACTCTATGGAGGTTAAAGGAACAATTAGTGAGTAGAAGAAGAAGTGATGGTGGCTCAAGACTCTTGCACACTTCTGTAGGAGTTCATGCCGGACACTTTGTCTTGCTCCTCTTGTTGGTTTTGACCGCTGAAGTGTTTGCTCTTACAGAGGAAGAGAGAGGGAATCACAACGTTCTGAGTCTGCTGAAGCGCGTGGCTCGGCCTTCTTCTGAATTCTATGAAGCACACTTAAATACATAATGACTTAAATACATAATTGTGACATGGTTCAGTACCAAACTCTCACCAACAGCCAACACGCTTTAGAGCGAGATCCAGTTATGTCTTTAAAAAGTGAATCGTATTCCTGCCTCTCCGCCGTATGTACAGTGTAACCAGCTGCAGTATGTTATGAGTCTGTGATACTTCTGTGAGTAAACGCTACCAGGAGCATGTGACACCTCTTGAAACATATTCTACTCAATATTAGCATGTTATTTCGATTTCAGTGATGATTTCTGCGGCATGTAACCATTTCTGCGAGCATGTCTTCGCGCACATCCTGTGAGCATGTTACATTCTCGTGCACATCTGCTTACTCACAGTAAATTTGTTGAGAGTTTGCTCCGACGAGTCACAGTAAAAATGGAGGCCGTCGAGGTGAGGTCTTCTTCAGATTGTCACTTGACGATGGTGATGCATAATGCACCCTCTCAATCAATATGATATTAGCGTCTAATTAACTAAAGCTCCAGCTAATCACATCGGCGGTAAATGGACGCTTATCAATCACACGCCGACGAGGAGATAGACTTCGTGCAGCGGGAGCTGTCAGTAAGCAGGGGAAAACAAGAACATGTAAATTCACTGATACGAAAATATGAGGGTGTAGTTTCACGTGGCGACAAAACCCAGTTCACAGTGATCAACATCAAAGTAAACTCTTATTGTTATTCCCCAGATATATGTGACCCTCCACGGCAAAACCAGTCGCTAGTCGCACATTTTCAAAATTGAGTTATTGAGTTGTCATGAAAGGGCATAAATCGAAACGATACCCTGGCGGAATGAATGACGACATATGACTGAGATATCAACACCAAGAGTCGGCTTTCCTGTCACGCCGCGAGAAACGGAACGTTTTGACGGACTATCGCCAGCACTCACAGACGCTGGCGGTCGCGGTTACGCATTGCAGCCTACGCTGCATTCACAGCACACGGATAGCTTCATACCCAAGTAGGGGTTAACTGAACCTCGGGAGACTAAGATGGGATTCTGAAGAAATATCTTCACGCCAGTCACCCAGTGGATTTAGAAGGAAATATTGAAGTTTAGAGCGTAGGTCAAAACAGAAACTTTAACATTCTGCTGGGAATTGAATTTTCACCAAGAAAGTCACGCTTTTTAGATGGAAAGGGAAGCTTGTGCCGTAAATTTATTCCCAACAGTACAGTATAGACCTTCCACTGTTTCCGTTAAAACACTAAAAACAAAACTTACCTAATTTACAACAAGCTGCCGGAAACTCCTGTTATGCATGCTTAATTGATTTTGCCGCGGAGGGTCACATATGCAGATGTACAGAGAGACCAGACGACGCGGCTTCACTTTCTACAGGGTGAAAAAAAAGAAGACATGGACATCACACAGATATAAATAACGGAGGTAGAAAATGCTCAATAGGTCTAGAGCTCCTGCAGCACCAAACATGACATTCCCATGCTCACAGGACAGTGGCTAGTTGTAACGCACAGGCAGGTGAACTCCAAACGCAGAGTCGATAAAACCAGGTCGTGAGGCACAGGGTGAATTGCCTAAAAAATCGTGAGGTTTATTCAGGCAGGGCCAGTACTAAAATACACAGTCCACGAGGCAAAACAATACTCAATCGTCAGAAGCAGAGGGGTAATCTAAAAACAGAAAGCAAGGGTCAAACCGAAAACAGGCAACACAAGAAACGCCGGCACGAGTAATAAGGCATAATAATATTGAAACAACAATAGAAACCAGGTCTTTAAATACTGGAAGGTCGTCCCTACATAGGCCATTCTGCAGACGAGCAAAGAGAGGTTACAGACGATCTGGAGCTGGGAGTTCGATGAGGACTCTCCTGGCTCTGCTGCCTACAGGTGAGACACGTGTAGAAGGGGCACCAGAACAGGACACTGTAATACACAACCACCTTAAACGGGCCAATGTAATGGGGCAGCTTGGAGGGGAGGCCGAGGTGCAGGTCTCGAGTTGATAGCCACACCTGCCCGGCCAAACACTGATGACATGGGTGCCTCCCAAGGTTTCTGCCGCTGTCTCTGAATCAGTCATCCACCGCTGACATCAGGGTTTTCCTTAGAAGAACGTTGGAAAACTAAGGACGTGACTAGGAACGAGGATAGGACAATGATGATGAGTGACGGAGGAGTTTTTGAAGATATTCAGCCCAGAGACAGTACCTGACCAGTTAGTTGGTTGTTGGCGCAGTAGGCCCTGAGAAAGCGCACTGGCCCCTGTTGAGCCTTCCACCTGGCCGTTGAGCTTAGATGATAGCCTGGAGAGAGGCTGACTTGACCCCAGTCGTGACATAACGCCTTCATACATCGGACGTGAACTGGGGCCTGGTCTGAAACTATGTTCTCTCGATCCCGGAGACGCTAAACACTTTAACGAGCAGCCAGGCCATTCAGGCAGTGGGAGCTTAGGGGAAAGAGGGTATGAGCGGCACATTCTAGAGAACCTGTCCACGGCTAAACAGCCACGAGCAGTGAAACCTTCAGACCTGGCAGAAGGCCAGTGATGAAATGTCGACAGGCGGGACCCGGACGCCGAGGAACAGGAGAGGTTCAGCAGGCTACTGGGAGGTTGAGGAGGTTTGACTGGGCACGAGACAGGGCAGGAGACCACGGTTGCGGTGATGTCATTTATGGACGCCCACCAGAAGCGCTCAAGGCCACAGCGGTGACGCCAGGTGCCCGAACTGCAAGGAGAGGAGGGGTTGCTGAAGCAGGGTGTCTCGCGGGAACTGGTTACACAAACACCTTCTGGGGTGGGGTCTCGCAGGTGAGGAGGGTCTGTCGGTTGGCCTCGATCTTGTCCATTATTCCCTGATGGGCCCAATGCAGTCGGGAAGGACGGTGGCAGGAGGCGCGTGTCCTCTTGTTGCCGGACAAAAATCGCTTTACGTTTGGACTCAAGTAGGTTATCGAACCTAAACCTGGTGAAGAACAGGCCCACCGAGCCTGTCAGTTAGAGGTGTTTGCTTCTTAAGATATTTCTTAGGTTCTGTGGGTCCGTGGAACACAGTGAACGGGGTGAATGGCCTCGGAGCAGGTGTCTGGCCTCCAGGCCAGCGACGGCCATCAACTCCCGTCCCCACCTATGTCTTTTCTAGTAGGGACAGTTTCAGTGAGAAGAAAGCGCACGGATGGGGAGTTTCTGGGGGTTAATTTTGTTGCTAGGAGAGCACCGCCTCCAACCCAGTTTCCGAGCACAATCAATTGACCGTAGTTTTCAGTGGTCTGTGGCAGAGGATCATTGCAGAGCAAAAAGGCTTTTTGAGACTGAAGGCCTGGGTAGCCAGGGTGAGTTCTCCACGCTAGTCGCTTGTTGCCACTTGAGGAGCTCGTTAAAGGCCGCTCACTGAAACTCCGAATAAATCAGCTGTATAAGTATAAAACCTAGAAAAACGCTGGAGCCTTGAGGGTCTTAGGCCATTACCTTACAGCTGGTTTAAAGCGACCCATCACACGTTCGGCACTGAGACGTGACCCAAAAAAGGTGCCATTGATGGCTAGAAGACGACTTTCACAGCATACAGGAAGTTCTCGAAGGCAAGCAAAGGACTCTGGACATGGGTGATGAGAGGAGGTCGGGAGAAAATGAGGATGTCGTCAATGTAGATGATGACAAATCATCCAACATGTCTTGAAGACCTTGTCCATGAAGGGGATCAAAGACAGAGGGTATTAGCGAGGCTATGGTGACAACCAGATATTCAAAATGGCCTTTAACAGGTGATGAGTGTTTCCACTGTCTCTTCCCGGATGCGTATCGGCTTGTAGCGCGCCCTGGAGGTCTAGTTTCTCAGAAAATGGTGGCAGCGCAAAGACGCTTGAGGCTTGAAGGATGAGGAAGAGGATACCGAATTTCATCAGGACTTTGTTCAGGCACTAATCAATGCAGGACGAAGACTCCATCCTTCTTTCTCCACAAAAAAGAATCCAGAAGCGGCAGGAGACTTTCTCTAGGGCTTCATTAATGTAGGTGTTCATTGCCTTGGTTTCAGGTTGAGACAAAGGTACGTGACGACCATGTAATGAGCATCTGGCAGAGGTCGACCGCAGTCGCAGAGGAAGGCCCGGTCCTGGGGTGAGCGAAAGACGCCGAGGTAGTAGAGTATAGGCAGACGGGATATAGTGAGAGCAGGCCCTGGGGTTTCAATAATAGATGTTGTTCGCGGAAGCGATAGGCACTGGCTGAAGCACCGCTAACTCCAGGCGCCATCATTTTATCTGCCCAGATATCACAGGTTATGGAGAACCAACCAGGTGACCCAACAGCACCTGGATTATGCGAGTGAAACACGAAGAAGATAGAAATTATGGTGTAAGGCCCTCACACTGACCTCTAGTGGAATCTGGAAGGTAATGGCCATTGTCCAGGGTTCTCATCTAAAACCCCACAGGCAGGTGTGCAAAGGTGAGTTTCACCTCTAATTGTCTCGCCAGTTCTTATTAATTTTGCTGCCCGCAGAGTCCACTCAGCGCAGAGACTGTGAGCGAGGCGGATAGGAATAGTGAGCTGTTCAGCCATAAAGACAAGATAATTATTTAGCATGCTTTTTAGGCGTGACTATCAGGACAAGCTGCAATCACATGCCCGTTTTTTCTAATAATAGAGACAGAGACGAGTTTGGAACCGCTTGTCTTCTGAAGCCAGAGAGGCGCGCTCGACGGATGGCTCATTCGCCGTTGACGGAGGAGGGCTACGGACATCCGAGTGGGACAGCGAAGGTGACGGCGGCGGTGGGCAGGAGAAGCTGATCCACAGCTATGGCGTCTGGGATATACGCTTTGCCGGTAACATGATTACGCGAAGTTCGGGTTTGCAGTTCACGATTGAGTCCGCTGCCGGAAGATAGTGAGCGGTCGCCTTGCGCCGTGCCCCTGCCACGAAGCGCCGTGCGGAACTGGAGGCGTAACGGGCGTCAACCGGACTTGCCGGAGATCGTAGAGCTGGCCGCGGATGATTTTCCCGACGGAGGAGATGGTCAACACTTTGGCTTAATTATGAGACAACGTTTACGGCGTCGAGGACGTGGATTGCGGGTCGCCCAGAGTGGCCCAGTCGCGCGACTTGCCGTGTGTAAGTAGAGACATGATAAACGACTTTGACGGTTCACAGCGGAATTTTAGCTATTATTGGTAATTACGAGAGTGAGCATTGCATCAGAACTTTGCATTCACTGGCCTCGCCCATACAGGTGGCATTATAGTGTTAGCTCGTTAGCACTAGCGTCGCGAGTTCGCTGAAGCCAACGCCGCCGCCAAGCGTGAGGACGCCATGGGTTTTGGCGAAGTCAGTAATCGCCAGGTTGTTCCCGCCAGCAGCCGCTGAAACTCCGCTGGTCCATTAGGTGGCGGGCGGCTCTGTACCCACAGGCAGGTGAACCCAAACGCAGAGTCGAGCAAACCAGGTCAGAGGCACAGGGTGAATTGTCGAAAAAATCGCAGGTTTATTCAGGCAGGGTCAGTACTCAACATACATAAAGTCTATGAGGCAACACCTGAATCATCAGAAGCAGAGAGGCAGTAATCCAAAAAAAACAGAAAGTAAGTGGTCAAACTTCGAAAACAGGCAAACACAAGAAACGCCGGCACGAGTATCAAGGCATAACAATATCAAGTAGAAATCAACAATAGAAACTATGGTCTTTAAATACTGGAAGGTCAGTCCCGATAGCTAATATTCTGGTGAATGAGGTCTGTTGCGCAGGAGGTTACAGACGATCTGGAGCTGAGTCTGATGAGGTGGATTCTCCCCGGCTCTGCTGGCTTTACAACAGTGTACCAAACACTCACTGCAGGTGTTCATGATTACCATGCATCTCAAGTCTGCTAACAATGATATTTTCATGAACACACAATGCTTGTTCTGGCCATGTGATACTTTTGCTGTGACCACGTTCTCGTCCATTAATAGTTACTTTTTCAAGTGAACAGCAACATCTCTTGAGCACACCGCATTTCTCATGAACATGTATTTTGTCGTGGGCTTGTTGCTTCATTATACATGTGTTACTTTGAGGCACATGATTCCTTCGTGTCTATGGGACACTTCTTCATGTGCAACACTTCATGACCTATGATTCTGCGCACACACCATACTAAGCGACGCACAGGCTGCAACGCCATTATTGTGATCAGTCGTACCTGGTGCCGCAGGGACATTCACCCTGTAATCAGAGGGTCGCTGTTTTGAAATCCCAGGACCGGTAAAGGTACCACTGAGGTACCTATGAGCAGGGTATCGCCCCCAAGGCCTGTTCCCTGGTAGCTGCCCACGCCAGCTGCCCACTGCTCCTTCACAGATGGCTCAAATGCAGAGCGCACATGTGGCTGTTGTGCTGTGTTCACAATGACATATAATCACGTTCACTTTGAGTACTTTCTCATAATAAAGCAGCACTTGCTTATTGTGTGCATGCACATCTTTTTGTATCTGCAGATATGAGGGCGTGGTTTGGTTGCAGAACACGTCAGCATGACTTTACTTTGTGTTATCTCCAGATAACCTCTACCTGCAGCTTAAAGTTCATATTCCTAGTTTATTTATATACAGTATATTTGTGTGCCTTTTGTCTGAGCCACTGGAGCCAAGGTGTAGTTTCTCTGTATAATTTGTATGTAGCTCACAGTAAATTACAGACTCTAATTTGATATAAAATAGCTTTTTAATGTTGTGTATTCATCCTTTTATACCTGCAACCTACACTTAAATCCGAGATTACGCTTCTGCCATCCACCTCGTGTGTTATGTGTAATGTCATGTTGTGTAGTGCAGCAGTAACTATGTCCAAGTAACGACAGACTCCCTGCCTGTTTTCTGACATTCAGCTCTCATGAAGCTCTTTTGCTCTTTGGCAATTTTTCAGATCACCAGAATAAGTCATAACATTGATTTTCGCCTGCCAGCAAGACTTTCAAACATTCAAAATCAAAGGAGGAGAGGAAAAAAGGACAGGAACTCCACAGTGCCAGAAAGCTTCATTTTGTTTGGGGAAACATCACAAAAGATGGTGCTGTCCTTGAGTCGACAAGATGATTCAGGGCCTTTTATTTTCACTCAGAATTTCAACAGGTTCTTCATCAAGTCTTAAAGGGCCCCTACACCCGAAGAACTAAAGCACTAAAAATTAATCATCTGAACATTTACTCTACGTTAAGTTGAATTTCCTCTTTAACCCTAATCTGTTCCACTGCCTGAGAGACTGAGATTTTAAGCTATGAGCAGAGATAAGCTACTAGAGTTGTTAATCACAAGCTACATCACGATCCTACATCTGCTGCTATCACAAAGTCTGTTACGATATGATTTCCATTCGATTAAGAAACCAGCGATCAATATGAGATTTAACACTTCCACTCATATCGAATCACAAAACAATATCATTTGACATTTTAGTTACCTTTTCTCTGTAGTGTGTAGTGTAGTAAGTACTACAGTACTGTGCAAAAGTTTTAGTAGGTAGAAAATGCTGTAAACAAAGAATGCTTTCAGAAATAGCAAATAATGATTGTTTATTTTATCAATTTTATAAAATGCAAGTGAGCGTAACAAAAGAAAAATTCAACCAAATCAATATTTGGTATATTTACCTTCAAACCAGCATCAATTCTTCTAGGTAATAATTTGCACAAAGTCAGGATTTTGTGATTATAGCCATTATATTATTTGTAGATTATAGATCTGTGGTTAGGTTTTCCAAGATGTTGGAACAAATCCTACCAGCCGAGTTCTTCAAAACTGCAAGTATAGAAGAATTAGATGCTGTTTTATAAGTAAGTATATCACAAATTAAATGATTTATTTCAGATTTCTTTTTGTTCATTCACTGCATTTGTTGATTACATTTAAAAATAAATGATTAATACTTCCATTTCTTGGAAAGCATTCTTGTTTACATACATTTTTTCATTAATTCTGTTCAACCTGTATTGGCATTTTCTGTATATTAAAACAGCAGCTTATAGTGGAGCCTATATGGCGAGTGTTTAAAAGTTGATTGGTTCAGTGTTGTGTTGCACAGGTTTTACGTGATTATGCAGCAGGCCAGCTGTCGCCGTGCCTGCTGCCCCTACAGCCAAGTGCTTTTTAAAGGAGCAGCTCAGCACCGAGCTCACATCTATAATTGCTAATTGAGTTGAGCTGGAGCTCACACTGTTCCTCTAATCACACACATGGCTGAGTTTTTTGGGGGGATTTTAGTTGGAGTCTCTCACACACAAACACACACACACCAGAACAAGGCAGATGAAGGAAGGGTTGCTGTTTGTCTGAAAAACACACCTTTCAAAATCATCATCAGCATCACATCTGACATCTTGAGTCTCAGCTGAGATCCGTTTTGCTGCTGCTGTTGCTACCAGTGTGAGAGAGTGTAGATGTTTTGTTGTGTGTCATGCCTGTTTTAGTTATATTATTTATCATGCAAAATATCGTCTTATTGTATGCTACACATGAAGAAATGAAGCTCAGCAGCGTTCTTTTACCTTCCTGTAGTTTTTCCTTCAGAGGTGCTAAAAATGCTACATGAACTTCTGCAGCCTGATTCACTGTGGTGCAAATTTGACCAATAGGGCTGGTAAAAACACTCAATAATTTATGCAGCCTAATCCACAAGCTGCACAAAGCTGAACCTTGGTCAGTAAGTAGGGATGACGTACTGCTTAGCATTTAATGAAAAGCGTAAAGGGGGCGCTGAACATGCTACATACATCTTTACAGTCTGATTCACCGACTCCTTTCGTTGATGCTGATCTCAAGAGCCGTAAGTCTGATTTTACTTGAATTGATATTTCAAGAGCGTAATTGTAGGTTGAATACTGCATCCTAATTGTCCACTTAGTTTAAAAGGTATGTTTTATATTCTATTTATATATTGCCTATTCTATATAATTCCTTTGTTCTTGCACCAGTAAAACTCGAGCCACGTCGCCTCGTCTCGTCAATGACAATAAAGTTTACTTTGACTTGACAATCAGATCTAAGATATTGAAGAGTCTTGATATGATTACTGTAGTCATGTGGTTTTATCCTGTGTCATAAACATCAGCATCAGCAGCGTGTGAGTGTTTGTCTATGACACATACACATACGCTGCTGATAATCAGTGCTGATGCTTTTGTGCTGCTTTTTGTGACTTTTGCTTGGACCCCACATGTTGCCGCTTGTGACTTTTATTATTATTGTTATTGTTATTGTTATTGTTATTGTCCTACCAAATGGACTGAGCAGCTTGAAGCGTAAGTGGAAAGCTGAAATGTTCAGATTTCTGTGATGTCATAACAGAGTGCTATAATTTACATGAAATTATAGAAAACCACCTAATTCTTATCTGAACACTATTAGAGGTAAGTGTTTTCTTTATAAACACAACGTATTGTGTCATTTCTGCCCACTCTGACGTTTGCATCCTGAACAGCAGAATCTCTCCCACTGTAAATGGTGTTTTGGTGAAAATTTAGGGCTAATATTATTATAGCTTAGTGCAGGAGCACATGTTCCTCCACACTGGTTATCATCACACACAGGGTTGAACTCCTGACACTGCCGTAATGCGCCTCCACTACTGCAAAAATATCATTTACATTTTTTCTCTTATCTCAGCTGGAAAAATTCCCCAGGGTGGGCACATGTGAAAAAGGTGTGAGTAGAAGAGCTATATCTCAGGGTTCGTCTGAGGACAGACGGATCAGTGCATCGGCTGCAGTTTCAGGGTCTATCGTGGTGAAGAGAGCCGAGTTGGAAGGCAGAGTTGTTGATTTACCAGTCCATCTGCATTCCCTCACCTATGGTCATGAGCTTTAAATAACATCAAAAATGTCTGGGCTTTAGCCATAGGGTGAGGAGCTTAGAGTAGAGCTGCTGCATCTCCGCATTGCAGCGAGCCAGCTGAGGAGGCGGAGGCCTGCTTTATGATGGGTGGTAGGTCTAGTGGTTAGGACTCTTGCCTCTGACTAAGAGGTTTTGGGTCTTCGAGTCCTACCTCCAGCACTACCACTATTGGGTCCCTGAGCAAGACCCTTAACCCCAAGATGCTGCAGAGAGACTGGCCCTGAAATGAGGAGAATGGAAGTTGCTCTGGATAAGAGTGTACTCTAAATTGGTGCTGTAGGTGTGAATGTGAGTGTGTTGGTGCCCGGTGGTTGGTTCCAGAGACAGGATCTGCCCCCTGCGACCGTGATGGGGATTAAGCGCTTCACAGAATGACTGCTTTTTCCATCTTTCCTTCAGGGGGATTCCAGGCAAGAGGTGTGGGAACATCATCTTTACTGCAGAGGAGCTCAGCAATTGCAGGGCTGCTGGTTATGCACACACACACACACACACACACACACACAGTTTTAAAGCAACATGAGCATTATGGGAGTGAGGTTTTAGCGGAGTAGTTCAGCTTAGCCTAAAATTGTAGGTTTTATGTTCCTGTTGAAGCACGACACGTCCCCACTTTATTGTAAACAAACACACACACACACACACACACACACACACACACACACACACACACACACACACACACTTGTAAGGACATGAGCATGATGGGGACTTATTAAAGGGGAGGTTTTGGAAGAGAGATATGTTGCAGTGGTTAACTTTGTGAGGTTTTATGTCCCCACAATGACACAGGTCCCAATATTGCTGGTGTGATATCAGGACAAAGTTCCCGTGTTGGGAGAATTACAAGGCACACACACACACACACACACAGTTTCATCAATTAATTCAAATGTCTGGTTTAGCATAGCTATTTAGAAAAGCTTGAACATTCATTAAAAGTATCTTCTATTTTAAATGAGTTTATGGTGGTTTACTGAGGTGTAAACCTTCATTTAGACTTTATCAGGAATGTCAGGGAACATTTTGCTGTTCTTATACTTTTTATATTGTGTTAAAATAAAACTACACTTTCGCTTATGAATAAATACATTTAGAAAACAGGTCTTATAGATTGGGTTTATGTTAAAAAATAATGGAGATTTTATTTTTAGGCCATCTCGCCTACTGTAGCCAGAAATATTTTGTTGCATTTTTATACAGGTCCATGTTGTGAAATCTGCCCTGGTTTGGTTCTAATTTAAATGTATAATTTAAGGAACAGACTAAATTAAAGAAACTTTACACCGTTATTGAACCACGTGTCTGTCCCTGTGAAAATGAAACTTTTCTTTTTACTTTCGTATTAGTTTATTAGCTAACTGCTATATTCAGAAAGGTTGGGGCTTAGATTTGTCTTTTTTAAACACACAGTATATGACATTTTAAAAAGCAAACTATGAAGGAAAAATACGCAGTTGATTATACACGTCTTTATTACACATGTTGCAGGTCTTTAAAGACCACACAATAAGGGGGAGAAGGTGGTGTTATGGGTCAGGGTCTAGAACACCCAGAGTCGGACCGTGCTCCGGACCCACACACCATTCTGTTTGATGGATCACTGCTATTTTAACCTGTCCAGCTTTTTGGAATTGAATGTAGTCTTATTTTAACATTTGAAAATTTTCATTTTTACCGTTATTTTTAAAAGCCTTACCTTATCAAAAAACAAACCCTATTTTACTAAAAGAACATTGATTTTCTGGACATTATTATTAGAGCTAATGATCAATGTTGTTTTGTCGTACTTTTTGAATTGTAATTTTTGTTATTTTAATACTTCAAAATCATATGGAACTGATTCATACATAACTCATGCTTGACATGATGAAGGTCTAGACCTTCGCTTGAGGAAGTTTTCAATAACTGACCCCTTTAAATGTACACAAATAACCCTGGTTTAGGGAGTTGATTTGGAAGGTCGTCGGTTCAAGTCCCACTACTTATGTAGTTCTGCTCCCTGGACACTGTCCACTGTTGTTTTACGAATGGGTCATAAAGCTTTGTGTATTAGGTGCTCTGTGCTGTGTTCACAATGACAAATAATCCCTCACTATAATAGCAAGAAATGATCACACTGGAACGCTTCAGTTTAAAGGTACAGCACCAACCCTGCTGTTATGTCCTCATCACTTATTTGTCAGCTGTCATTATGTCGATTATTGCATCAGAAGATTTCAAGTTTAATTGTACGCTGCAGTCTCAGAGGACGAAAGCAGGTAATTTCAGTCATGAAAGCGGAGCCGAGCGACCCCAGCATGCGCCAGAGGCCTTCACCTGGCAAATGCACGTGTCAGTGGAGGGCGGAAGTCGCTTCACATCTCATAGGAATGAATTGGTGCTGATGGAAAAGAGGAAACCACTTGAGTGGCATGAGTTTCACTGGCTTCTTTGATGCAGTTTCATCTACATGTTTATAACTGTGCATTCTACATCCACTCCAACGGACCTCGGCCCTGAACCTCCACGCTGTCACAGGGGAGCTGTATTACTGTGCCCATATCTGTAGCTACTGTTGACAGTTTGAACAATTTTTGCTGTTACATTTTTTCCACTGTTGCAGCCGTTACACATGGTTAAAACAAATACACTTTATGGACATGAGTAATGGGACACAATTTCATTTTGAATTCAATTATTTTGGGCTCTGGAGGCATGTTGGTTGTAGAGACCATCTCAGTCCTGATTCCCCTGGAGACCGACACTCCTCTAGACGTCCAGCACAAGCAGCATTAGTATGGACGAAGCGCTTGCTGTTGTCCTCCAGCAGAAGACTGTCCTCTAAACACCATCGACATTTCAGCATTCTTATCAGCGCTGGAGCGCCCTCTCAGCAGCACTAGAAGAGGCCAGAATGTGGGTTTTGAAGCAGAAATTTATTATTATTATTATTACATTATTATTATTAGTAGTAGTAGTATTTATATATAAGCATTTTAGTAATAATAGCTCTATATATAGAAACCATACATTCAGTTTATATGTACATTTACCAATTATATACAAATTCCCTAAAACATCAGCTTAACCAGCTCACAGAATGTTGTATTATGACTTATTTATTACGAAACTGTATTTTAAAATACTTAAAATGCAGTTGAACACATGAACACTCTGCCTAAAAATGCCAGGGTCCAATTTTTTCGAATGATTTTCCATTTAGATTAAAAAACATACAAGGATTTTGCTTTCGATCTTTAGTTTGTCTCTAGTACTAATAAAGACTATATGAGTAGTAAATGAGCAGATTACTTGTCATCAGAACAGCACAGCACACTGCACCACAACCACACGCGGACTCTGATTTGACCCATCTGTGAGGAGCAAATAGTGGGGAAAATTTCACTATCATTCATACACGAATTTGACATTTAAATGTTTCCATCAAACTGCTGAGGGCCGTCTCATGTCTCACATCCCTCTCTTTTCCCAGGACTACACATGCAGCTCTGTACAACCAGAGAAGAAGGACTTTGGGAAGTCTGACCTGTTCCTGGTGTTCCCACTGAGCAATGAGATCGCACGTAAGTTCCAGCACCTTCCGTATGATGCTTTTAATGGCCGATGTTCAGATTTTCTTCAAAATCACCATCATAACTCTGTATAAACATTAAAAGATTGCAATTTCATCAGAGTAAGTATTATATCCTTTTTCAGTAGCTTATCAGTAGCAAAGTTACTAAAAATAGCTATGTACATTGCAAAACATTACATCAAAATATAAACGTATACTGTCAAAATCCATCTATACAAATAAATACAAATATCTAGATATAAAATGTGTAAATGTACTGTTAAAATGTTAAGTTCTCTTTTTACAAACATGGATAGCTTTTAACAAGTTAATAATTGATTTACTCTCCACCTCCAAAACCGTTATTTAAACCCTTAATGGATTGACATTACATTATTAAAGACATGAAAAGCAACTGTTTAAAAGTAGCCTCCCCAACGCTGATCATGTGAATACGCTGTAATTAGAGATGTAGCCGATCCGATATTGGGGAGGGTATCGGTCCGATAACGGCTCAAACGCGGGCGATCGTATCGTGGTATTGGGCTGATTCTGGCGGAGCGATTTGTAAATGTGTGTACACTTATTCGTCAGGAAGTAAGGCACTGCGGTAAAGAGAGCTGAAACTATTGTTACAGTAATTCCAATACCCTATTACAAAATGGTTGAGGCAGTTTTTTTTCAGAATGGAAGCTTGGTTTAACTATTTCACCACTAGAGCAGGCTCTGTCAGACGCCACACGGACGCTAATAGCGCATTAACACGCCAGTACACCATGATGAGACTTCCCGATCTGCATGAAAAGTATTTGTGAGAGGTTCCAGCACTAAAACAGAAGTAAATGCATAAAAACATTTTGACATTTTGGCGGCGTAAACATACGACTGTGTTAATTCCATACAAGATGAGCGCTGCTATCGCTAAAACGGCCCAGTTCGGTCAAAAAATGACGCTCTTTATTAAGCAAGACACAAACCATATTTTAGCTGATAACAATCACAACAAATCCAGCGTTCTACACCTGTATAATTTGCTGTGGTTTATTTAGATCTTCCAATAGATTTTCTCTTATCAAGAGTTCGAACGCTACTAACGATGTCACGCCCGTTTCAGAGGATCGAAATGTAGTTTCGCAAAAGCTGATCATTTTATAATCCAAATTGGTTCAAAATGACAAAAATCAGTATTTCATTTTAAATTGATCATTTTTTTTTTTTTCAATTTTATAATGTTATAGTGTAATCAACAAGAAAGAAGAAATATTTATGCCTTAAACGAACAATTTTGAGGACAAATCATTTCAGCGATACGTAATGGCAACATTGTTTTAGTAGGAAAACAGTATTTAAACTACATTTTTACCATAACAATAATCTCAGTCATGTTTTCAGACATTTTAAAACATTATTTTATGTTTAAAAAAACTGTGACTATCGGATTTAGACGTAATGCAGATATCCATTTACAGCAATATCGGTATCGGACATTAAAAAGCGGTATCGGCCCATCTCTAGCTGTAATGTTATAATGAGAGAATGTATCATATTATGAAGTCAGAAGTAGCTTGAAAACCACTTTTTAAAATTTAGACTCTCAACACTGATTACAGGATGCGGTTTCACATTATAACTTGGTGATTTTACATGGCATCATTATTACGTGAAAATGCATCACATTATATACGAAATGTTTTCACGTCGTTATAGGACACAGCGTGTGTTAATAAGTCCTGAGTGAAGTCTGTGCTGATTGGTCAGACTGGATGCTGCTTTTTCATATGCCTTTATATGTCACCAACCTGTCATTAGAAACTTGATCTTATTTGACCATATCACAACAAAAGTCCTCTTACTTATACACACACATATATATCACCAATATGCACACGTACAGTTACTGTCTATAGTACACATCTTTAAGAACATACTTTTCTATGTATTTTTATTCTAGTTTTGTACAATTTTTTAACTTAATCTGTTGGTTTCTGTGAATGATTTTTGCACAGTCTATGAGAGTTTGAAGTACATTTGTACATTTTCACTTCATGTTGTACTTGTATAACTGTCTATTTGACAAATGAATCTTGAATCTTTAATTTTTTGTTTCAGGTTCACCATCTGCCATAAGACGGAGGTGATTAAAAACACTCTGAACCCGGTGTGGCAGCCATTTACCATTCCGGTCAGAGCGCTGTGTAACGGAGACTACGACAGGTCAGAACACTGAAATGCAACACACACGCACAATGTTCCAGTATGTTAATGTAGTTAGTTTACATTGAGTCCAGTCAAGTCAGTTTCATTTTCAGCGCACATTTAAACAACCACAACTGACCCATAGTGCTGTACGAGCAGGACAATACAACTTACTGTAGCCATGCTGAAGTATGGAAAATTAGTCAGTTTTACAGAGAACATTCAATCAACCACATTCAAATAAATCAAACAGATTTGAAAAATGGCAGAATCGAGGAAGAACTGATGTGCAAAAGGAGGATACACTTACACTTTTTAGCTTGATTTTTACACAAAGATACTTCTATGTTTATTTCACTCCATTAGGATTTATTTTTGTGTAGGTTTACTTCATTACTTTATCTTTATATATATAATATATAATCATTGAGGAATTTAATAATAATGATAATAATAGTAGAAAAAGATCAAATCTGCACAGTAAAATATATAAATATATAGAATAAAATGTAATATAATCCAAGGTGAATGAAGAGTGTTTTACATTTACATTATTTATTTTTATTGTGATTATATGTAGAAATTATATGTAGAAAAAATACATATACAATGATATGATAGACAGCTGCTTCATCACGTGTGTATAGAAGGTCATTTTTTAAAAGACTGTAGTTTTTAACATGAATAAGAAGCACAGTGTTGAGTATTTCAGCTGAAGGCAGTGTGCTGTAGTGACCGGCTCTCGGAGTGAGATGTGCAGCAGTTGGCAGGTCGTAACGATGTCAAAAGTGCAGTTGCGTGATGGATTTGGACAGATGTGTGTCTCAGCAGCACAGAGACAAATCCCAGCAGTGACCAGCAGCTCTCAGCAGCCAATCACAAATCTCCCACCTCACCCTGACTGGAGTATTAAATTAAAATCCAGAGAATTCCAGTCTCGGAGGAAAGATCTGGAATATCACATAACCTAACCTGGGTTCTTCTGATTCTGTAGCTGGTGTTGGTCTTAAGCAAGTATACTACCTTCTGGCCAAAGAGATTGTGGGTTCAAATCCCACCTCCAACACTACCATCATTAATCCTGAAGCTTGGACGGAATGGAAGCTGGGACGTTGGATGAGAGCGCCTGCCACCCATAAAAGTAAATAAAATATAAAGTGTCATTCAGATCCAGTTCTCCAGATGACTCACTTCCCGGATCCAGACTCAGCCCAGGTCTTAAGCCCAACCCTACCATTAGATTTAACTTTTAGTCTCGCACTGTTAGAGTTGCTGAGAGAAATGCTGGTTCGCTCCTGACCGGTAATACTGAGATTGTGAGCAAGATACCGCTCCCGCAAGCACTGCTAACCGGCATTGCTAAACTGCCCATTGCTCTTCATGGACGGGTCAAACGAGAGGTCACATTTGCTGAGGAGTGCTCAGATCGCAATTCTGCCCAGCACCTTATTGGTATGGGTCCGGACTTGAACTGACAAACCTCTTCTGTTCACAGAGTCAACTCCCCAATCGTTATTACGCCACCAACTGCCCCAGTAAGACATTAAGGATTTCATGAATGAACTTATGTTTTTTTAGGACAGTTAAAAGCTGACGTCTACGATTGGGACCGGATGGAAGGTACAGAAAAACAAAGAAGATTTTATTCATATTCACATTTGTGACTCTCCACGGCACTTCGCTCAAATTTAGTTCAAAATTGAGTTATGTTTTCATGAAAGGGCATAAAAACGATACCTATGTGGGAATGAATGGGATCACATATGACTGAGATATCAACATTCAGTGAGACGGGTTTCTGTCACGCTTAAGGAGAAACGGAGAAATCTGCCTTTGAAGTTTATCGCCGTAGCACTACAGATGGCGCGGTCACAAGCATTGCCAGACATTTATTAGCCTAATTGAAGAAATATTGCGATAGCCTACCTGCGCTAGGTTAACTGAACTCGGGAGACGAAGATGATTCCCGGAGAAATATCTTCACGCTAGTCAACCAGTGGATTTAGCGTAAATATTGAAGTAGAGCGGTCAAAACAGAAACTTTTACCATTCTGCTGGAATTGAATTCCTCACCTCAAGAAAGTCACGCTTAGATAGTACGAAAATAAATTCCCAGAGAAAAATATTTGTTATTCACTGCTGGGGCCCAGCAAAAATGTTTGTCTCTTGCGTAATGCCTGAATTAAGACAGTAATCCATTTTATGATGTTTTTCCAGTCATTTATTTCATTAGAATTCACAACCAGCTACCGTGATGCTGCCCGAGGTCAGGAGAGCCAGTTTCGTGGTAATGGCGAGGCTATAACCGCATCATTTATTTCCTGCACGGCATAAAACGGAAAAGAACACAACTTTAAAGAAAGCTTTTATATTTTTTGTTTCGTTTTGAATTGTAATTATTTATTGATCTAAGTTGAGTTTAGTGCTCATCGTTGGCGGGTTTTAGTAGTGGGTGCATCAATCAGAAAATCTCAAGATTCGATTTGATTCTGATTCTTGGGCTCACGATTTGATTCCAAATTGATTCACGATTCATAAGTGATTCACGCAGATGAATTTCCAGATTGCTGTTTTGAGTTATTTTCCCATGAATGTGGCAGATCAACAACAACATCACACTGAATCAAATGTAGTTACTAAACGTACTGCATATGTTCACATACTGACTGCATCGCCTTCATGCTCACGTGAAGCAGCTCTATCTGACCAGAGACTCCCACACTGTCCACTACAGGACCGGCAGCTGAACTTGTGTCGGGGGGAAAGTAAACGTGGTCGTTACGGTAGATTTTTTTAAATGCATGAATCGATTTTGAATTGACAGAGAACGAAACATGATTTGATTCTATTCGATTTACATGCACACCTCTAGTTTTCTCCGGCTGCTATGGTTTCCTGCCACACTCCAGAAGCGTGCAGTTTATGCTGATTGGTTAGTCTAAATCGTCCCTTATGTGTGTGTATGTGAGCGTGTGTGCATATAATTGAATGTTTAATTCCAGGTTCTCAACCCCAAAAAGAAAGGAAGGAAAAAGAAATATGTAAACTCCGGCACGGTGAGTAACACTGTCAGCGCTCTGCTTTCCTGCAAATTCATACTCATGACTACACCTGTTATCTAACCTTCACCTCCCTCCCCTCTCCAGGTAACGCTTTTGTCCTTCAAAGTGGAGTCTGAATACACCTTCGTGGACTTCATCAGAGGCGGGTGAGAGAGAGAATGCTTTTTTGGGGTCGGTGTTAATGACTTATTGTCAGTGAAATCTGTTTCAAATGTGTATCGCTCATTCATTTTTTAAATAAAAAATTATAACCAAAATCCAAAGTAAAAAAAAACTGTTATTTTTCAGTATTTGTTTTCTAAACCAAAATGAAAATCAAATAATTAGTTATTTTGGGTTTGGCTTTTTAATTTAGAAAAATAAATACATTATGAATTTGACAGAGATTGTTCTGTTTTTGGCTTTTGCTGTTAGTTTTAATTTGGAATATGGACTGAGCGCCTGGTAGGATTTACGGTGTGAGTGAGATGTAATAAAGTGTACTGATTTTAATGATCATTTTTTGAATGTAAAACAGGACTCAGCTCAACTTCACCGTGGCCATCGACTTCACCGCCTCTAACGGTGAGCTGCAGCACGATTCATCTCCAAATACTCTCTTCCCCACTGCACACAAAGTAATTATTTGTGACCGTCTCAAGCTTTAAATCAGTTATTTTATTATATTTAAAATATGCTCAAAGTTTCCTGCACATAAAATACAATCTAATAAATCTTAAAAATCGTAAAACTCTGTTTAACCATTTACAAAATTGTATTTTTATTTCTTCTTCTTCTTATTATTCTCATTCTTATTAATTTGTTGTTATTTTTATTATGTTAATACTATAAATTATCATTATTATATTATGATTATATATTTATATAGATTCATAAACAAAAATCAACTTTAAATATACAGTATATTTATTACCAAATATTTATAAATAAAACTGCTATTAAATGCACATTAAAATTTAACATTATTTTTGGAGCAGTTAAAAATGCATAAAAATGTATAATGTATTCTGTGTGTGTGTGTGTGTGTGTGTGGGTGTGTGTATGTGTGTCTGTGTGTGTGTATTTGTGTGTGGTGTGTATGTGTGTCTGTGTGTGTGTGTGTGTGTGTGTGTATTTGTGTGTGTGTGTCTGTGTGTGTGTATTTGTGTGTGTGTGGGTGTGTATGTGTCTGTGTGTGTGTGTGTGTGTAGCTTTGTGTGTGTGTGTGTGTATTCAGGTGTGTGTGTGTATGTGTGTATTTGTGTGTGTATGTGTGTGTGTGTGTGTGTGTGTGTACAGGTAATCTCGCCCCAGCCCATATCTTTCTGCACTACATGAGTCCGTACCAGATGAACGCGTATGCCATGGCTCTGAAGGCTGTAGGAGAGATTATCCAGGACTATGACAGTGATAAACTTTTTCCCGCCTACGGCTTTGGAGCCAAAATTCCTCCGGATGGGAACGCTCAAGACGCCCATTAGGTGAGGATCAGAGTTTTACACTACACTAGATGCACAGCACTTGTTGGTATCGTTCAGTTCAGTTTTTGAAGGCAAATGTGCCAAATAGTGGCAATAAAAAGGAGGAGGAGGAGGAGGAGGAGAGATGTTGAAGAGTTCAAGGTGATTAGTGTTAGAGAGCAGTTAGAGCTAATTACTACTTAACGAAAGCATTTCTATGTGAATGTGCTGGTGAATAAGAGTGAGTGAGGGCTGCAGTGTTTCCTGATATCTTCACTGATGAATACATTAACTCATCATGTATTAATATCCACATTTAAGTTTTAGCCTTTAATATAGACCTGTCATGTTGATATAGATGTGTAGCTGCTGATTGGAGCTGTGTGTGTGTGTGTTGCGCGTTGTACAGAATGAAGAGTGTGAGAACGGGAACTGTGTTGGGATTGAGGGTGTGTTGGAAGCCTACTACTCCTGTCTGCGCAGTGTGCAGCTCTACGGACCAACCAACTTCGCTCCTGTCATCAACCATGTAGCAAAGTATGAAATACACACACACACACACACACACAGCACGGATTCTCTCCTCCTCCACACACTCCCCTGTCCTTACACACAGCAGTAGTGAAGAAGCAAGTGGAGGCTGGAAGATCTGGATTCATGAAGTGACGATCTGCTGCAGTTCACCTTTAATACAGCTCAGAGCAACTGAAACACTCTCACTCACTCTCTTACACACTCTCTCCAAAATACACACTCTGACACACACACACACACACACACTATCTCACTCTCTCACTATCACGTATTCTCTCTTCCTCTCTCTTGCAGTTATTTTCTGCATCTGTGTCTCTTGCTTCCTCTCTGTCTCTCTCTTTATCTGTATTTAATTATCTCTCTCTCACTCTCCTCCACCTCTCCTACTCTCATTGTTATTTTCTCTGCAATTAAAGAGTTCATGCCCTCAGCTTTTCATGTTCACACACACACACACACTTGTACAACTATCTTTGTGGGGACATTTCATAGACTCTCATAATGAGTAGATGTGTATAATTTTACACCTCCACCTGACGCTAACCCTAGCCTTAACCTCAGTAACCAAATGCACGTCGTTTCTCAAATAAAACAGGTACATTTACTATAAAGTCATTTCTTCTCATGGTAGGACCTCTCAAATGTCCCCACAAAGCCCAAAAAAATGAATAAAAGTGATTTTAGAAGACAAAACAGCCAAAAAGGTCCCCACAGCACATAAAAACATGGTACACACACACACACACCATCAGAGAATATAAAAGATGGAGAGAGAAAAGAGAGCACTCTCCATAATTTCTCTCTCACACACACACACACACACACACCTAAATGGGATGATACCTAAACACCGTGATTCAGTGTATTTGTTACTACAGCACATGATGTTACGTGACCTGGACGTGGCTGTGTGTAAGGAGGAGTGTGTATCATGTTTGTGTGTATGTATTGTGGTGTAAATGCTGTATTTTAGTGTATTGGTGAGTGTGTCGTGTTTTGTCCTGCAGAGTTGCAGCCGAGGTGATGGACGCCGGTTTTGTCCTGCTGATGATCACAGACGGTGTTATATCCGACATGGCACTAACCAAAGAGGCCGTGGTCAACGTGAGTCCCATCTCTATCGTTATCATCATCATCATCATCATCATCATCATCATCATCATCATCATCATCCTATCTATCATGACCATCACCAACATCATCATCATCACTATCATGATCATATCTATCATGACCATCATCACCATCACAACAACGTCACCATCACTATCGTCATCACTAGCGTCATCACTATCGCCATCATCATCATCATCATCATCATCATCATCATCATCACCTCACCACCATCACCACCATTATCACCATCATCATCATCATCATCACTATCATGATCATATCCACGCGACCATCATCATCACCATCACCCGCCATCGTCACCATCACCAACATCACCATCACTATCACATCATCATCGATCATCGCAATTCCTTCACCAGCAAACATCATCAAGCATCAACATCATCATCGCCGTAACCATCACCACCAACATCATCACTATCATAACCATCATCACCATCACCATCATCTCATCACTATCATACCATCATCATCACCACCAGCAGCATTACCATCATCATCATCATCACCACCACCACCATCATTATCATCATCGCTATCAACATCATCACTATCATAACCATCACCACCATCACCACCACAATCACCATCATCATCCTATCTATCATGACCATCACCAACATCATCATCATCACTATCATGATCATATCTATCTTAACCATCACCACCACCACCACCACCACTATCATCGCCACCACCGTCATCATCACCATCACCGTGTACATCTGTGTATTATGTGTTTATTCAGTTCTTCAAATTAAATCCAAAACTGAGCACATTTATTTTATTAATATTCACATGATGATTTCACAAGTTCTTGTGATTTTCAGCTGCTGAATGGAAACTCCTGCTGTATTTAAACTCAACAGCTGTCTTCTCCCTCTCACCGCAGGCCTCCTCCCTGCCCATGTCGGTCATCATTGTTGGTGTGGGACCAGCCGAATTCGATGGTGAGTGCAGATGTGCAGACGTCTTTTAGATACTCCAGTTGGCAGCGTAACGGTTAGGGAGCTGGCTCCGTGGTCAGAAGGTCACTGGTTCAACTCCCCAGACCAGTAAAAGTACCACTGAAGTACTCTTGAGCAAGGTACCGTCCCTAAGCACTGCTCACTGCTGTGATAAAGCTGTCCACTGCTCTTTCATGTGGAGCTCACCTTTGGTTGTGGTTCTTATTCTCTCTCTTCATCTCTATCATTCTGCCCAACGTGCTTTTCTACCTTCCTTCTCCTGTAAGCGGCGGAGGAGCTGGATGGTGATGAGGTTCGCGTGTCCTCCAGGGGGCGTGAGGCCGAGCGCGACATCGTTCAGGTGAACTAATTTACATTTCCAGCATTTAGCAGACGCTCTTATCCAGAGTGACTTCATTTCCTAATTATAGAGACACACCATTATTACTTATTTATAATGTGCTTTTCAAGCCTCTCAGTGTATGTCCAATCAAAACAGAAATGACACATAAGATAAAATGAAGAGTAAAACATATCAAACACATAAAATAACCTAAATCAAGTGTAAACAGAAGTTTGTGAAACGAAGCAAAATATAGGATGTTGTCGACGCTTATCGGCCATAAAATCAACAAATCCTAAGTCAGACCATCGTAAACTTGGGACAAGACTGCAACTAGCCATTACTTTATCTGCTGAATATTTTTTCAATTTATCAATTATAATGTCCAGCACTTTTGATAACCAAACTGTCTGTTTCCATTTTTCCTAATTTATTTTTTTCCATTATAAAATGGAAAAATTCTGATTAATTGAAAATGAAGAAATTTTGAAGTTTTGGTGATTTGTCCAATCTGACTCATTTTGGTCTATAACTCGTTTTTGACTCATTTCTGGGACAGAACCACATTTTTGTGCAAGACGGCGTTCCACATGAGAGTCGCGTCAAATAAATGTCAAGTAAACATCAAGTAAATGTCTGTATTGTGAGTAGAACGCTGGTTGTTGTTATTTATCAGCTATAAATGAGTTTATTCGGTGGGCCAAATGTGAAGATTTGACTGGACTGGACACTTTAGTGAATGACGCCCTGAGAAAGAAAGTCGTGTTTCAACAAACAACACGCAGCTACATCGAGAAAAAATCACGTCTATGTAGCCACAACATTACTAGTTTGTGGACGAAGACACGGCGCTGGTTCTCAAGTTCTTATATTCTTTTATATGGTCGGTTTAAAGAATATGTTGCTTTTACTGCCACTGCAGCTTTATAATACATTGACCACACATTAGGAGAAAGCTAACAAAAATGCATGTAATAATGTAGACCCAACTAATCCATTATTAAAGTAGTTACCAGCTATCTTAATAATCAGTTTAATGGATTAGCTGTTGCAGCTCTACTCTGGGACCATCTGTAGTTTCTAATGAAAAGCTGTGATCTGATCACGGAGTTTCTCTTCACGTTGTCATTGATATTCAGGTAGAAATGTCCATTAACCCTGCACACATTACCACTGTATGGAATGCACCTTGAAACCCTGAATTATTTTGCATAGCATTTTAATCAAATTGTTATTCAGTGCAGAGTGTCTTAATTAGTTAAACTTACGTTTGCTCTGTTTCTCACCCACCACACACAGACACACACCTCTGTTTTTCAGTTTGTGCCCTTCAGGGACTACATCGACCGCTCGGGGAACCAGGTCCTGAGTATGCGCTCACAAAGACGTTCTGCCGAAATCCCTGAGCAGCTGCTGTCCTTCATGAAGAGCAGAGGAATCGAACCCAGGCCTGCTCTCTCCCACCTCTGACTCCACCAGCTTCTGCCTGCTCACAGACACCCTTCAGACCCCAGATCCACATCAAACCTCTGACTCCAGATCAGTTTCTGCCTGCTTGCACCCAGATTCATACCCTGCATGCCCACTGGTGCTTCAGTCCCCAGGTCCATACGAAACCTCCAGTTCCAGATCAGCTTGTGCCTGATCATCAAGACTCTCAATGCTATAGATCCACACTAAACCTCTGACTCCCGATCAGCTCATACCTGCTGGCTGACACCCTTCAGACTCCAGTTCCATGCCATACCTCTGAACTCCGATCAGCTCTCATTCAGCTCACCAAAATAATACCCCAAATCATAATTTCTAAGTGTCTAAGTGTTTGTGCTCACTTTGCTGGTACTAATTGATTTGTACGACAGTCCTTCATTCGCTCTGCTGTAAAAGATGCAACTTTTAATATGTGCTCAGACGTCTGTTTTCTTATGTTGTTTTTAAAATTTCCACACACTGTAGATATGTGTTTGTGGAGAGATAAGAGCGGGGCGTGAGCCGATGCAGGAGCGTGGTATTAAATACGAAGGCTATACGAAAGAGAAATCAAAAGTGGGCATAACTCATTTATTAGCCGACATAGATGGGTCAAATAGCATGTTAGTGCGTAACCCTTCCTCTTATGTAGATAAGGGGACCAGTGCTTGGGAAGGTCCCCTTGCGCTGAGTATCTCAGTGGTACCTTTACTGGTCTGGGACTTGAACTGGTGACCTTCAGATCACAAGACCAATTCCCTAACCGTTATACTAACAACTGAATGTCAGTAATCTATAATAAAGAGTTATACCCACTTTTGCATTATGATCATGACAGTGCTGGTATAAATGTGTCAGGTGCAATAAGACAGTTCTGCATAATGATCTCTGTATGATTACTGAGTGTTTTCTGAAAACATCATTATATTCTACGTTAAGTTCTGTTCATAGGTATATTCTGCATATAACAGGTCTGTACAGCTGTTTGTGTGTTTGCACTGCTCTCAGACGTCTTATGGTGAAATGTTTGGAGTTTATTATGAAAATATTAACTGTATAATATCTAATCTGTCATTTTTCTATAAGTGGTGTGTGTATGTGTTGATCAGTCACTTTTTATAAACCTGTGTTGTCTTCATGTGTTTTTAAATAAAGCATGTAATTCTGGTCGAGTTCAGCATCAGCATCTCTCTCCGTTTCCTTTATTCTCTGTCTGTTCTTTTCTACTTCATCCTCCAGTTTTCTCATCTCACTTGTATTTTCATCTCTCTTGTATTCTCTGGTTTGTTTTTTCAGTCCGTCTGGTGTGTGCTAGTGTTTTTACTGGTCATGTCTGACATCTGCTGGTGAAAACGCTTCATGATGCTTGAAGACCAGAAGGGAGGAGTGCAGGTGAGCAAAGTGAGGATTTTTCTTGTTTTAATTGGTTCATTTTCTTTTTATATTAATTCTGATTAGAACTGATGAGCAGTGAGTCTGGAGGGATTTAAAATGAATGTTTTGATGAAATTTGATAGGAATCTTACAGTCTACATTTTTAAAAACTACTCTGGAGAGTCTAGAGTACATTGTGTATAAGAGTCATTCCTACATGTGTAAATTGTATTGAGGTGACTGACAAATGCCCCAATAGTTTCAAATTTTATTGTCATATGGCCAATTGTTACTTGTCAGCATAACCATGAAGAATCAGAAATCGAAAGTTTAGAAGTAATGTTGTCTTATACATGAATTTGCTTTTAGTGGTTAGTGCCAAGACAAGCAAAAAGGAGTGTTAAAATGTTTTATATAATTAATAAAAATAGAATATGATGTTGTTGTACAAATGAAAATATATATTATTAGAATCAAACCATAAAATGTAAGTAATAACAGTTTCAGTAAGTGGCTAAAATGAGATACAGAGCCTAACAGTGAGGAGCAGGGCTAACACAGAAATCTAAGGCTAACACAGAAAGCTAAGGCTAACTCGAGGAGACACGAGGAGCACACACACTCACACACACCACAGACACACTACCCAAAGTGAACCCAGAAAAACCAGAACAATAAAACAGATACTTATTCGTTCACGGTGGCACGTCTCGCCCAAGTCAAGTGTACCGTGACACAACCTATAGACAAGGAGAACCAGACATTAATTTAATTCCATACAAACATAACGATAAAATCATCTCCAAATTAATCAACACCTTCATATTCTCATTACAGAAATCATCCGAGTCACAACTAATATTCATTAATGTTACTGGTGTTTTAATCTGGCAAATGTTGCAGTAAGGACTGTGTCATGCTGATGTTTCAGAGCTAATTCTATGATATGCTGTGATACACTGCGATGCAAGCATAATAGCCAATCAGATGCCACTTCTGCCAGTTTAATACCAATCACAAACACTAATAGATAAAAAATAACAATAATAATATAAAAATAATAGTTACTTTTAGAGCTACAGTGTTTTAAAAGTAGCTTGACTGATACAAGCTTTGAAAAAGTGGTTAAGTTAGTAGTCACTACATGTAGTTAGCTGACCGAGCCGAGGCTGACCTCTTACTCAAAGTGTTTTTAGAACATAAACGCCTTCTGTCCTATAACAAGACAGGTACACTTATGCCGGTAATCTTTAAATACAGATTACATGAAGTGGGTCTTGCACGCCACACTGTCATCCTCTTTACCGGATTATCACTCGGCCTTTTGCCCACTTCCAGCCTTTTGCATGTGTGTGTGAGGATTGTTTACCGGGTGAACACTGAGATTAAACTGGTTTCCTGGAAGGTGTTAAAGAATAGCCTACTCAGTGAGCGAGCAATAAAGGGACTCCGAGTTAAGATTGCTGACTGAACTTGATAAGGACACAAGTCAAGAACTATCCCTTACAGAGTTTAAACTGCAATGTTAAAATAAATAATAGAGTAAGCTGTTGAACATGGCAGCAGACAGAATAAGCTTCATCATCAGACCCACCTATGATAACGGCCCTGCGATCGAAGGTTGTCGGTCGAGTTCCGGACCATTAAAGGTACAACTGAGGTACTCATGAGCAAGATACTGTCTACAAGCACTGCTGCCTGAGGGCAGATAGTCACTTACTCACTTTGAGAGGATCCAGCTTGTCACATCTGGACAGCGCCAGCAACCCTCAAACACGTCCAGGTGGGTTGGAAGGCAAGCATAACACAAAGAAGATATACCTGCTGCCCCAACCAAGTTCTCAGGTGCTTGACTGCAACACTTAAAGACAGATGAACAACATCCAGCACCACACCTCTAAATGCCCAGCCTGTCTTCCCACTGTTTACATTCGAGAAGCAGTGGACCAAGCCTTTCCTACACATGCCTACTACATTACAAGGACTGCAGAGTGCTTCACCCACACCAGAAGCTCACCTTCCTATCTGAATTTACAAACACCAACCTGCGCTCAGAGTTGGTTTTTCAGGTTCAGCTCCATCCTCTGTGTCTTCATTGTTGAGCTGACTGTCCCTTGAGAGGATGGCATATAAAAGGAAGAAGCATCTCCAGCCCCACTCAAGGCAACTGCTGTGCAGAATCGTTAGGAATTTAAACACCTAGTCGTACTAGCAGAATGTTGGACAGAGCTGACCGCACATCATCGTGTTTTAATTTCTTTTTCTTTTTATTTACTTATTTCTTTCTACCTCTCTCATTTGTTTCTTAAATTCTCACAATATTTAGAAAGATATTTAGATAATAAGATATTTATTTTTATTGACTTGCATTTCAAAACTAAGGAGGCGAATCATTTTAGACATGCCAGTGTTTTAAAACATTTTTTTTACTTCACTTATATCTCAAGCACAATGTCTTACTTGCTATTCTATGACAAGCATATATCATCTCCTGCCAGAGGAAACCTATTGGTCAAATAAAAATTCACTAAAAATCAAAAGAATATAATGAATATGAATTCTATTTATAGTAAACTTTTATTTAATCAATAGGTATTTATATGTATTGAACACTGATTTTGTATATAGGTATAGCAATGGGTCTGATTGAAACCAGAATTATCTTTATTGATGAATATAAGTATATGGGACAGTTGGTGGTGTAACGATAGGGTGTTCGCCCCATGATCAGAAGGTCGCAGGTTCAGATCCAGGCCGCTAAGTTACCACTGAGGTACTATGAGCAAGGTACTGCCCTGCTAATTGCTCCTCGGTGTTGCTGTTCTTTGTTAGCTGCTTCCAAATTGCCTTCATGAAAGGGTCAAAATGCAGAGGTCACATTTCATTGTGATGCAATTCGTACAGGCTGTGGTGTATTCACTACGACAAATAATCACTCACTTTTCATATATTTATCTTTGGTGATTCCTCTAAATCCAGGTTGTTGTTAAATTTTAATTTCTATTTTTTATTTTAAAATCAGTTCTATTATCTTCAGGCACATTTCACTACATGTTGTAATTTGTATAACTACTTATGACTAATAAAGATCTTTGAATTTGAAAAATTAATGTGAGGTTGTGTGTGAGCGAGTGAGTGGAGAGTGTGTGTGTGTGTCCATGATTATCAGATTAGGACCTTGTCTTGCATTTTTATTCTGTAGATATTGGAGGTCCCAGGAGGAAAATGACTTAATAGAAAAATGTATGAGCTGATGGAGGAGACTAAAAGAGGTAAAATGGTTACTGAGGTTAAGATTAGGGTTAGGATTAGGTGTAAGAAAAAAAAAAAAAAAAGGATTATGTGTAGGTGCAAAATTATGTACTTTAGTTATTATGGGAGTCTATGGAAGGACCTCACAAAGATAGTTATACAGAGATGTGTGTGTGTGTGTGTGTGTAGAGTCACGGGGACGTCACAAGCCCTGAGTCCTGCCTCTTGATGAAGGCCATTAAGAAACGGACTTCAGCTGATTCCTGCCTCAAAACCAAAATGTACAATGTCCTCCATCCCCATTCCTCCTCCTGCTGCTGTTGCTGCTGGAGTTCCAGCTCACACCTGCCTGGCAACTTACTGGCGCTGTGAGGAGATATAAATCTGCGTTTAAACTTCACACACCGCGATTACTGCGCCAGATCATTCAGCACACACTTGAGTCGTAAAGACTGAAGACATTCCGCGTAAAAAGGTAAGTTTCACTCCTTTAAGCCTGGTTTATAGCGGCGTGGGGACAGAGAGAGTCTGCTGTCACCGATAAGTTTCTAGGTCTGCAGCAGGAAGTCTATTTGCAGGACATTCTTAAAACTCCAATGAAATCTGATTATTTCGTTTCACAGCCAGCAATTACCAAAGTGCCACGGTTCTCACCTTTATTGTGTTATTGCTGAGAGCTTGACACTAGCAAGACTGTCTAGAAGCTACATGATACTGATGAATCCTTAGTTACCTGATGGTAATGAAACCCTAAATGTTTTTGTTGATTTCGCGCACATGCAGAACTCTTGAAGTAGGGCAGTATATCATAGATATGAGTAACTGCTCCTGCTGCAAGTGTTGTGCATGTGTCCAGAGCCTGCTCCATGTATTTGTTTGTTGTTGGTTGATATAAGCAAAACAAACTGTTTCAGAAACCTGTCTTGGCAATAGATGTCTGTCTTGAATAACAGATAAAGTGTGTGTGTGTGTGTGTGTGTGTATATATATATATAGCATATATATATATATATATATATATATATATATATATATATATATATATACAGCTTATATACACACTTCCATTGCATGTGTCCAAAGCTGTCTCTCTGTCTGTCTCTTTCTCTCTTTTTATTGTCATTTTCAGTTTGCCGGCAGTTGGCAAAGGTCACTGAAATTAATCTATATTATTTATATCACTGAAACTCATTTTGAGTTTTCGAAAACAAAAATAATTTTTTATTATTTATTTATTGTGAGCTCATTTATTCATGCAAAAAGATTTTAACAAGCTATTCCAAGATCAAGACCTAGGAATTTTGGAATGTAGGAATACCACAGAAATAGGTATTTTGCATATTGACATTGTGGCTTATTTCAAAGTTATTTGACATGAAAACATTTTTGCAGCAAATTTTTGCTGAGTTAACTTTAGTGTTCCTGAAATTTGCATATAATTAGCATTTGATTAAAATGATTACATGATTATTTCCTTTTGATAGCCCATTCAGAATATATATGCTGCTCTTCTTGATACTGCTGCCGCAGCTTCTCAATTGTGCACATTTGTTAAGTATCTGCTACCATCTGCTCGAATAACTCATGTGTCGGAGTTTCTGCAACTTTATTCCGTCCGACTAGTGCAGTCTAGTCTAACGCTGAGCCAAATTAGGATTAGTCTAATACTCACTCTAATGATATATTGATTTAACAGAATTCCTGGTTTAAGGTTTCTCTCATGAAGACCATTTTCTGTTTGGACTGTTATCTCTAAATGTCATTATGTTAACATATCAATGTGAAGAAATAAGTGTTTGGATGATTTTATCTTTTTGATAAATTATATACATTATACTGAGGTCTAAAAACCATTAAGACTTCATTGAAATCAATCAGATAGTTATTAGTGCTTCTTTGACTAAACAAGAACACAGTCAGCGTGGTTTTATGACTGTCTTTGGCACACGTCCCAGTTTCCAGTTTCTCATCTGTTTTCTATCATGCCAGCACTCAAGCACTATTTGTGTATACACAGTGCTGTCCTTTGTTATCCTGCTGAACTGCACCACACACACGCCTGAAACAATGAAATAACAGCTTTAATCACTTATTGTGTTTGCCATGTGGACCACTTTTACAACTACATTCTCATGTGCAAGCGAGGTTGAGCTTTTCCAGGATCTAATTTACTAATGCAGCTACAAACATTTGAATACAATTTTGTTGTTTCATTCAAAAAGGTAAATCTTCATAGATGCTATAGTTATTACATGTACGACGAAATATTTCAATGTTGACTATTAGAGGTCGACTGATATTGGTTTTTAGATTTATCAATTAGATTATTGCTAGTTAACAGGGCTCATAATTTGGAACCAATATGCAAAATGTTAAATTGTCCAAACACCAAGCTCAGCTGGAACTCTCCTCTCTCCTCCTCTCCTTCTCGGAGCGTCACGGTGCACTCGTGTGTGAGTGTGGTGTGAGTGACAACAAGGCTTCAGTGTCGGCCACCGGTCGGCCAGGTTGATAACGGCATGCACTATTAAGTTTTACCTCAACTCTGTCTTCAGGAACATTTGAGGAGCGTGGTCGTCGTGTGACCGAGGGAAAGGACGTCAATTCCCAAACGGTGTGACGTCCAGGAATGGTGGACTGCTCGTTGGTGGATGAAGAAGCGTATTTGACTTGCAGGCACTCCCCGGCACCTCACCACTCGTCGGACATGGTGACGGACGAGGGGGTTTACCAGGTTCTGCCTTCTCCATTTTCCGAGGACGAACTGAGCGACGCGTCCAGCTCCAGGTCCTGCTCCAGCCCTGAATCCCAAGTGCTGGACTCCACTTGTAGCTCCAGTTCCAGCTCCAGTTCCAGCGGCGAGAGCCAGGATGGCCTTCTGGACTTCCTCCTGTCCCAGGCCACCCTGAGCCACAGCTCGTCCTCCCCGACCCCGAACGCCACCTCAGCCTCTCCTGCCGTGCTCCCCCCCGTCCTCCCCATGGGACTGGCATGGGAATCCAGAAGGGATCGTGCCACCAAAGAGGAATGCTTTGAGTTTCCCATATTTCCTGGAGATCTGGAGGACCACACCGGGCTCCTGTTCCAGCCTACTTTGGAGGAGATTGAGGAATTTCTGGAGGAGAACATGGAAGTTGTAGCCTTAAAGAAGGAAGCTGGTGACAGAATAGTAGCCTTCATGAACGATCAGCAAACGCCCTCAGAAAGACAAACTGAAAACTTAGACCAAACCATGCCTGTCTCTAGCATCACAGACGCAGCCAGTCCCGAGCTCAAAATAGCTCGCCTCTCGCCAAACCCGCACGCCAACGGCCAATTGTGGGTGAAGAAGGAGGCCTCGTCGTCGTCCGGGAAGTCGGCTGCGGTCGAAAGTTCTCGGGTGCCCATGATTCTGCAGATCCAGCCCATTCAAATCAAGCAAGAGCAGAGCCCGAATGCGGCCACGCCTCCGACAGCGCCGGCTTCCGACATCAAAATCACCCAGCTGCTCGTCAACATCCAGGGCCAGACGTTCGCCCTGGTTCCTCAGGTGATGGCGCCGGCCAACCCCAGTTCCGCACCCTCCAAGTTCGTCCGAATAGCCCCCGTCCCCATCGCCGCCAAGCCCACCGGACTGGGGGAAAACGGAATCGGTGCCGCCCAGGGTGCAGGAGTGCTGGTCGGCGGGCAGAAGTTTCAGAAGAGCTCGGTTGCCGATCTCATCAAAATGCACAAGTGCACTTTTCCGGGTTGCGCCAAGATGTACACCAAGAGCAGCCACCTGAAGGCCCACCTGAGGAGACACACGGGGGAGAAACCCTTTGCCTGCACATGGCCCGGTTGTGGCTGGAGGTGAGTTTGAAAAGTAAAGCACTGTTGCTCTCGTTTTTGCAGTGAGGTCTTCCAGAAAATATGCAGTTTACATTCAGTGTAACCTCCATTATGAGCGTACGCGTAGATAAGTTCAACATTGTCCAGGATCAAAGGCAACTGGACATTTAGGTCCTTTAAGACGTTTCACCTCTCATTCAAAATCATCGTCCATTGAGTCGACATGATGTTGTATCGTGATGAAATCTTGTGATTTACACCTGTTAAGAACTTGGATGTGCGAAAACAAACGTGTTCAAAAAACTAATTGTACTGTTCCCTTGCATTAGCCACTAAATCAAAATGGACGAGTATTTATTTACATGTACACCGACCAACACAATGAGCACTGATGCTGGAAGTGAGTGCCGTTGAGTACCTGGCTACAAGTCGTGGTGTAAGGCACAAGTTTCTAGGGCTGGGCGATATGGCCTAAAAATAATATCACAATATTTTTAAGCGATGCACGATATATCTCTCGATATATTTTCTCTTTCTGGGAGAGAACTACATTTCCCACAATCCCCTACGTTGCGACACTCCACTAATTAGAGTAAAGACTAAAATGGCACAAATATGTTTTTCAGTCACATGACTATAATCTAAGGTTAAATCCAAATCTGCAGCAAAAATCAGCACTGCTGCGGAACCCGGGGACTGTCCAGCTTCGAGGGCTTGTTTAGGGACTCTGGCACTGATAAGTAACTGACCATTGTGAAAGCAGTGAGGCAGATCACTGTCTTTGTTGACCATTCATGAATGAACTCCAAACAGAGGTCAGCACGCTCTTCTCTAAAAGTCTGTCAAATGTAAAAAGATCAGAATGTTATTGTCAGAGTTCAGGTTTGTGCACATGAAAACTATAAATGTTTAACACGCCGTGTGTCCCTGTGGCGGACTGTGGACGGACAGATCTATATGATGTGGGGCTTTAATAAAGGGACATTGGACCTCGTTCCCCAACTGTTCTTAAAAAATTGTTCTTAAAACCCACTTAAGCACTTTTCATGAAGATTCCAACTATATTTTTGGAATCTTTTCCACTACGTGTGAAAGGTAGCGCTTGTGTCAGGTGTGTCCAGAGTCCGAGGTGGGGCCCGCACCTTCTGTCTTAAAACGTCTGGTGTTATTTTGTGGAAAAATTCTGATCGCGCAGTGGAACGTTCACCAGCAGAATCTCTGGTCTTTACGCTCAACTCTGCTGCACACGTGAAACATGTTTAACTACTAAACTGTGTGTTTGCTTCACTTAGTGAATGTGAGCTCACACATGGGCCGTGTCCCGAGCCGTGTACTACTGCACTTAATAGTATGCTAGGTAAGGTGCTCTTATCATACTCTTCTATGTGCTAGTATGCATCTCAGGGTTGTAGCTTAATGGCTCTATACACACTAGGTAGTGCACATGGAGAGTCACACGTGCCCTATTTGACTTGGTACACTACATAGGGCGGGAAGTGACTTTTTCTTCAAATGTTGTGCACTACGGTGGAAATGCTCCGTCCTCGCTCCACTCTGCTTTCACACTCACTTGACTTGGTGCTGTGTTAGAAATGTCAGAGTCACTGCATTATTTTTGTGTCAAAACTCTGAGCGTGCAGTGGAACTTTGTAGAGCAAAATATCTTGTATTTACACGCTCAACTCTGCCTACCTTGTTTATCAGCATCAACAAACATATAAAACACAAAAATATTGTATATTGGTATCAGTGTGTAATTCCCATATCGTACATCCCTAGCTTGAACTCATTTCTTGTTAAGAATGGCAGGTGAACAGGTCCAAAGTTTTCTTATTTGAGTCATGTTCTTACGAATGCTGAAGCTAAAGAGCACTTACACACATTCTACTGCATGTCTGTTTGTGTAAAACATTAGGTTGTGGAGTTTTCTTCAGTTCTACTGCTGAACAATATTATGTTTAAATGTTTTAACTTTTGTAAGAACAATTAGAAGAAAAATAACTGAAGAGAATATTGGTGAGTGAGGCTCATTGTGTCTGTAATGGAAGCTATATGCAGTTTGCCCTTCTGGATTTGCTTTTTGCTTTATCTCTGATGTTTGGAGATTAGATAAAGCCTTTGAAGTGTTGACAGACTTTGCCCCTTTTGGCCGTAAATGTTTGCTCTCGGTTTATATTCTGCCGTATGGGGCCATAGCAGCACCTAACTCGCGGCGGTGAACTCACAAAACGTTTCTCATCATCGTGTAGCGACGTTGTAGTTTGTCTCTGAGCCAGATAATAGCCTCGCTTGTGTTTCTCGGTTGTTTTTTCCCTCCAGAGAATTTTAGACGCTTCATTTAGTGTTGACGAGAATTCTTGCGTTCTTATCTCAGACCTAACGTCCAGATTAGCAAGTAAACGGAGTGATTCTAGAACATGGCTGTGATAGCATCTTAGCTTACTCAAACTCATGCGCTTGGAGAGCCAACGTTCTCACCCGCGTCCAGAACTCAAGCTCTGCTCAGGTTCCAAGATTATGTTTAAAATTCAGGTAAAAATGCAATTATTTAAAAAATACTGTTAATTGAAACAGACAATGAGAAGAGTCTAATCAGCTCGTTTTTGACCATGATGCTTTTAAAATTCTGTCAAGTCTCAAGTCTTTCAAGGGGCAAGTCCAACTTAAACCTCTAGTCTTTAAAAGGCTTAAGTGTAAGTCAGGTCTCAAGAGGGCAACTTAAAAGGACAACTCCAAGATAAGTGAAAGGTGAAATTCTAGGTGAAAGTGAGTGATGATTTGTCATAGTGAACACACCACAGCACAGCACACGGTGCACCACAACCAAATGTGACCTCTGCATTTCACCCGTCCGTGAAGGAGCAGTGGGCAGCTAACAAGCGCCCGGGGAGCAGTGCTTGGGGACGGTACCTTGCTCATGAGTACCTCAGTGGTAACTTTACCGACCCTGGATTCGAACCTGCGACCTTCTGACCACGGGGCGAACACGCCACCAACCAAACCTAGGCTTAATCACGGTCTTGGAAACTGGCCCTATATGTGTGGGTCTAAGTCGAATCTCAGGTTTTTAAAGGGGCAGCTCCAAGTCCAGCGTCAAGTCTTTGAAGATTTTTAAAAAAGAATAGTTTTACTGATTTCCCCAATGCGTGATGTTGTACTGTCCCTTTAAAAACATGCTAGTGTGTGTGTGTGTGTGTCACATGACTCCATCCCATCCAGTCTGACACTACATTTGTGTGTTTTCTTGAATTATTTTAACATCACAAAGATATGCCCTATTTCATTAGAAACCAGTGTCCCGGCTTTATTAGTTGAGCAGATTTACATTACAAACCCTGTCGATGAACCATGAGAGCAAACAAACAAAAACCCAAAACAAAATAATTGTTCATTAATCATAATGGAGGTAAATCGTGACATGGTATTGTCCAGCCCTGCTCTCTCACACTCTTATACAGATGCTTATTACTGAGATTTTTGCAACTGTTTTGCACAGTAGCTGCTGACCGTCTGAGTTGTTAGTGTAAGTGCACGGTAAATGTTAGTTGTTATACATATTCACACATGTTGGTACATGCAGACTCTCACCTGCAGCCCGTATCCTCCCAAACCTGCAGAACCTGCTCTAAACCCCAACAGCACAAACCAGAGCACAAATCTGTCATTCATTCGGCTTTAACCGAAAAGCAAAATCTCCAAATCCAAAAAATTAATGACATGGGAACATTCCATCACCTTCACAACTTCACAATATGTGAATTATTGTTCATTCATTTTTTTTACTTTAAAACATAATGGGGCAGCTGGTAGCATAACGGCTAGGGAGTTGGCCACATGATCGGATGGTTGCTGGTTCAAGTCCTGGACCGGTAAAGGTACCACTGAGGTACTCATGAGCAAGACGCTGTCCCCTAGCACCGCTCCCCAGGTTTACACCGCTTTACACCCCTGAGAGAATTTGGGGCACTTTTCTCTGCCTTTGTTTCTAGGCTTATTCTATTTAGGGATGCACAATTAGAGAATTACTAGCTGATGCCAACATCCAATATTTTAATGTTTACATCTGCCGATACGGACGCTGATAAATGAGGAAGGCAGAGAGATTTTGATAAAGAGAGTATGATAGCCAGAAATAGAAATAATATATAATAAAAATATAGAAAATAGCCAGTTTGGGGCAGTTAGGACAGTCAGTTGGTTCAAGTCCCAGACCGGTAAGGGTACCGCTGAGGTAGTCATGAGCAAAGTACCATCCCCAAGCAGTACTCCCTGGGTGCAGCCTTTATTTTTCCCCTTCTTTTACCTCAGATGAAGTCTCAAAGTGACTTTTTGTGACTTTAATGGAGACTTTAATGCGAGATCATCCTGATCAGTGTTTCCATTTTGGATCAATGCTTTGGGGTCATTGATGACTGATCATGTGTATTGATGCATATCAATTAGGGATGCACAACATGGGAACATGGGGCCAATATCAGATGTTTTTCATGCTTATATCTGCCAATGCTGGTAAATGAGGAATGCAGAGTCGAGCACGAACACAGGCAGAGTTGAGTGTGTAAAGACCAATTCCACTCAGAATTTTGCCACAAAAGTAATGCCACAACTCTGACATTTCTAACACAGTGCAGACTCAAGCGAGTGTGAAAGCAGAGTGGAGCGAGGGCGGAGCATTTCCAGCGCAGTGCACAACATGTTAAGAAAAAGTCACTTCCCGCCCTATGTAGTGTACCAAGTCAAATAGGTTGCGTGTGACTGTCCATGTGCACTACCCAGTGTGTATAGAGCCGTTAAGCTACAACCCCGGGTACTTCCTGAGATGCATACTACCACATAGAAGAGTATGATAAGAGCACCTTACCTACCATACTATTAAGTGCAGTAGTACACGGCTCGGAATACGGCCCATGTGTGCGCTCACATTCACTAAGTGAAGCAAACACACAGTTTAGTAGTTAAACATGTTTCACGTGTGCAGCAGAGTTGAGCGTAAAGACCAGAGATGTTGCTGGTGAACGTTCCACTGCGTGATCAGAATTTTACCACAAAATAACACCAGACGTTTTAAGACAGAAGGCGCGGGCCGTATAAAATCCCACCTCGGACTCTGGACATGCCTGGGGTGAACACTAATTAATAACCACTGCAAATTGTGAGCATCAGGCTGATTGAGTTTTAATGTGAATAACGTATGAACTGAAGATACACGTCAGCCGTGAGATGGAAAAATGTCCCCATGTGTGGAGTTTACACTACAAACACCACGTTACTCACATGATCAGACCTCACTCCGCAGCACATCCTGCAGCATGGAAGTGTTACGGCACCCACATGGAGGAGAGGTGATAATCACAACTTCCATCACAATACCGTTAGATCGATACCATGGATAACGATTTCACCAGATCACAACGTCTGCTCCGATACCATTTACATCGATCGATATGAGACAATATCATATGCAGTTTATTACAGAACTGTTCTCTCTCTCTCCGTCTCTCTCGCTGTCTTCCACTCTGTTTCTCTCCTTTCTCTTTAAAATCTTATTTCCCTCTCGACCTCGCTCTTTTTGTTTCTCATTTTCTATCTGTTTCATTTTGTCTCTTTCTCTCTGTGTATTTCTTTCTTATCTTTGTACATCTGTTTAAGTCTCTCTCTCTCTGTCTTGTTCTCTCCTTCTCTTCCCCTGCTCCTCTCTCTCTCTCTGACTCTTTTTTACGCTCTCTCTCACTTTCTTTCTTTATAGTTTTTTTATTTCTCTTCTACTTCTTTCTAACTCTCTCACTATCTTTTGTTCTCTCTCTCCATCTCTTTTTTCCTTATTCTCTCCTCAATTTTTTAATTTATAATTCTCCCTTTCTCTCTATCTTGCTCTTTTTGCTCTATCTTTTTGTCCGCCCGTCCTCCATCCGTGCTGTCTATCAGTCAGATTTTCTCTCTTTTTCTCTCTCTGATTGTTTCTCTCTCTCTCCCTCCCTCTCTCTCTGAAGGCTCTGTCGGACTTGTTTCTTGGGGTGTATTTAAAGGTGTAAGATGTTCAGGCTGCGTATGTTTCTGGTGTGTAGCCTTTTTTGCCCTGAAGCCACTTGCCCCAGCAGCAGGCGTGTCCCTGTACACACTCAGCACGAGCACAGATCCTGCCTAAGCTTGTTGAGGGAGAAAAAATGAACCCCCAGTGGGGGACGGGAGCGATCAGAGGGGCTTTGATTACATAACCCTGCACACATGTTCAAGAGGCGTAACAATAGATCGATCCGCAGCGATACAACGATTAAACCATTAGAGCATTGATTCAACATGAAAACATCACTAGGGGATCTACTGTTATTAAACCACAATTCACAAAAATCTTCTAACATTTGCTTTTAAAAAGTCATTTATAATATCATACATCTGCAGAATGTTCTGAACGATATTTCTGCGCAAGAGCGCTCTTCATCATTTGTAGACTCTGTTCTTACCTAAGCACACATCTCAAATAAGAAAACACTGGTGAATATCACAGTTTTACTAAAAACTTCTGGCTTTTAAGAACAAATTTCCTCTTTCCTCCCCCTGAACGGTTAAGGGCCTGTGTCCAGCAAACCGGCAGCGTCTATTTTAAATGCAAATCCTAAGATCTCCAGCGTTCAGAGCGTTAAGCACCTTCGGCGGAATAAAGATGTCAGTGGAGATGGTTTATTACCGCAGTACTCGGAGCGCTTGACGTTGAAATCCGTTCAACTATTAGAACAGCGCTGCGCTCGTCAATGTCACTTCTCTCATGCTTGGCAATCAGAATGGAGGAAGGGGGCGGGACATACACAGTCAAGAACTCACTTCAAATGACGTGTATCTGGAGCAGCTGGAGAAGATTTCATGCACCCGATCTTGTCTCCAAGACACAAGACTGTTTCAAACGCTGCCACAAATGATAAGATGCCAGTTCTCTCCATCTTGTCATCTCCATCGTCTCATCTTTTCATAACTTAGCAACAGCGAGCGCTGAGAGAAAGTGCTGTGGAAGTGAGGTTTGAGGACTCTCAGCTCTCAGCGGAACACACGTTTGGTAAACACAGGCCCTACTTGTTACTTACTTTCCATTTAAGTGTCTCAATAATAGGCTCAAGAATAAAAATGACAAATTATATTGTATTTTTCGTGATGTGATAAACATGGAAGTTATGGTGTTAAATCAGTATATAATATTGTCTTGAATGGAATCAAATGTAAATCGTATGGTTGTAGACATTATGATATGGATCCATTGAGATGATGTAATTTCTCTGTAAGGGAAAATGATTTTATAGAAAATGTCCATGTTTCATTTGATAAACTAAGTCATAAAACATTAGCTTTTGGTTCCTGAGGTTAAGGTTAGGGTTAGTTGTGCTATTATTTACATCTAGTCATTATGAGAGTTATTATGTAACTCTCATATTAGATTATAATGCAAGTGTGTGTGTGTTGTGTCCCCGGCAGGTTTTCGCGCTCGGACGAACTCTCGCGCCACAGACGCTCTCACTCGGGAGTGAAGCCATACCAGTGTCCTGTCTGCGAGAAGAAATTCGCCCGCAGCGATCACCTGTCCAAACACGTCAAAGTCCACCGCTTTCCCCGAAACAGCAGGACAGCGCGCTCTTCGCACTGACCCCACCCGACCCCCGTGTCGGAGAGAGTGAGCGAGCAAGAAAGACAGACAGGAATAGAGAGAGCAGCGTGGTCAAGACACAGCAAGAGCCAATCTGCTATGAGACCGAGAGTTGGGGAGTTGCTAACTAAAACTAGCCATGCTACAAACCTAACTACTTTTTGAGTAGCTTATTAGTAGCGAAGCTTCTTTTAAAAAGTAGCTTTTCCGGTAACTAACTATTTAATTTGTACAAATTTTAAAATCGTTAGAAAAACAAAAATGACATTCACAATGTTGGGATGGAGCTCATTAAATGTGTGACGCTATTAAGTAGCTTATTTGTCGACAGGCTACTTTTAAAAGTAACTTTTCTAGTTACAGAAAAATACATCATTAATACATTTAACAGTAAAAGATACTACAATGTTTCTCTCTTTACAAAGACGGCTATTTTCAACTAGCAGCTGTTAGTGATTGGTGTAGAATCGGCAGAAGTGGCATCTGATTGGCTACCGTGCCCTCATTGCATCACGGCGCGCTCTTGGCAGCTGTGAGATGGAGTTGGAGGATTCCATGTCTGTATTTATCAAAATGTATGACTCTGAATGGACAGAACTGACACATTTGAGCGTAACTTACACAAGCTGAAAACCACAACACTCTCTGCCTCCAAAACCTCATCATAACCTGACTGATTATAGATTAATATACTACTTTTAACATAATTTCTCACATTTTTCATTAATTTGCTCTTGAGAATATCCTACAGCACAGTACTGGATGAAACAGCTTGTAGTGCAGTAACTACTATGTTAAAACAGCAGCTACTAGTGGAATTCACTTTTAATCACAAATAGCTCGTTGCTGGAAAAGCCTCCATTTAAAAGTAGCTTCCCCAACACTGCTGACCAAATGGAGACGGAAAAATGAGCCAGAGAAATTCGAGCAGAGAAGAGAGAGTTGAGGAAAGCAGAAGAAGCGTTGTCCATGTGGTGCTGTGATAATTTATTGCGTTGAAGCAACAACGAACTTCAGAAATTGTTACTTGACACATCTTCAGTGATGTCCTGAGCTTCCTGTAGATTGTATTTTTCTAGGGTTACACCATAGTTTTCTATTCAAAAGTTTTATCGTTTTTACACAAAGTATTTTTTATCGACTTTGAGATACGAACCGTTGATGTCTGCGCCAATCTCTAAAGCATCAACATTCCTAATCCACCACCATGACGATGCCTCTTCTCAGGACAAGACCATTCTAATTGTGGACGTCTACACAACCAAAAATAACCAAACGTAACTTCAATCCAGCTACTGATCGGAGGCAGGACCGCGCCGTTTATAAGCTATTAGCAAACGTCTTTTGCTGCTCGTAAAACTGTGATAAGCTTCAGTTCTCTGTTAGGAGTCCGAACGGGAAAAGGAACATTGAACTCCTGACATTAAGAGTTAACCGCAGCAAAAATGTAAACACACACAGTGAACCAGCTGGAATTCCGGGAACACGTTTCCCGAAAGCTTCGTAGCACGAGGGTGGTGTCATAAAACAATATTCTGATGTTAACGGGCCTAATTCACCAACCGCTCTCAAGAAGGAATTCATAAGATTTTAATAAAGACTCCCACTTTCACCAGTCTGATTATTGAGACTTGTTCTTAGGTGTGAACAGAAACAAAAAAACGTAAAAAGCACTTAATTTTTACATTTTAAAATGTTACTGCAATCCATTCTACCGGTATATTATTTTATCATTGCTCATTATTATTTTACTATAGAACGTATTATATAAGACTTTATATTCACATATTACATAATAAATTATTTTTTAAAGAAAACATGTGCGTTTAAAATAGATACACACTATAATACACTTAATTATTTAAGACATTATATTGATATATTCATAAATTGTTATATAATAGTCAATATTAATATATTACATATAAATCATTTTATAAAGCATGTTCATTTAAAATAAATAACACTAACAGTTTAATTATATAATATTATATTCATTCATTCATTATCTGAACCACTTAATCCCACTCGGGGTCACGGGGGGGCCGGAGCCTATCCCGAGAACTACGGGCACAAGGCGGGGACCAACCCTGGGCAGATAATATTATATAAATTCCTTAATTATTAATTATTTTACAACACATGTTCATTTAAAATGAATACACATTACTAAGTATCTCGTCTTCTGTTCACTTCTTGCAGCAGAGTCTCTAAATCAAAGCTGCTTAAGCTGTGTTTCTTATATTTCTCCAATGTTATAATTACCTTAGATTTACGTTACAATTACCTATGCTAATTATGGACAACTGACACACACTTTCTACTTGATGAGGACAGCAGGATGGATCATTATTAAGAAGGATGCGACATGAATACGACAAACGAGGAACTTTATTAAAAACACTTAAAAAAGTTATTAATTGGTGAATGAGGCCCAATAATCTTTGTGTTATTGTGCTTTTTGTTAAAATCAACCTCGATCAGTATTGGTTTTCATTTTAAGAGCATTTTAGTTTTATAAATGTCACTTTGACCAGTTCCTTTCTTTCTTCTCTTCATTTATGTCATCATTTGAGTTTCTTGCTATTCATAAAGCTATTCAAGCATCAAAATGTGACATCTTTTTGAACCTTTGTGTCATGTAATGTTTGTAAATGGGGTCCAGCATCTTGGGAGCTGTTTACACACGTAGATATTTTTTAAACATGTAAAGTTTTAGCCGCCTCAAATACTTAAAACGCCCTCCAGAGGGAAGATTTTTCAAAACACTGTATTGAGTGGATACGTGTAAATGAGCAAATGGCAGTTTTCTTGAAACGATGGCGTGTTTAGTTCTATTGTGTGTGCCTTTTAGGGCCTGTGTCCACCAAACACGTTTTTTGAGCTGAGAGCGGTCATACCCTTACAACCAGAGTGCTTTCTCTGCGCTTCTCTCAGCACTTGTTGTTGCAAAGTTATGAAAAGTATCATCGGGCTGTTCCACGCTGGTTCCTATTTCATGTAAACATTGTAAGGTGCTGCTTCGAGATGGTAGTTTATCCGACGTTAAAGACATTATCTTCACAATGGAGAGAAATGGCGTCTTGGTGTTAGCGGCAGCGTTTGAACCAGATCCTCGCATGTGTTGGAGACGTAGAGACTGTGTGCAGGACATAAACCGTGCGGGAAAACAGCAGGGAGAGTAGCACCGATTAGGGGTTTGTAGTTTTTCTTCAAACTGTGTAAATAAAGCCTAAATAAGCTTCTCCAGCTGCTCCAGATACACGCCATTTGTAGTGAGTTTGTGACTGTGTATGTCCCGCCCCCTTCCTTGATTCTGATTGGCTAGCAAGAGAGAAGTGACATTGACGAGTGCAGCGCTGTTCTAATAGTTGAACGGATTTCAACTTGAAGCGCTCTGAGGACTGCGGTAATAAACCATCTCCACTGACATCTTTATTCCACTGAAGGTGCTTAGTGCTCTGAACGCTGAAGATCATAGGATCATAGGATTTGTATTAAAAGTAGACGCTGCCAGCACAAAAAACACGTTTGGTGGACACAGGCCCAAATACCTTAAATTCCTCACATACCACAAGTGACTGTATTGTGATCCACGCTAGACATGTCGCCTGCTAATCACTGACGGAGAAAAACATGACGCAGACAAGTGGTTAACGTTGGAGTTTGGAATCATTTTGTATTGTAGTGTGTACAGAGATTTCTTTTAACCAAATGTTGTGTAAATGCAATTAAACATATAAAAATATGGGTTTATAAAAATATCCGCGCACGTGTAAACAGGGCCTCAGTTTGGGCACTTTGGGGTTTTGGGGAAATGTTTGAAAATGATCAGCGTTGAGCAAAGAACCTTACTTTAGATAACGTTTATGCATTTATAAGAACTGTTGCACTTAGAATTACTCACCGTCCATCAGACAGAATGTCTATTCCACCTCAAGCACGCTCAGACATTTTTACTGGAAAACCGACCCAAGACTTTTCCTCTGTTGTGCCATAATGTGTTAAAATGGCAAATTGGGACAACTGTGATTAGAATTAGGTGGTGGTGATGGTCTAGTGGTTAGGACACGACTCTGGACCATGGGTTTAAATCCTACCTCTAGCACTACCACCACTGAGCCCATAAGCAAGTATAAGCCCATAAGCTGAGCCCTCCACCCCAAGTTGGGAGACTCTGTCCCTGAAATAAAGATATGAATAAGAGCGTCTGCTAAATGCCGTAAATGTAAATGAAGGTGCTACTTTCACTGGACCTCAACTGGAAGCTGGATTCTTTGGATGTTAAAAACTCTTTTTGTCTGGAAAACACACACCTGGAAAGTTCGGAGAGGACTTTACCAAATGGGAATGGTTTTCATGGACACAGCTGGACTAATGATATGATTACACCAGCCATATCTGAACGTGGAGAACGTGAGAAATGGTCAGTTAAATGTTGCTGACGGACTGTGTGGGCCTCATTCAATATCCATTCTCATAAGAAAATATTCTTAAAATCTGCGTAAAAATAAATATTAAATAACAATGTATTACATGATATCATATTAATCCCTTATATATTAATTCTTTTACAACACTTTCATTTAAAACTAGAGGCATTTTCACAAGAAAATGCAAATGTGATTGCTTTTTTGCAGCAAGAGAATTAGAGTTAGAGTTATCACATGACACAATCACATATGAGGCAAACAGCACCATTCATAATGCACTCAGCAGCATTTAGTCATTCAACACATACATAATCAGGGTTCGGGAGTAAAAGAATGCTTGTAGCGAGTTACGTATTTAGATTTCAAATGATGGGTATGTGCATTCCGTTACAGTTTAAATAGATGGTAATGGGAGTACGGCTACATTGTGCAAAATAATGGATTACACAACGGTAATTTTCTGTTTCACATGTTTATCCTCTCTAATAAATTACAGCAATTCCATTTATTACCGGAAGCCCTTCAGAACACACAATCAAAGATTCTAATTAGAGCTGTAAAATTCAGTTCTGTTTTAGGATTCGCCACCCTCTATTTCCCTATTTCCAGCTGTAATAATTCATGACAGTGACCAGCATTGACCCATGAGTGAGATTCGGCTGTATGTTTCCATCTCTAGAGGAAGTTAACCAACAGATTTACTCATGAAAGTGTGTGCTACTGCGCTACTGATCATTGCGCCTGCTGCACCCATGGTACGGCAGCAAAATTCCTTGATTATTACGCCGGAATGAAAGTATAGTTCCTAGCCATATCGGCCTATAAAATCGCGACTTTTCATTTTCCGCCAGTCTTAGTACACGATGCAACTACAGAAGAGTCAAGTTTTAAATAGGAAAAATATCGAAACTCTTTAGTCATTTTATAGTGAGATGCTAATGGTCTAATCGGATTCAATGATTTATGCTAAGCTATGCTGAAAGTGCTACCGCCAGACCCGGCGATCGGCTGAATGGATTCAAAAATGGTAAAACACATCTATATAGCTCTAGGGGAGTTAGAAAATGAGCCTATTTTCAACGCCAGCTATTTGTGAGTAATTCTGTGCACAAATCTGAAGTAATTGCAAAGACATTTTCTGTGACGTGTTGGGTTTGTTAGCGCGCACGACTCTCGCAGGGAAGTCCAACATTCACATTAACGCACCAGTTCAGTCAAATCTTCTCCTTTATTACAGAGAAATACGGATAAATAACAAACACAACCAGCGTTCTACTCATAATACAACCATTTATTTGATATTTATATATCATTTATACATTTACTGTATATGCGACTCTCATATGGAACGCCATCTTGTCAAACCACTCTCATATGGAACGCCATCATGCACAAAAATCTAGTTCTCGCCCAAAATGAGTCCAAATGGGCTCAAATCTTCACTATTTCTTCTTTTTCAGTTAATCAGAAATTATTGCTAGAGAGTAAAAATAAATATAGAAAAATGCATGGTTTATCATCAAATAATTTTATTCTATGTCCACATGGATTCCAAAAGTGTTTCCATTTGGCACTAACCTTTAGTTTTTTTACAGTACTAACCCATAAAATGACTCTACATAATAAAAACTCTGCAAGCCAGTAAAACAGACACTGTTCTTAGTATTTCTAGTAGTTATATCTACAGTTCCAGCACTTTTATACTACATAAATTTTTTGTTATAATTCTACAGAAAATAATTCTACAAGCGCAAGTCAGTTTTCAAACACAACAACATAAGGCATGTATGGCTAACTTCTACACACACACTATAATAAGCCTAAAAACAAAGGTAGAAAAACACCCCAAATTCTCTCAGGGCTTTAAAGTTTAAAGGAAGAAGTAGGGCGGAATATGAAGGGTGTTACTGCCACGTTTATACAGCTGTAAAAAGCCAGACAAATAATCCAAAATATTCAATATATGTTACTCACATTGAGTAATCTAATGGAATATGTTACAAATGACATTTTAGGACATGTATTCTGTATTCTGTAGTGGAATACATTTTAAAAGTAACCTTCCAAACACTGGTTGTGGATGTACCATTCAATCTCAAAGTTAGTCTAGGACTAGGCTTAATCTTCGACTGGGAAATTGGCTTGTAATGCACACGATTAATCTGGAAAATGTAATGCATTAACACACATGATAAATCATCAATTATAAATCAGGCTTCAGTCAGCTTAAACATCTGCTCTGGAGGCACAGGTGGAAGTCCTGCATCTTAAAAAATAAACACATTCAATTTTTCTGATGAACAGTGAGCGTTAAAGCGTTAAACTTGACAGCCCTAGAGCCTTACATTCTTTAAATTGATGTCCAGCTGTAGTATATACAAAACTTAATGCATTTAACTACATTTAATTTCACAATTTTAAAGGGAAGCCTGGATCATGTATGCAAATTTAACTTCCACTACAAACCACAGCTAACACAGGGGATTTCTCACATGCATTTCTCCTAAAGTTTCATAAAGTATTTGGATCAGAGTGCCTAACTGATGACCCAGTGAACTCCTAATGATGCATTTTGTCAAAAATGAAGCGTTTGTTGTGATGTTTCTGCTTATAGCCACCATTGAATGTGTGTAGAGGCGAAATGTGTAACAGTTTCACCAGGAAAACGCCTGATGCTGTAGGTTTCTCAGTAAAATGTAAACTTGGTGTACATAATGGTTTTACTGTACACTGCTCTTCATAAAAGTTGTAAATGTGTAGAATGTGGTATTGCTTCAGTGCAGAAGAAAGTTAGATAGACCTGATTAATCTAAATGATTAGGGCTAGAATAAGTCCAGTCTTGGACTAAATTGCACTACCAATGGATATTTACCGCTGAAATGTAAAGCTAGTCTAGGCCTAAACTTAATGAAACTTGGTGAAATTGGCACTATGTTCGTAACCATGTTGAGGAAGCCAAATGAGGCATTTAAAACATCAGTTCTTGTCTAACCCTTGCAAAAAGGAAGCATATTTAATGTGTACTATTAGTATGCTTATATTAAACTTATATACGCTCTTATGGTGATGATAGTGGGGATGATGGTGATGATGATGATGATGATGATGATGATGGTGATAATATTTGAAATACTTGTAAGTTAGATGTATGATTGTGTGTAAAAGACGTGCTAAAGTTTGGACATTATTTAAATGATATTTCTCTCACACAACTTTCTAACAAAGCCCAACATGAGTTCTGCCGTTCTGGCCTCGGTGTTTGGCAAGAGCGTCTGCCAGAAACTTGACAGCGTTATTTTTGGAGCTTGGAACTATTGTTGGCCAGAGGTTTGTACATGCAGTTGGTGTTGAGGTAACTCCAGGTCACACACATGCCAAAACCAGAGCAGAGGAAATAAGAGTGGTGTCACTAACTTACCCATCTATTTGAAGGGTTGTGGCAATGCATTTCTAAGAACTAACGACCAGGCGCTGTGAACAACGAGAACAAAATGTTTACTAGTTTGGAGCAAAATTAGACCTGAAATATAACGTGCAAGATCACCAATAAAAACACTGTATTCTCTCATCAAAAATTAAAAAATAAAAATAAACTTAAAACGGACTTTTATTAAGTAAAATTCAAGTAGTGAGTGTACTTACGCTACAGTACTAGTAGCTCACTTGTAATACGTTTGGGCCTTTCATTTACACGTTAACACAGAATCCAGCGTTTCCAAAAATCTTCACTTTGGAGGGCGTTTTAAAAAATATGCGTTTCAGGAGGCTTAAACTCCATATACGTGTAAACGAAAGACCCAAGCGTGTTTCGTCAACTAGAGGTTGCGATATTGTTGTAGTACCAGAGATCAGTCTTGAGATCAACCCTAACCCTAACCCTAGAAGTCTCGGACTTGGTCGTATTTGGACAAAAAGGACTCGGCAGTTTATTTGGAGAGCAGCCGAGACCACAACTCTGAGATTATTACTCTTACAACTCTTTGAGAGCGATGCAGGCATTTTGTGTTGTTTATTAATTAGTGTTTTAATAACTCAGAATCCCTTTAACTTACAGAAACCACACACATACCGTCAGATCCACAAGACTTTCAACTTACCAACATTATACTCATTCCTCTGTAGGTGTAATTATTTCTGAGTAATACTGTGCACAAAACAGAAGTAATTGCGTAAAAACTAGGGGTGGGACTCGATTAAAAAAATTAATCTAATTAATTAGAGGCTTTGTAATTAATTAATCTTGATTAATCGCATTTAATCGCACAAGAAAATTTGCCCTAAAGCGCGAATGTTTTTTTAATTTAAAAGGGTTTTAGTGGGCGACAGAATCAATAGACATGGACACGAATATTGTAAACTCAAGCTCTTTTCATCTCTGAAAAAAAAAAAAAAAGCATTTAAACTGCATTTCAATTCAAAACAGACACCTGCCGACACCTTTTGTTGGTACTCGAACTGGGACTGCTAGCGCTAACAGCTCCCAGTTTCTGTGCTCGCTGCAACATGTTAGATGGTACCGTACAGTTGAAGTGCTTCGGTGGTATGCAAACTCCTTTTTTGCACAGTTTGCACAAAACCACACTTTTATCAAGGCTTCCGTCAAGTAGTCTTTTGAAATGAAATTTGCCTCCGATCAGTCCTAGCAATGCGCTTTCTTCTGATTCTTCCATTTTTGCAGCTCGTGTAATCGGTGGACCAGGAAATCGTGCATTGACAAAAGTTCTCCTTTGCTTGGAATGCAAAGTGTGATTAAATGCGTTATTTTTTTTAACGTGTTTTTTTTTTTTTTTTCAAATTAATTAATCGCAATTAACGCGTTAAATTTCCACCCCTAGTAAAAACACATTAATTACATTATTTGAGATGTAAACACGCGCTAGCGCTCGCGACTCTCATATAGAACGCCATCATGTGCAAAAATGTAGTTCTCTTCCAGAAAGACCAAAAGCAGCTCATTTTATAGACCAAAATGAGTCCAAATCGTTTCTTGAGTTTAACATATGATGTGATCAGTGTTGATAACTGCTTCCAGTGAAGTGATTTCCTAATTATTGATATGGAAGAGAGAAATATTGAATAAACATCTTTAATGTTGCTTATGCTTTGCATCTTCCACTTATTTGTCATGTGGTGTAAAACGTGCATTGGTCTGGTCTCGGTCTCAGTCTCGTCTTGGTCTCGGTCCTTCAGAGCCTTGGTCTTGTCCCGGTGTTGGTTTGGGTGGTCTGGACCCCTACTCTAGGTTGTGAATATCATTTTTGATTGATTTTCCAGTTCTAATAGTAAGTAAGTACTTTGAGTGCAGCAGTAGAGGAAATGCAGAGTGGAGCCAGCACAGCTGAAATGTGTATCATTAGACATTGTGGAGTGACAGTTGGAGAGGGGAAAGGAACAAATCCACCTTACACTGCCAAAGGTTGCTGCACTCGTGTGTGTGTGTTTCCAACATCATCGTGGACATTAGAAATAGATGGCAGCGTTGCAAATTGTGCAAGACATTGTGTAACATTGCACAACACAGTGGCATCACCCACGGCTTTGCAAAATGTATGATCAAGTGCACTGTCGAGGGTCTCAGGGCTTTTGGTGTGTGTGTGTGTGTGTGACAAATAATGTAAAATCTTTTAAACAACTGTAAGGACAGTCACTAGCATAACCTATTCAGCTCGTCATTGTTTATTCTTCATTATTCCACCATGTAGAGCCACACAATATTGCGCTGAATTTTATGTAGTGGTTTTTATGCAGTGGTGGGACAAGAAAATAACCAGTTTGTGGCAGTTAGGACACTCAGTTGGTTCAAGTCCCAGACCGGTAAGGGTACCGCTGAGGTAGTCATGAGCAAAGTACCATCCCCAAGCAGTACTCCCTGGGTGCAGCCTTTATTTTTCCCCTTCTTTTACCTCAGATGAAGTCTCAAAGTGAGGTCAGATTTTTGTGACTTTAATGGAGACTTTAATGCGAGATCATCCTGATCAGTGTTTCCATTTTGGATCAATGCTTTGGGGTCATTGATGACTGATCATGTGTACTGATGCATATCAATTAGGGATGCACAACATGGGAACATGGGGCCAATATCAGATGTTTTTCATGCTTATATCTGCCAGTGCTGGTAAATGAGGAATGCAGAGTCGAGCACGAGCACAGGCAGAGTTGAGTGTGTAAAGACCAATTCCACTCAGAATTTTGCCACAAAAGTAATGCCACAACTCTGACATTTCTAACACAGTGCAGAGTCAAGCGAGTGTGAAAGCAGAGTGGAGCGAGGGCGGAGCATTTCCAGCGCAGTGCACAACGTTAAGAAAAAGTCACTTCCCGCCCTATGTAGTGTTTATGTGCACTACCTAGTGTGCAGAGAGCCGTTAAGCTACAACCCCGGCTACTTCCTGAGATGCATACTACCACACAGAAGAGTATGATAAGAGCACCTTACCTAGCATACTATTAAGTGCAGTAGTACACGGCTCGGGACACGGCCCATGTGTGCGCTCACATTCACTAAGTGAAGCAAACACACAGTTTAGTAGTTAAACATGTTTCACGTGTGCAGCAGAGTTGAGCGTAAAGACCAGAGATGTTGCTGGTGAACGTTGCACTGCGTGATCAGAATTGTACCACAGAATAACACCATACATTTTAAGACAGAAGGCGCGGGCCGTATAAAATCCCACCTCGGACTCTGGACATGCCGGACACAAGCGCTACCTTTCACACGGACAATAAATGCAGCAGCAAATATCAGCTGGAAATATCAGCAAATCTAAGCATCGCCCTGATGTTGATGATGTGAAATAGCAATTATCCAATATTATTGTGCAACCCTAATATCAATGGAGTGTTACACCCCTACCCCTACCCCTTACCACAGCAAGATTTTCTCATGACTGCAGATCTCAGTTCAGCCCTTCCCCTAAACCACATGTACAGCAGATTTAATTACCTGTACGACCTGTTATCGGCCTTCACAGTCTTCTCAAAGAAAAATTACCCCGGGGATCTCTACAGTTGCCAAAGCGGTCGATAAGTTTACACTCTCAAATATTCACGGTTCCTTTTTTGCAGTTTAAATATGATGTAAAGCTTGTTTTTTCCACTTCAGACACATGTGGAGATGTTAACATGAAATAAAGCAAACTGCACATCAAGCATCTCCAAAGCAGCAGATGGATCAGACAGAGCCAAAATATCTCCTCTTGAGTGTTGCTGCAGAAAACCGGAGAAGGCACGCACACCAAGTCTTACATTATATTTTGAATAATTGCTGCATGTCAAGGCCTGAACGCATTTCCCTCGTGTTTTAACATGGAATGCATTCGCAGCACACACTGTCCAAAGTGCTCCAGCTCCAGACCTGCTCGTATACCGCCAAAAAACATGGCGGTTAAGATATTTTCGATCCTGGAACAATTTCATAAATACGCACTTGAGCGACCACAGAAAATAGAAACGGACAAAGCAGCGTGGTCAAAAAACCTCAGATCTTATGTAATAATGAAGTTGGTGCCTAAAGGCTTGTGGTTTAGAGCACGCGAGTAGAGACGAGTCCAACACATAATTATGTCATTTCATTTTACCCCCAAAAAACACAGCAAAACTGCTCCAAATAGTAAAGAGTGATGGAGAAGCATCAAAAAACAGTATCCTTTCTAGCTATTTGTGATTAAACATATGTAAGCTCCACTACAAGCTGCTGTTTATTAATATAGTAGTTACTACACTACAAGCTACAGACTAAAAGTAGTAACTATATACAGACTGCTTCATCCAGTAATACTGAGGATCTGTGCTGTAGGATGCTCTAAAAGTACGTAAATTAAAAAAAAGTTTAAACATGATGTTAAAGCTAATAATTGAAATTGATATTTTTAAATATGTAATTTAATTGAGTGATTATTTTGTCATTGTGAACACAGTACAGCACACGGTGTACCACAGCCAAATGTGTACCACAACCAAGTCTGGGAATTGAACCGGTGACCTTCTGATCACGGAGCCAACTTTCTAACTGTTACACTACCAAATACTGACCACCCTAACAAAAATGTCATGCTTCTGGCAAACAGTTGTTGTTAACCTTTGGTGATGTTGGTGCAGATCTGCAGCAAGGTGATATTTTCACATGCAAGTGAGGTTTGTGGTGAACTTGTGGTGGACTTCTAGCAAACTTAGTGGAAAACTTAAGCACCTGGTAAATTTGTCACCAAAAGTTCACCACAAGTTTGTCATTACTGGCTAATTGTTTTGGCAAATCACTGTTTTCAGTGATTATTATGACGCGTGTCCACCACGTTATTGTGACGTGACTCTCATGTGGAACGCTGTCTTCCACAAAAAAGTAGTCCCCGAAATGAGTCAAAAATGAGTTATTGGCCAAAATGAGTCCAGATTGAACAAATGGCCAAAACTTCAATATTTCTTCATTTTCAATTAATCAGAAAATAATTTTTCCATTTGATAATTTTAGAGAGTAAAAAATAAATATAGAAAAATGGAAACAGACAGTTTATTTAAAATAATTTTTTCTTTGTTAATCCAAAAATTATCAGCAGATTAACAAAATAATCATTAGTTGCAGCCCTAAATAAGTCAGTGAGCGCCTTATTTTAACGAGACAGGGAACGATGTAACTCGTAAATGTAAAGTCAGAGGATTTATGATCTCCCTGTGTGTGAATGATAGAAGACGAGTGCCTCCAGGTTTGTTTTTGTGCGTTCCCCTGCGATGAGAAGCTTGTAGACAATATGCCAGATGTATATATGTCTGTACTTAAATTCAAAATGGATTAGGGAGTTGACCCCATGATCACCAGTTCAAGTGACGAATTGGTAAAAGGTAACACTGAGGTGCTCATGAACAGGGTACCGTCCCCATGCTACTGCTCCCCAGGTACTGCCCATGTTAGCTGCCCACTGCTCCATCTCAGATGGGTCAAATGCAGAGGTTTTATCAATATATTTTTCAAAAGTAAAGTTCGAGGAGCTCCCAAAATGATAAGAACGCCTTAACCTTTACACCACCAACTGCCCCAAGATGCACTAAAAGAAGCAGTGTTCAATAAGAATGATAATAATAATAATAATATTGTGAAGTTTTGTTATGTTTTGATAGAGTGTATGTTCAGATTCTCGAAGCTCAACCCAAAGTAATTGATGAAGAGTAGCGTTACAGTGTGACTGAGGAAACTGAACTGACTTATGTTCTCATTCTATTGTTGACATCTGTATCTGAGCAACTCTTGAAAAGAAGAAAACACCTTTGGAAGAAGACGGCTATAACCAAAATGTGAAGGATCTGTCAGGTAAGTTGGCACGTCCAGCCGTTCTGCCCCGATCTTTGCTTTTTTGCCCTTTATGTCACTGACCCTGATCCGACAGTGACGTTAGTGGCTCAGTCTCTCTGTCAATATTTGTTGCCGTGAACGTGGCCAGAGAGGGATTTTCAGGTAGCTGTGACGTAAATCATTTTCAAATAGTGTCACAATTTAGTTAGTACAGTATTTCTGCCCCCTGGTGACAAATATTTCATCATCTTCAACGTCCAAAAGACACACAAAATTAAAAGCAAATATTTTTGTGTGTAGTGAGAATATAACTTCAGCCTTATCCTAAATATTCTCTTCTTTTATTAAATCCATTTTATTTATAGATGCCTTTCAAGACACTCGTGGTGCCCAATAAAATAAGGCACATAAAATGAGACAAAGTGATTAAGACAATAATATTTTTAAGGTTTGAATCCAAATATTATTTTCTGTTCTCAGAATATCTAACTTTTGACTTATATATGTTCCATTACATTCTTTTATTTAATTATAATAATTATGGATTTTATTCATAGGCACCTTGAAGATCGCTCAATGACTTTTAAACACAATAATATTAGACACATAAAACTATATACAAAGTGATTAAGAGAATAAAATGTATGATCATTATACATTGAAATTGGATCTGCAGCTTTAAAGATGTGTTTTAAGAGAAAGAGAGAAAGAGAACCAGTGTTACGGTCAGTGCAGGATGTGACCAAAGCATGTACCAGGACAGCGGTGCTATTAAAAGTGTCAGACAAATGTAATTGCGTAAATATTGCAGAATGAGTGATATTATTAATTTAAAGGACATGGTACTGTCAACGGATTCTTAACCTGAGGGGTGAAGAAAATAATAGAATAGAGTTAAGGAAAACTGTTCAATTTGGCAAAAAATAGACTTCTTATTATTTAGTTTAATTAAGTTTCAAGAATAAAAGCATGTTTTAAAGGGTAGGAGGTGGAAGAGTAGAATCAATGTTGTTAGTGATAATTATAATATTAAATTAAATGATTTAGAACACCAAAATGAATAAAATAACAATGAACAGCAAAATCCTAAAATATAAAGTGATAATGATCATCAATATCAAATAAACTAAAATAAAACAATAATGAACGCCAACAAGATCACAAAATCAGTTCTGCAGTGAAATTTGATAGTTACTTCAAGGAATTCCTTCACCACTTTATTTCGAACCTCTGATCATTGGTCCCACCTTCTCACACCTGGCATCCTGCTTCAGTTTCAGACTCACTGCTGCATGTAACTTGATCTGCCACTAAAATAAAGATGAATGATTTTGGAGCTGTGTTACAATCTGTGGCTACAGATGGGCCATGTTCTGATGCATCTCTACACGGCTCCTATGTGATCATTATTATGTCAAGTACACGGAACATAAAGCGGAATGAACACTTAAGTCTAGGTTTTTAATAAAGCTGATGGTGAGTGTATATGTCCACAGATAAGTCCAAATTAAAATAAACAGAAATAAATCAACCAACCAATCGTCAGAATCACTACAGATTATGATGCAATTTCTGTGACAGGAGTATATAATATTTGCAAGCCATTTACAAAATATGCATTTTGCTGGACGGAAATGGCCCTTACAATGAAGTTATGCTTCTGGCAAACAGTTTCTGTTAACCTTTGGCAATGTTGCAGAAAGGTGATATTTTCACATGCAAATGAGGTTTGTGGTGGACTTCTAGCAAACGTTGTGGAAAATTTATGCACTTGGTAAATTTATCACCAAAAGTTCACTACAAGCTTGTCATTACTGGCACATTGGAGGCCGTTGGTGGCATAACGGTCAGTGCGCTCTATGAACACAAGGTCACCGGTTGGAATCCCAGACTGATTAAGTTACTACTGAGGTACTCATGAGCAAGGTACTGTCCCCAAGCACTGCTCCCCGGGTGCTGCCCATGTCAGCTGCCCACTGCTCCGTCACAGATGGGTCACATGCAGAGCCCACGTTTGGCTGTGGTGCACTGTGTGCTGGGCTGTGGCAAATAATCACTCACTTTCACATTGTTTTGGCAAATCACTGGTAAATATATTTGTCACTAGAGGTAATTTGTAATTTTTGCCAGAACATTGCTGTAAGTTCGTCACTAGTGACTGACAATGACAAACTTGTGGCAACATATTTTGGAGAAGTCTACTGTTTTCCACAAATTAACCACAGAGAGTTAGGATTAACGGCAGTTTGCAGAACAAATTCTTATAAGGTTAAAATTAATGAGCAAAATGAACCATCTTAAAGCATAAAGGCTGGTCTGTGTTGCTATATCCTGTAAAATATCTTACGCTCCCAATCCAGCCCCCAAACTCCTCTCTCTCTGATCGCTTAATCACCGTTCCACTCGGCGATGGAACCCAGAGCTGAGTTCTGAACCACGGCCAGAAAGCCTGCAGGAAATTACCATGTGTTGTGTAACATTGCACAATGGGCCCCCTTTTAAGAAAATACAGCTGAAAATAAAATAAAAAACTCTCACTCCACTATGGAACAACTCACTCATCGACAATTACGCTTCTTCCCTTTAAAGTCAACTGCAGTGTTGGTGAATGCAATTTTTAAACCGTGTTGCCGAGCTCGTAACTTCGAATGCAGATGCGTGTGATTACTTCAGACCTCGCAATCTGGAAAAAAAACAAGATGTGGCTCTGCTGTTGAAAATGGAGCAGGAAAAATATTCTTCTGTTCTTTAGCAATATTGTCACGGCACATTACAGAAGAGACTCCAGTGGTTTGGCGTCGGACGCTTCCCTGGTGCTGTGTTAAGAGAAAGTGAGTGATTATTTGTCATAGTGAACACACCACAGCACAGCACACAGTGCACCACAACCAAACGTGACCTCTGCATTTGACCCATCCGTGAAGGAGCAGTGGGCAGCTGACAAGCGCCTGGGGAGCAGTGCTTGGGGACGGTACCTTGCTCGTGAGTACCTCAGTGGTAACTTTACCGGCCCTGGATTCAAACCTGCGACCTTCTGATCACGGGGCGAACACCTTACCGTTACACCACCAACTGCCCCAACTGCATTTAGTGAGAAACACAAATTTTCACCCAATTTTAGTTGCAATTTGTGTCTCTTTTCACATTTTCAAGATTGAGGTCACATTAGGAGACTCTTTTAATGTAGGTTTACAAATGTGAAATGTGAAATGATGGTGTTTTGGAGGTGCAGAGTGTTGTGATGTTCAGATCTTTTCAGGGTCATACATTTTGATGAATACGGACACGGATGCAGGTTCCGTCTCAGCCAAGGTGAACTTCATCCTCCAGCTGCATCTGGTAGCTGCCAAGAGCGCACTGTAATTCAGTGAGTATGTAATGTGTGAGTAGCCAATCAGATGACACTTGTGTCAAACCTACACACACACATATATATATATATATATATATGATATATATATATATATATATATATATATATATATATATATATATATATATATATATATAATCATGCTAAGCAACTGCCTAAGAACACGTCATGAATCCCACATAGATTATTCTTTGCAAATTTCTAAAGAACAAATGTAAGAAACTTCTTAAGAAGATGCTGGTGAATTAAGGGCCCTTGTGGAATGAGAGTTCATTGTCCAGAGTGACACCAAGATTTCTTGCCACGTTCGAGGGGAATACTAAGCAAGTTCTCAAAAGAAATGGCAGGGTCGTGACTTGGTGATGGAGTTGCTTTGAAGTACAAGAGCTCAGTCTTCCTGTGATTTCAAAGTCAAAGTAAACTTTATTGTCATCTCTGCTATATACTGTACAGATACATAGAGAGACGAGACGATGTGGCTCCAGTTTTTACAGTGCAGTAGGAAATAAAGAACAAAGAACAACGAACAATTAAGGCACACAGAATAAACAATATATAAATAGAATACAAACTATACATTTTAAACTAGAAATGGATTATTAAATATAACTTTAAACTAGAAATAGAGGTAGAGGAGAGACAGTTTGGATGCAGTGTTACCTACAAAAGTGGAAGTTGACTTTTACACTGGACATGCAGGAGGTTAGAAACAGTTTCAATATGAGACAATTCTGTATCCAGTCTTTTAATGAAACAGTATCACTAACATTTAAATTTGTGTAGAAACAGATGGTGAGAAAGTTCAGTGTTCAATGGTTGTGCAAATAAGTGAACTTGAGGTGGTGAGATCGTATCCAAAAAGACTTGTGATTTACACCCCAAAACAACACAGTTAAAGTGGCGGCACGCCAAAGTTACACTGAAGTTTGTAGGTTGAGTCGTACATTTTGAGAAACACAGCCACGGATTCTTGCTTTCTGGGGAGCACATGATACTTTTTGGGGAGCGTGCAATACTTTCTCATGAACATACATATACTTTCTCCTGGGCACACTTTACTGTGTTGTGAGCATGTGACACTTTCTTGAGGGTTACCTTTTTGTGCAAGTTATACTTTCTTGTGTCCACATGATGCCTTCTTTTGAGAACCTAATACTTTCTTGTGAGCATCTAATGCTTTTTTGGTGCATAAGCAATACATTCTTGTGTGCATTAAAACATTGTAATATTTGTTATGGTCTCTGTACTACTTTGTGTTGTCAAATTCTTGCACAACAGACTAATAGAGAAAGTGTTTAAAACTTGAAAACGCTGTGTTACCAGTTCTCAGAGAGCTCAGGCACCAAGTCTTCAAGCATTTACAGGAGCCTCCTTCACCCCCCACCGATATCCGAATCCCCCTGGCTTGTGACTAAAACAGAGTCGGCACTGTGGGGCTCGGGCCAGAGCAGAACCGCTATCAGCAAACACACTCACACTTACACCAGCTCTCACATCCAGCCCTCTCTATTCGCCTTTCTTCCTCCTCTCGTCTCGGACTTCTCCCACTCCCACTTCCAACAGACGTCTCATAGAACTCTCGCTGCAGATAGCATCGACTCTGTTAGCGGTAATGCTGTGGGGAGAGAGAGCAGAGTGTTCGCCCAAAAACACTACTTCAGTAAAGCTCATTTAAAACGTCATGCTAACCCTTATTGTGCGCTGACATTACACTGCTAAAAATACAGTATTATACTGCTATATTTTACTTGTGTTGAGGTATCAGTGTGGACTGATCATTACAGCTCTTTCTTCCTCAGCACCACACACATCTGTACTGGGATGGAAAGGTTCATTTTCAGGTGTTATTTACAAACAGGTGACTTGATGCTGCTGAAAAGCGTCTTTTTCCGCTGGTGGTGAGAGTGGAGTTTACTCACGGCGGCCGGGTTTACTGCCACTTTAACCAGCGTTGCGCAGCAGGAGGGCGAGGTGACGTCCAGTTAAAAACACTCTGTACCTGAACATGTTGTCCACTGCTCCACCTTCACCTCGCTCAATGTGAGGGATCCAGTGTGTGTAAAGAACATTTTCACTGCTGCATAAGCAATGATTCCACACGTACACACTGCGTATGAAGCCACGCCGGCTGTGTGTGGTGCAAATCACAAGTTTCATCACGATACCGATACCATATCAGTTTGACGTCTGTTGATATCACTGCTGGGCTATTCATATCAAATCACAACAAGCAACTCTAATATCATTTGACATTTTTATTACTGAGCTCAACCGGACATTTAAATGAAAACCAAACATTTCATATATTTTATAAAATATAATAAATATTTATTAGGGTTGTGAGGAGATGTCGTGCATTGAGACCTTGCAATACTAAACGGTGATGATATTTCTGGTTGAGGTGAAAAGTTGTCTCATGAAATAATACATTATATTTATAGCAAAATCCAGTCCAGTTTTCATGTCTTTCACTCAACTAAAAACACATCTTCCACTCATATGTTAATCAGTCAAGTTTTCTCTAAAATAGGGTTAAAATCTTGTCTCATTCTCATCAACCCAGTCTCATGTATCGTGTCGTCTCGTGAGCTGAGTGTCTTATGATGTCTGATAAATGTTTTTATTTTGCATCGTTGTTGTGGACTTGTTGATGGAGGTATTGAAGTAAGTCAGTGGTATCGGAGCATCAGTGTGGACTGATGTATCGTCACGGTCAGATTTACGCCTGGTGAAATGTGATTTCCGAGGCCATGAGCAGCTTGTTGTAGTGATGTGTAGATAAGTGTACTAAATTATGAAACGAGGAGGTGTGTGTGTGTGTGATGGTGTGTGTGTTGTGTTTTTATGTGTAAGTAATTACAGCTGAAGTTGTGTTTTGCTGAAGGCCAGAATCCTGCTCTATCAGGAGCAGCAGTGCGGCGGTGGCGGTGGTGGTGTACTCAGTGGAAAATAAAAGTGGAAACACACACTCCTTTCACTGAGCGTTAGAGTGGGTGTGTGTGTGTGAGAAAGAGAGACAGACAGAGATGTAGAGACAGTAGGAGAGAAGTAAAAAGAGAGTGAGCAGTGGTGTGATGGTCAGCTGGTGTGTGAGTGACCTGGCACATAGGCACCAAGACAAATCTGGCACTGACCGCTGGCACACTGCTGAGGATCAACACGCAGTATTGCTGTCCTTTAATACTCACAAAACACACAGTTCTTGAGAGAGAGAGAATGTGTGTGTGTAGAGGCAGAGTGAGACGTAAGAGAGTGTATTGTACACTACACATGTAAGGTATGACTGGATGAAGCAGTGACTACTATTATATATTGAAGCAGCAGCTTGTGTTGGAGTTTAGATATTGTTGATCACAAGCAGCCTGTAGAAACAAGTTTTTAAAAGTATTTTCCCCAACACTGAACACTCTTTAGCTCTCCTGAACTCTCCTGACACCCTTCTTTTGCAGAGTGTTATTTTGCTGCTAGATATAATCTCAGCGCTGCCCGATGCCCTCAGCATTACTCACGTCCTCCTGCAGAACAACGTTCACTCAGATGAAGCTGAGATACAGCAGCGGAACTGTACCCTAACCAGCCGGCGTGTTCGAGTCCTCACAATTCTCACCTCCGTAAATGCGCTAATCAGGACTCACTGATTGCTCCTCACATTAGCACTGACGTAGAGTAATTCAGCTCACACCCCTTTATGTAAATGCTCTAGTTGTGTGTGTGTTTACTCTTTTTAAGAAGCATGTAGTGGAAAAATCCAAATTTAGACTTTTTTATTCTGCTTTTACCCCTAACATGTAAAAGTGCTCACAGTCAATACTAAGGGACCTAAAGGTGAGTGTGGACGCATCTTAAAACTCTATAAACTTTTATTAACTGTTAGGAATTAGGGCTGAGACGACTATTCAACGCAGTTGACGACGTTGATGATAAAAATGGAGTTTTAGTGTTGACACATTGTGTGTTTTGTAATTGCATTGCGCTATGTGATAAGCTAAAGGTATTGTAAGGTTGAAAAATTAGTTGTTAGATTAGTGTCCCTTTAATTAAAGGTGTTGGGAGGAAAAACGTGGCTAAATGAGATCAGACTCTTCCTCCTCTTAACTGAGTAAGTGTGGAAGTAGGACATCGTAAAATGGTCAAATGTAGTTTACTGCAGTTGATTCTGCATCCAGTGGAGGGCGATGTGGTGCAGCATAACGACATGTAGGCTGTAGGAAATAACTCTTACTCTTGACAAAGCTCTCATGGTGTTGAAGATTTTATTATTAAAAATAATACAGATAATAATCTCAACCTCTCTGAAACACACAAACAAAAGACAGCGTAAAGGTGACGGATGGCGAGCTCCAGGTTGAGCTTACTTTAAATACTCTAGAACTAAACAAGCAACAGAACAATAAACCAACAGGCAATGAGAACGTAACCTCAGCCAGGCAGAGGTGTGAAAGGTCCACACATTCTCCACTCAAGTAGAAGTGTAGATACATGTGTTTAAAAAGAAGTTGAAGTATTGACTCGGCTTCTTTACTCAAGTTAAAGTGAATGGTACAGGCTCTAAAACATACTGAAAGTATAAAAGTATAAAGTTCCCTTGTAAAGGACAAGAGCAGCATTTTAGGACTGGGCTTGCGTTATGTAGAGCGCAAACAGAGAAAAATAAAGCCACATGATACTTAACGCTGCACTGTTCATCACCATCATTATACTTGATGATCACCTCTATCCTAAACACATCATACAACAAGTGTAGTTGAAATATGTAATGACTATATAATACTGCATTACTTTTGTACTGAGTTGTAATTAATTTTCAGAGCGACACTTAGATTTGCAGATATTTCCAGCTGAAATTTGCTGCTGCATTTATTGTCCGTGTGAAAGGTAGCGCTTGTGTCCAGCATGTCCAGAGTCCGAGGTGGGATTTTATTCGGCCCGCGCCTTCTGTCTTAAAATGTATGGTGTTATTTTGTGGTAAAATTCTGATCACGCAGTGGAACGTTCACCAGCAGAATCTCTGGTCTTTACGCTCAACTCAACTTCACTTAGTGAATGTGAGCTCACACATGGGCCGTGTCCCGAGCCGTGTACTACTGCACTTGATAGTATGGTAGGTAAGGTGCTCTTATCATACTCTTCTATGTGGTAGTATGCATCTCAGGAAGTAGATGCACCTGAGTCCAGGTGTTCTCCAGAGCAACAGGGGAAGCACAGAGCCATGATGCTGACCGAGCAAGACCTGGAATTGGAATATGTAGTAATTCTGCACTAAGCGTTCAGTAGAAAGAGACTTCTTAGAATTTCTGATCATAACAATGAAACTCTAATGAAACTATTAAACCATACTGTGTTCTCATTTCACTGCAGCTCTGAGAGGGGAAAAGGTCATCTGGACTCACTCACTCAGCTCCTCTCATATATTTTTTAAATGATCGTTCTGTATTTTGTAACAGGAAGCTTAATGGCTGCCGCTGCACTGGGCACAAAGAACAAAGAATAGAGTGTGTGGAAGAAAAACACAATAATAGCTGAACAGGAGCTGGCACAACGGAGATAAAACCCGGCCAAATGTGTCCCAGCAGGATGTTTTGGGGAAATAAATTCGATATACACATGATGAGAGAAGTGTTTCTGGGGGAATATCTCTCTGTTTTTCTCTCTCTTTTTGGCGGAATCTTGAAATGTGGACTCTATTGGATTCTATTGGTCACTTCTTTTTGGCTGTGGTGTTCTCTATCTTGACCTGTCCCATGTCTGTGAGTGCCATAATTTGGCCTCAAAATAACCTCTCATTATCCTGCATCACCGAGCATCACAAATCTAATTTGTGTTAATGAGTATTTGCAAAGGCCGAGGGGCTGCTGGAATATAAATGTGTGTTTTCTGTGTATTAAAGAGTAAAACATGCACCTCTGTAACTACAGCAAATAACAAGGACATTTAATATTCCACTTCTATTGTATTACATTAAAAAGTTTGTTTGCGACACAAAAATCTCCAGATCCTCTTAAAAGTCCTCATGAAGGATGCAGAAGGATCATAAATGTTCCCCCATTCTGTTTAGCTTTAACAGTCAAAAGACAAAACTCATGTGATTGCCGTGTGCCGAAAAACTAGAAAGGGATAAACGAGGAATGAAAAAGCACTTCCACTCGTAGAAATAAGTATGGGGAGGGTGAAGTAACTAGTGTGGGAAAGTCCCAGCGAAACACAACGCAAATCAAATGTAAGAATGTTTGAGGCTGGGGAAGAATGAAATCTCGCACGATTTTAGAATCCTGGCCGGACACCATTTTTAGGTCTTAAAAAAAGAGGACATGTCTGGTCACCCTAATAAACAACATCTAACGCGATGTTGATCCTCATCCCCAAGCACTGCTCCTGCACTCATGGGTCACATGCACAGGTCGTGTGGTTGTGGTGAACTGCGCTGTGCTGTGTTGTGTTCACAATGACAAATACTCACTCACTTTCAAGATCAGCTGTACATATGTACTTAAAGGGGAAGGGACATAAGTGTTCACTTTTTGGACAAAGATGGCAAGTGGTTGGAGAGCAGAGTAAAGAAGGTCATCTACGTCCATCGCTGAACAGAGGCTTACCACACCGAATATCAGCCACCTAAAATGTAGTCTTGAGATCCCTTTTCAGATTTTTAACTGAGGGACAACCACCTGTAAATTGTTTTCACTCAGGTGAAACCAACAACACACCTTGAATACTGACCACTTTCAAGGTGACCGCCCCACTACAGGATAAATACATGGAACTCCACGCCAGACTTTTGGATGAGAGCTGAAACGTCTTCAAGAAGTCTTAAAAGAAGTCTAGTTGCCCGAATTCCAGCTCTCAACATCAGCTCCTGCAGGCTGCAAGTAAACCTCACGTACTCACACTCCAAATAAAGTGAACATTTCCCGCACTACATCAGCATTAACAGCACACATCTCTCTGGACTGGCATGAATAACACTCGGGGAGTTTTCCGCCTTTGGCTCGCACCAAGCAGCGTTTTTACGAAGCCCCCGGGCTGTTGCGGCGCTAACTGAAGTGATGCCTTTATGTGATGCTAACGAATAACATCTGCTGCTCCTCATCCTCAGCAGCAACACGGAGCAGACTGTAATTCCTTCAGGAAGACGATAATCTAGTCACATGACAGGCCATGGTCTGTTCTGTCTCGCCCTCCTTACAGCTCCTTATATAGCGACCCTAGTCATGACTGGACATGGAAGACATTTTGAATATTTTTGGACACTATGGTCTCAATGATCGTTGGATTTTTGTATTGATGTTAATTGATGAGATTTAAGTGAGTGATTATTTGTCATTGTGAACACCACATCCACATGTGAGCTCTGCATTTCACCCCTCTGTGTAGGAGCAATGGGCAGCTTTTTGGCAGAGCCTATGGAGGGAAGCAGTGCTTAGAGATGGTACCTTGAGTACCTCAGTGGTACCTTTACCGGTCTGGGACTTGAACCAGTGACGTTCCAATCACAGGTCCAACTCCCTAACTGTGACACTACCAACTATCCCAACATACACATTGGTCATCCGGTCAAAATGTTAATGTTGATCAACGAGCAGTTGGTAGTGTAACGGTTAGGGTGTTCGCCCCCCCGATTGGAACGTTGTCGGTCCGAATCCCGGTCCGGTAAAGGAACCACTGAGGTACTCATGAGCAAGGTGGCATCCCCAAGCACCGCTCCCTGGGTCCTGCCCATGTCAGCTGACCGCATTTATGGACTTTTTCACATAATGTACTATATTCCACTGCTAAAACTGTAATATTTTATATTTAGGTGCATGTTTAGTTAGCTTTGAGTGGCATTTCAGGTTGCATGTTGTCTTCAGCACAGTGAAGGAGAAGCAACATTGGATCGCAAACAAAACTCATCATGTTGGACGGAATCTCTAGTTTGAGACGCTCAAGCAGATGTTTGGAACACAAGCAGGCGAATTTCCCATTCCCACTAATCAATAGATCTTTGTGTTATAATGTCAGGACGGGTGATTTGGTAGCAGAACGTTCCAGACTGACATCATCACCCTCCGCAGTATCAACACAGGGTTTAGTTCAGCAGCAGGAAGTGAAGCGCTCCAGCTTGGCATCGGGCCTGGCATCGACACGACAAAGAGTGTGTGTGTGTGTGTGAGAGAGAGAGGAAGAGGGTAAACACTACCACATGGCCAGTGTGATGGGGGCCAGATGTGGTGTGTGTGTGTGTGATGAGCTTGGACTGAAACGAGTGCTGTAATTTTGCTGTCCCGCACTGATGGTTTGGCTCCACTTTGGGTCCGGTTCTCATGCTGCAGTCTGGAACCTACAAAGCACTTGAACACAACTTCAACACACACACACACACAACTAAAGTTAGTAAGAGTTTGCATGGTCACACACTAACATGCATGCAACATTATACAAGTATATGAAAACACACACACACACTCATATTTTTTTATCTTTAAAGGTGAAGTTGCTCCTAATTTGCAGGTGTAGAGTCGGACATTACTCCTAAAAATAAGTCTAGGTCAGAAACACACACACACACATCTTACGTCCCCAAAGGTAGCTCTGCCTCCAGTTTGGAGGTGTACAGTGTAAAAATTAGACTACGTCAGAAACACACACACACACATGCGTATACAAACACACTTTTCATCCTCAAAGGCTTGGCTGCGGTGCAGGTTAGAGTCTGAAATGTATCTCCAAAACTGGTCTAGATCAGAAACACACACACACACACACACATACAGAGGGTTATGTAATATGTGGTGGAGGAAGAGCAGTTTTGTGGCCTCTCGCGTCTGTCATCATCCTGCTCACTTAATCTTCTCTCCTCCTCACCATGCGTCCTCCTTCCTTTCATTCCTCTCTTTCCTCTCTGCTCTTTCCTGGAAAGTCTGTAACCCACACCGCGCCGCGCTTTAATGCCATAATGACTTCAGCAAATCACAACCAGAGGAGCCAGAGGCAAGCTGCAGGGTGTGTGTGTGTGTGTGTTATAGTGTGTGTGTGTGTGTTATAGTGTGTGTGTGTGTTATAGTGTGTGTGTGTTATAGTGTGTGTTTATAGACAACACTTTCCCAAACCTTTATAAATAGATTATATTCACGTATATTTTCACCACTTGTTGCATTTTTGTCTGTGTAGAGTCATAGTAAATAACGTTATACACTACGTTTCTGGATTTCCAGACCTTTAATGAGAAATCTGATAATATTGCTGTCAGTGATCAGGCAAAAAGCATAAAATAGCAGCATTATCCCTGATTATCTCTAATATGATGTAAGATGAGTAGCAGCTTGGGAGATGTTTGGAGATATAATTACAGAACAGGAAAGAAGTCTAATCTCTTTTCTCTGATATGTGGAGATTAATGTGTGTAATTATGTGTAAATATTCAGTTTTATGTTTAAATTATTAAGTTATCAATATGTGTGCAGGTAGAACATTTTCACAATGTATTTCATATTAATATATATTGAATGCACCATGACATTAAAGTGTATACATCATTTCTAGTACATCTATCTATCTACCTGTATATCTATAAACTGTTTCAGTCTATCTGTCTATACACATATACGCAGTAATATATATCTCACTCTATGTCATTAATTGGTTCCAGAACACAGGACTTAAACTGAAAAACAACTTGAATAAATCCCGTTTCTCATCTCTCTCTTTGAGAAGTCTCTACAAGCTCCAACATGATAACAGGATGTAAGAAGCTTGGTTTGGGCTCAGCAAAGCGACTGCAGTGTGTGTGCTGTTGTCTCACTCCAACCCCTTTACATAATGCTGCTGTAATCTGGGATTCCTCCACAGCCCAGAGTCTTGGGCGGAGAGTCTCTGCATTTTGATAATAATGAGGAACAGATCACTGCTGCTCTGAAGAACGCACCGCGGCAGGAGGAGAAGAAAAAGAACCCGGGACACAATATTAGCCTATATGTTATGCTGAATATTGGGCAGTTGCTATCGTAAGAGAGCGAGTTGGTAGCAGTAAGAGAGTTGGCCATGTGAACGGAAGGTTGCTGGTTCAAGTCCCGGTCTGCTAAAAGGTACCACTGAGGTACCACAAGCTAAGAACAGATGCCTGTTTGTGTAAAACTTTATCTTATTGGGTTTTCTGCAATTCCACAGATAATATATGAGGTCAATTGTTCAAGTCTTGGACCAGTAAAGGTACCACTGAGGTACTTGTACCCGTCCAGGACTAGTGCCAATGAGGTACTCATGAGCAACAGCTGCCCACTGCTCCTTCACGGATGTGTCAAATGCACCGGTCACTTTTGGTTGTGGTGCACCGTGTGCTGTGCTGTGTTCACAAGGACAAATAATCACTCACTTAATTGAAATAAAAGTTCTTAAATGCTGAACCATGCAGTGGCCCGAGTAAAGGCCAGAGCAGATGGTGGACAGCTTTGGCAGTCACTGGGATTTTGGTTTAACTAATTTGACTTCTCGGTAATGTAACTTTATGCTTTTGAAAAGCAGATCCTCTGGTTATGACCTTACCTCAAGTTTTGCTTTGTAAATGTCCCAAAACCAAAGTTGGAGCATTGGATGGAGCATGGATTGGAGCATATCTGACATAACATTGGCTTGAATGTCTTGAATGAACTGTGTTTTTCCTGTTTGTTCCATTTGGATTTGGAGAACTGCTTCTGAAAGCTCCACAACATGAATTTGTTCCAGTGCTGAAGGCCAGAGAGGCAACAATAAGCCTTTCTTGTGTTAGATCTCTAGTCAGAACCATAACAAATCATTATTAATGCCATTTCTGAGTTATACCTCCTTGTCTGCGGTGGGGAATTTTTCACGCTGCTCTTTTACATCACGAGTCCTGTTAAAGCAAGTGTGAGTGTACATCCTACCATTTAAAAATGCATGTTTGTCCATAATTTTGGGAAATGTTGACAGAATCGTTAACTGTTACCTCCAGAATTAAATTCTCAGCAGTGATTATTATAAAGATATTACTTTAAATATGTTGCTACAGTACTTTGCAAAACTCCCACATTGGAGGACTTTTTATGAGTTATTTACAGCATCGGGCCATTTGCATAACTTGAAACTCCACAAGCAATTAAATGTTAATGTTAATATGTTAATATGAAAATACAGTTGTTTCTGATAATTATCATTTCACAAGGTATTGAAGCTACAAAATAGGCAAAATAGTAACCACTTTTGCAAATGTAGCTCTAAATACAGAGACAGAATTTAGAAACATTGAAGGCAAACACTTTTTTAAGAGGGAAATGTTGTACAGTGTCGTTATTTGATTTTTTGGTGCTAAATCCTACATGTATTTATGTGATGTGTATTTATGTGATGTCAAACAGAGATTTTTTGTGATTTCTTGCAAATACTGGCTTCTAATTCATTGCCTCCTTTCTTCGACGCGATCAGCTGTGTTTATGCTGCGTTTTGTGAGTTTTGTTCACTGTAGAAATTCTGAAAATAGTTTTGACTCAGTATGTGAAATGCAGCACCTTTGGCAGTCAGCTGGCATCTGGTAAAGAAGAGCACACGTCCTGCGTCTGTGCTAAAGGGACAAAAACAGAGCAGAATATTTGTGTGCTTCTGGAAGTCATGGTCGTGCGGTGATGCGCTCACAAAACTCTTTCTCACATCCGTAAAGGTGAGCTGGCAGGTGTGAATTGCTTCATGTCACACCAAAAGAAATGTGAAAAAGTGACCTGTGGAGACCTGCAGCGCTCCATCATGGCGCGTTTAACCCGTTGGTGGGAGAATGGTGATTTTCAGATTCAAACAATGTCTTGACTCTTACTTTTGATCTGATCTAAACAGAATAACAGATTTGAAATGAAACCACTGATTAGACTCAGATTTTCTGTGATTTTAAGCTCATGTTTTAAAATAAAAATGAGATTATATTGTGCAGTTGATTATAATAAAGAGTTCCAATTTGGCCTGTGTACATGTAAACTCACATTTTATCATTTCTCTTCATCAGGCAGTAGGTCTGGAGATTAAACTGAAAAAGAAAAAGAAAACTGGAATATGCACTGGGAATCAAAAAGGCACCTCTGCTACTGCTGATGTTATGGACAATATTATATTTTATATTCCAATATTTAATAATAAAGTTATGGACAAAAGCACAGAGCTTCATTTTTCGGCCACAGTGTAGATTTGATTAAATATAAGTTGTTTTGCAGTTGTTTAAAGGTTTAAATACTGTAGCCTCAGAAAATAAAGACGGTTCTGTCCAACATTAGGTCACTTGGCATTTGTTCCACTCAGAGGAAGTGTGGAGCGTCAGCACGTGGAATTAAAAATGATGTGTGAAACATTGAGGTTTAGACTCAGCGACGGCTTTACTGTGACGCTCCACTAAAAAGAACTGATTTCAACCCAACTTGGAGATTAAGTGATGAAAAATATTTTACGTTTGAACAGTTACAGAAACATAAAGAGAGAGAGGGAGAAAGAGAGAATTAGGGAAAAAGAACGAGAGAGAAAACGTAGCGATAGATAGAATAGGGGAAAGAGAGGGATGAGGGATGAGGGAACAAGAAAGAGGGGGAGAGCTAGAGGAGAGGGAGAAGGGAGCAGAGGTAAAGTGAGAGAAGTTGTGAGAGAGATAGCTAGATAAAGAGGGATGGGTGAAATGCAGAGTTCACAGGTGGTTGTGGTGCACTGTGTGCTGTGGCGTGTTCACAATGACAAATAATCACTCACTAAAAACTCACTCAGGTTGCACTTCCTGATGTAAGCTCTTCTGAAGTGACAGCTTTATGATGTAAACTGCAGCTGTAGTAAGTGGTGGAAGTAATTAGAGACCTGGTCTTCTCCTGAAATACACACAAAACCACAATGTGATGTTACACAGAGACGCTACACCCCATTCACATCACTCTCTGATCAGTGAAGACATCCTTCCCACATCATAATAAACTGATTAAGCATTAGTGTTATTATTTAAAAGATCAACAAATCTTTATATTTATTGTTAATCATGATTTCTGTTAATATATGACTTTATGTTTTTTCAATATAATTTTCATTACGGGGTGGCACGGTGGTGCAGTGGTCAGTGAGAAGGTCTTGGGTTCGAGCCCCGGGTCAGCTGTGGGGTCTTTCTGTGTGGAGTTTGCATGTTCTCCCCGTGTTGGTATGGGTTTCCTCCGGGTGCTCCGCTTTCCTCCCACAGTCCAAAAGCATGTAATATAGGTTAATTGGTGACTCTAAATTGGCCCCGTAAGGTGTGAATGTGAGTGTGATTGTGTGAGTGTGTGTGCCCTGCGGTGTGGTGGTCCCTGTCCTTTGCCCATGAGTTCCGCTTTGCGACCCTGGTTGGGATTAAACGGTTCGGATAATGAATGAATGAATTTTCATTACATTTGATTGATCTCGTCTTAGTTTCTCTTTTAATTAAACCTAACAGTTTAAACTTGCAGTCTTAGAAATGATCACATCTCTTTTATCTTTTATTATTATACATTTTGTATTGTTCTTGTGTGTGTGTATATATGTATGTATACATGTAGTGAAATATACACCAAATGATCCTGAGACTAAACATTTAGAAAACTGAAGAATTTAGAAATTAATAAGTTATAAAAAATTATACAAATACAAATGAGAATTCATACAATATACTAAAAAAAGAGTAATTGGAGACTTTGTTCGGCTGTTATGGGATAATGTTTTTTTTTTTTTTTTTAACATTTAAATGATTTTTTTTTTTTTTAATTACCTGTAAAAGTTCCTCTTCATCATTGCGTATGTAAGTTGAGGAAGATTCTGTTTGGTATGATACTTTATTCATATAATATATTGTGTATATTAAAGTCTTGTTATCTTGTGTATGTCCCATTTTTGTATTTTTTTGAAAATAGTTTTGTATTTCTTTCATGTAGATTCTGCAATAGTATTTCTAAACTGTAAGTAGCTCACCGAGCCACCAGTCAGCCAGCCACACATGAACACACACACACACACACACATCATTGTACTTATATAGTAGTGAGGACCTCCACTGACTTCTATATTACTGTATGTAAATAATACTACACCTAACCCTAAACGTAACCCTAGCCATAACCTCAGTAACCAAAAGCTAATCTTTCTACACTTTTAGTTTTGCAAATAAACTTGTATTTTTTGTAAAAGCAGTTTAAAGAAGTGAGGACCACTAAAAAAGTCCCCACTTCCCAAAAATGTCCTCACTCTGCTGGTTAAAAACTCATTTTGGTTCTCACTAAGTAGCAAGTACAAGAACACACACACACACACACACACAAATACCATGTAATGGTTGACAGTGTTGTCTGCATCTTCTTAATGCTGCACTTACACAATTTCGATCCACAGAAGCCACGTGCTGCACTTCCAAAAAAGTACCTCAGCAGCACCACTGTACACATGCTGTAGAGGAGTGTTGTCCAACAGCATTATACTGCCCTCTGGTGGAGCCTCCAAATCATTACACCAGTCACACACAATAATCACCCTGGGAGAAAAGATCATGTATTAGATTCAAGATTTAATTCTTTAATTCTCAAAAACAAAGTTATACAAGCACAACATGTAGTGAAATGTACCCTGAACGACCCAGAGACTGTGCGAATCAAAAAATAGAGTTTCGAATTTTAAAAAGTTTACAGGTAAAATATAAAAATCCTACAATGAGTCAAGAGCAGAGAAAACTGCAACCTTCCACCTCTACAGGAGCTGTACGAGTGCAGGACCTTCAACAGTGAAAGAAGGATGGTGTTTGATGCCTCTCACCCTGGACACCACCAGTTTGACTTGGAATACTTTATTACATAAAAACACAAATTGATGACTGCATTGGGTAAATTCTCTGGGTTTCAGCCATGTGTGCCTCGTGTATGTGCGTTATTCCTAAATGAGGTTTTTGACAAGTGTAAAACTTCACACACTTCGCAGTTAAAAGGACAAACTTTTGGATTTTTTTAAAGATCCCTGGAGAGAAAAGTGGTAAAATAGTCTTGCATAAGACCAATTCATGGTGCAAAAAACACTGGGAAAGGCGATATCATCATTATCGATGTGTAAAGAAGTATCGAGGAACGAGGACTGATGACAGCACAGCTACGGAGGCTGATGAGAGCAGGCAGGCTGGACACTTGAATCTGCCAACGGGTCGAAATTTAACACCCTCCTATAAGCCCGTAGCAACGCACACTCATCTCACGTCAGTTATTCTGGGTGTTGGCTAAGATTTACGCCATACACTCCAACCGGTCCTCGAGTGTGAGACAGCTGGAGAGGTAAGACGCTCCGAGTGTCACTTTTGCATGGAGTGGAGTGCTGCGAGCCGAAGCCTGAATTTCATCTCATTCACCAACCGTTATGAAAATTACATTTATTCTTAAAAAGAAAATGGTTCTTAAAACCTCCTTCACGCAGTTCATTCACCAGTGTTTTCTAATCTGACATTTGCACCTAGGTATCAAAGTAGTTCTAAAGGTATAATGTTATACTATTAATGTTCTTAAGAACTTAAAAAAAAAAAACAAAAAAAACTTTACAAGAATATTGCCGAATGAGACATAATGTGGATTTTGTGTGCTGGTTGCATACCTTAAATCTGAAAAGTACTCAAGCACGCATGTTAATGTTTATGAAAAAGTACAAATAAAATGATTAACTAGATATATAGACAAATCATTGGTGATTAAGAGATTATTTTTGTCATACTACAAGACTCAGCAGGAAAATTTTGATTATAAATTGTATTCAGGGATGAAGTGATTCAGATAAAGAATGAATGAATGAATGAATGAATGAATGAATGAATGAATGAATGAATTTGTTTAATTAGGCAAGTTTAATTTCTAGTTAAGCAGGATATGCAAAAATACTGGCCACAATATAATATACCACAATACTATTATAATAAATTATATTTGTAATTACCATACTTGAATCAAATGGAAATTGTATTGTAGAAAACTTTGTGATATCGCCAGGCATCAAATCATTGTTCTTGAATTGATATAATATAGTATTTATATAATATGATATAATATGTGATTTTCACACCTATTTCTAGAGGCGACACACTGCACGGATGGGTCAAATGCAGGTTGTGCGGCACTATGTGCTATGTTCACAATGACAAATAATCACTCACTTTCAGTAATTATATTCTATTCATATCAATCACAGAAAGCAACTTACATATCTTTATTTACTACTGAGCTAAAGCCCACAGTAGTCTGTAAAAATGTCATTAAAAATTCAATAAAATTAAAAGTTACTTTAATTTTTCTCAATGAAATGCCATTTTTGCTGGTACTTTTCTTATAAGATCAAAACTTATTTTTGTAAAGTTTAAGTTTGTGAAGTCATTATGAAATGAATTTTTGTTTCGTATTTGAATAAGTAATCAACTGTACAATCCGAGTTTCCGTGTTCACATAGGTTTGATTTCGGATTTTATTTTAGATTGTGGCTGATCATTAAATCGATATATTAATGTTAATGTAGATCGATGTACAGTTGCAACAAATCTGAAAAGTGTGAATAATAAATGAGCTCAGATGTAAAGTTATCTGTAATAAATCTGAACTTTAGCTCGGCCAGCTGACGATGGCAGTATAATTACACCGCGCATGCGCAAACGCCAGTCTTCTCGTCTACTTAATAACTAAAAACAAGCCTATATATATGTGTGTGTGTGTGTGTGTGGTGTACAGTAATATAATGTGACATTCCGTGTTTGCTGCAGCTGTCGTTTTGTGGACATCATTATAATAAACTCTCACAATCACAAACGCACTTTATTAAAGCCGAAATAACCCGCAGAGCCGCCGTGAGGCTCGAGTGAAGGCGCACTAGCTTACTAAGTAGTATGGAGAGAGGCTCAGCTCGCGTCTCCTGCGCGATGGAGGATGAAGTGTTTAATTTCACAGTGCAAACAGATGATTAATCATAACTCGGCGTGATGTAGACATGCACACGGTAGGAGAATCTCTGGCATTGCATGTTGAGGTTTAATGCGGTTGTAGTGAGGACGCGACGCGGTTTGGGGTTGTAGTTTAGTGCGCTGCGTTTGGGCTTCGTGTGTGTGTGTGTGTGTGTGTGTGTGTTTAACTCCGTTACATTTTACAATTCAACAAGCACCAAGTTTTATAAAATCGACAATAAAATGTCATAACTGGGAGATGATTATGGCGATATGAATAGCTGGTTCGAACGCTTATTTACCTTTAACTTTACTACTGCTAGTGAAGACGCGTGTGTTTGTCAAAATCAGAACCAGAATCGAGTTCATTTCCCATACACAAGGAATTAGCTTTGGTGGTTGGTGCTAAAACCAGATAAAGGATTTAAAATATATAAATACATGGGTCAGTGACAAATAAAGTTTCTAATTTGCATATTGTTAAGGTTGGAGCGATGTGTGAACTCTAATTAGTTAAATATCGTTTCAAAATGTCGGACAAAAATGATGTCCCCATTTGGTTTTTGCAAATATATTGTTTCTATTAAAATGAAAGAAGTAAAAAAAAGGGTGGAAAAGTTTTGTTCCCATTACTGAAATTATGGTTGGGTTAAAGGGCAGGCTTATTTATTTATCCTCATCATTATGTCTGTTGAATGTCTTTACAGTGAGGGAAATGTGTGTGTTTGTGTATTTGTGGGTGTCCACTTCTGGTCCTGGAGGGCTGGTGTCCAGAAGGATTTCCATCATACCTATAGAGTTCATTCTGGGTGTTACTTGAGGTCAGTGTTCTGAACTCAGATATGAAGGAAAACCTCCAAGATACCGGCCCTCCAGGAATAGAACAGAACACACCTGATTTAGGGGGTTGTGAGGTCCTGGCTGTCCCCTAAAACACCTTTGTCCATTTTTTTGCTTTATGCGGACATTGAACCGGTCCCAATAAAGCAGGGGAATTCCTATCATACCTGGTGAGTTTCAAGTATGATGAAAAACCTCCAGGGCCGCAACAGGACACCCCTGATGTAGAATAAACTGATGTGTGGCAATAATTTCTTGTTTTTAAAAATATTTTTCTGCTATCAGGACATCCCTGATTTAGGGGTTTGTGAGGACCTGGCTGTTCCCTCAAAACCCTTTGGTCGATTTTTAATGGCTTTTAAACTCTTCTCTGTTGTTTCCCCTCGTGTCCAGAAGACGTTTGAGAGCAAGGCTACAGCATGCCTGCAGACGAGGTTCGCCCGAGGAAGGCGGGAAGCCGCAAGAAACCGAAGAAGGGCAAGGGCAAGGGGCAGGCTGGCAGCGCCTACGAGCGGGGCAGCAGCTTTGACGGGCAGAATGAAGTACCCGCCCCGGGCCCTCCTGCACCGCTGGCACCTAAAAAACCCAGCGAGGAGAAGAGGAAGGTCAAGGGGATGGAGGAGGAGACGTCTGTCGCAATCGGTCTGCAGGTGCTGGTCCCCTACCTGCTGGCCGGTATGGGCATGGTGATGGCTGGCATGGTGCTGGACCACGTGCAGGTAGGACCCCGGGAATGATTTAAGTGAAGTGAGTGATTGTGAACACACCATAGCACAGTGCACCACAGAGAAATGTGAACTCTGCATTTGATGTATCCATGAAGAAGCAGATGATGGGCAGTGCCCGGGGAAAAGTGCTTGGGGACGGTTCCTCAGTGGTGCCAGTTTGGGACTTGAACCGGCGACCCTCTGATCACGGGGCAAACTCCCTAACTGTCATGCTACCAAAACGTTTTCTGATGTTTGTCATGCTTTAAGACCCAACTAACGTATTTAACTGAAATAAATTGTAATAATTTCCTATTTTTAAAAATATTTGGTCGGAAATAGTAGCCACAACTTACGACAGTAAACTTAACCCGTTTGCTCAGCCAAAGCAAGGTTAGCGAGTTCACTCAGGACCTTTTCAAGCCAAATGTCATTGAGTTTGAGTTGTTCCGTACCGGCGTGTATGTATAATAGATGTTGAGCGTTGTAGAGAGCTGGCAGTGCAGATGGGGATTGGAGTGAGTTTGCTGCGTCACTGTGTCACGTTGTCCCACAACTCCCTCCTTCCTCCTCTCGCTCTTTCTCTCTCTCTCTCTGTGTGGCTGAATCACGCCTCTCTCCTCCCCCCATTTCACTCTTTCTTCTCGCTACAGCCAGCTCATCTCTGGGAAGCCCCCCCATACCGTCCCTCTCTCTCTCTCTTCGTTTCTCCTTCCCTCCCTCCTTTCCCTCTGCCAGTAATCGGCCCATTTAGTGATGATAAGACAGAGCTGGCGAGGGCGGCGCGCCATCGTGTCCAGAGTTCTAAACCGAAACCACATGGTGGACGGATAAAAAGTAGCGATTATGAAAATCTGGAGGGAGTAGAGGACGGGTTAATCGAGGATGAGGAGAAGGAGGAGACAACGGATGGAAGGACAGGAGAAGAGGAGTTGGCGTGTGGTCGTAAGGGGGTGAAGAGTGCCGATGTCACGTCATGGGGAGGGCTTAGAGCACCAGGAGGAGCCAGAAATAAAGGTTGCGCTCAACATGTGTTTCTGTCAGTTCCTTCTACATCCTTGACCAGACCTGAAGGAGGAGACATTTCTAGAAGGAAAGTACAGTGTGTGTCAGGCTCGCCTGGAGACCATGAGTCACGGCACCGGTGATGAAGTGAGGACGACTTGCAGCAACCTTTAAGCAGGAGTCGAGACTTTTAGGGAAGCTACTCCGGTTGGGATTGTGTCTATTGCTTACTGTTTTATCGTTCTGACGAGTGATCGCTGAAGGAAACACTCGACTCGATGCGATGACTGCCAACAACTGAGCCGAAGGTAGCTTGGGAGGTGAATGCTGGGATGTCTTATCATACAGGACTATGGAAATTGCGGGCAGTACTTTTTCTGCCATAGTGAGTGGACTTGTATGGACCTCTAAATCTTTTTGCAGAACACTGGGACGCTGTCAACATCGGGTCTCCATTTTCACCCTCAGTAATGACCTCTATTATGAAGGACCAATCAAAATTTCACTGAACAACAACCGCAGTTAGAATCTCTTCTGACACCAATGGACCCCAAACAGTCATCTGTCCGGTGGGGGATGACAATGATGATGAGGAGGAGGAGGCAGTGATGGTCACTCAGTTAAAACTGCAGCTTCGTTATCAAGACCAGAAGCTCTAAGGTTGTGCTCAGCATGTGTTTCTGTCAGCTACTCAGACCAGCTTGACCAGACCTGAAGACAGAAGAAGGAAATGGAGACCAAGAGTCTCAGCAGCAGTGATCCCGAGCCTGGATATTAGAGAGCTACTCTGGTTGGGATTACTGTTTTATCTTTGTGACGGCTGGAGGAGAACACTCTAGAATGAACCTGACGACTCTATCAACTTTTGGAGGTTAAGAATACTGGGAAATCAGCAAAACTAAGAAATCCCCTGTGATTTTGAGTGGACCTGTACTGACCTTGAAGCACCTTTTCCAAGACTGGGGAAGATTGTCGGCTTTTACTCATGATGATGATGATGATGATGTGGTGGCAGTGATGGTGGTCACTCAGTTAGAACTGCAGCTTTGTTATCAAGGCAAGAAGCTCCGAGGCTTCACCTGTAAACTCACCAGATCTGCCCACGGCTTCCTGCCAGAGAGCTCCTGGTTCATCGCCGCCCAGGTGGCGCTGCCCTTCCTGGTGTCCGGACTGGGATTGGTGGCAGCCGGGATGGTCATAGACGTGGTTCAAGTAGGATCGCCTCACGTCTTACGTAGATGTGTTAGTGGTTGTTCTATGTGATGGTTGAATATACTGTGCAAATGTTTTAGAGAGGTGTGGAAAACTGCTGCAAATTAATAATGCTTTCAGCAATAGAGGTGGTAATATTTACATTTTATCAGTTAATAATGTGAAGTGAGTTAAAAGACGGGAAATTGAAATCAAATTAGTATTTGGTGTGAACACCCGTCACCTTCAAATCAGCTTCAGCTCCTGTAGGGACACTTTCACAGTTTCTGAGGGAACTCAGCAGCTCTGTTGTCCTCTAGACCAGTAAAGGTACCACTGAGCTACTCATGAACAAGGTACCGTACCCAAGCAGTGATCCACCAGGCACTGCCTAAAAGCTGCCCACTGCTCCTTCACGGATGGGTCAAGTGTAGTTGATAGCATAATAGTTAGGCCTCACACAGACGTCTGAACCAGGTGTTTTTCTGGCATTCGTGGCGCCAGGTGAGCGGCGACTGAATGCCGACCGTTTTTCTGCTCATTGGAGCAATCAAAGCGTCCACACGGGCGTTCAGCACCGGCGTTCGGCCGGCTGCATGTTCGGGTGGCGTCAAATAAACGCTGCATGCAACCTTTTGTTGGCGTCAAAATCCCAACGAACGCGAGGAAAACGACGCTATTGCGAACGCCAGTGAAACACCAATCGAACGCAGCTACAAAACGCAGCAAAAACGCATATGGCGTTCAGAGAGTTTCATTTCGAACGTCCGTGTGGACGAGGCCTTAGAGACTTGGCCCTGTGATCAGAAGCTCGCTAGTTCAAGTCCCAGACCGGTAAAGGAACTCCTTAGGTACTCATGAGGAAGATACCATCCCTAAGCACTGCTCCACTACCAAAAAGCTGTCTGTCTCATTCACAGATGGGTCAAATGCAGAGGTCACATATGGTTTTGGTGCACTGTACTTGGGGATGTACCTCAGTGATACCTTTAAAGTCCGATACTTGAACCGATGGGGGCCAACTCCCTAACCGTTACACTAGCAACTGTCCAACTACCACCTGAGGGTCAATTGCAGTTAGTAGCGTAGTGGTTAGGGAGTTGACCCCATGATCGAGAGGTCGCCGGTTCAAGTACCGAGTACCTCAGTGGTATCTTTACAGTCCAGAACTTCAGCAGGTGTTGCTAGCCATTTCACTACCACCTGAGAGACGTGAGGTAGAGAGAGTAGAGTGAGATGGAAAGAGATCGGTCTCCTGATGTTTGGAGGTTTGGACTGATGTGTGAATCCCTTTTGGTCCCTGTTTGTCTGAGCCGGGAGGGGTTGGGGGGTGTGCAGGTTGTTATAAATAGTTTCCCGCTGTCAAACTGGCACTGGCATCAGCTCCTCCTTTATCTCTTCATTTAAACATTGGGGTTATATTTAGACGCAGGGCAGGAGAACAGCCGCTTAACTCCTACAGTTTGGGCTTTAACTGGTCATGCTGAGGGTCAGCTGTCCAGACACTAAATGAAATGATTTGTGATTGTGAACACAGCACAGCACACAGTGCACTACAACCGAATGTGAGCTCTGCATTTGACCCATCCTTGAAGGAGCAGTGAGCAGCTTTTTTTGGCAGAGCCCAGGCAGCCGTGCTTGGGGATGGTACCTTGCTCATGAGTACCTCAGCGGTACCTATACTGGTCTGGGACTTGAACCGGTGACCTTCAGATCGCCGGACCAGCTCCTTAACCGTTACGCCACCAGCTGCCCCAGGACAGAACCAGTCAGTTTACCTGTAATGTGTGGGTGAGATTAGGGGTGTTGAAATTAATCACATAATCGATGCATCGCGATTCAGATGTGGACGATTCTGCATCGATGCAGTGGCAGCTCGTTATCGATTTTAACGGAGGTTTTCAACCGGCGATCCGCTGCCCCCTAGCGGTCTACATGCAGTCCCCCTTTACTACTGAACTCACTTTATCAAAATTATTCCTTTTTTTAATTTTTCAAAACATTTCCAACTGATTTGGGCACATTTTGAACATTGATTTTGTATATCACTGGTTACCTTCTAACTAACTGTATCTGCACAAATGATTAAAAAGTATTGCACAGACTCTAGTTCTCCACTGCTGTTATAATATCTGCACAAACTTTAATGTTAGTCAGACTGTTGTAAGAGATACTGTTTTATTAATAGACAGGATATAGAATTTTTCATATCGAAACTGTTTCTCACCTCTTGCACATACAGTGTAAAAGTCAATTTCCACTTTTGTAGGTTAATACTGCATCTAAATTCTCTCTTTCTACTTCTATTTCTAGTACAAGTTTAAAGTTTATATTTAGTACTCCATTTCCAGTTTAAAATGTATATTTTGTATTCTATTTATATACTTTTTGTTCTATATGCCCTATTTGTTCTTTCTTCCCTGTTTCTTGTTGCACTGTGTAAACTGAAGCCATGTCGTCTCGTCTCTCTGTATATCTGTACAGTATATAGCAGAGATGACAAAGTTTACTTTGACTTTAGTCTTTATGAATAATGAATTTAATGCAAATATCTAAAAAGTAATACAAAAAATACTCCCTCCAACACTTGGTCTGAGTGGTGGTCCCTGGGACAGAACCAGTTATATCATAATGACATTGCTTGGTGATTTTCTGGCTGTGGCATAAAAATTCAGTAGCGACTATAGCTGCCCAATCTGTGATCAATGCCCAATCTGTGTGCAATGTGAAGCAATTTAGAAAAATTGATTGCATGCATCGCAATGCATCAAGATATCGAATCACTGATGTGATAATCGTAATCGAATCGAATTGTGAGACCAGTGAAGGTTCATACCTCTAGGTGAGATACTAATTGGTAATGTGGGGTCAATTTCATGATTATATTTGAAATAAAGCTAAATGAATGTTCAACGTTGCACCACATTGCCTTTACTGTATTAATAGAAATCGTTTCCAAGGTTTTCAGATTGTTTGAAAATATAAACACATTTTTATATTATTTTCATATTTGCTTTAAACTAATTCTTATTGTTTTATGTTGATTTTAGAACAAGTTTCAAAATAGTCTTTAAGCTATTTTGAGAGGTCCAAGTACCTAAAAGACATTGTCTTGCTCTCAAGACTTCATCTATAGGACTTAAAATAGCCGGGATTGTAGCTTAACGGCTCTCTACACACTAGGTAGTGCACATGGAGAGTCACACACCCTAGTTGACTTGGTACACCATAGGGCGGGAAGTGACTTTTCTTAAATGTTGTGCACTACGCTGGAAATGCTCCGCCCTTACTCCACTCTGCTTCCATGCTTTAAAGCAGCGTGGTGCTGTTTTAGGAAATGTCAATTTCTGTGGTGGTATTTCTGTGTCAAAATTCTGGGTGCAGTGGAACTTTGGTGAGCAAACTATCTTCTGTTACCAGCTTGACTCCACCTTCCTCATTTATCCAATATTTGAGTATAAGCACAAAAAATGTTGGATATCGGTATTGGCTGATAGGACATGAACTTGGATTGGTGTGTGAGGGTGGGGATGCAGAAGATAGGACTAGAGTGGAGACAGATGGTCGCTGTGAAGGCCTGAAGGAAAGAAGCTGAAGAGGAAGAAGATGGGGTATTGGCTGATTATTCTCATATCATACAGCCCTAATGTTAAAATATTATTGTGCATGTGTTTGTGTATTTACATTTTTACATAAATATACATATACTGCCCAGCAGGTGCTGTAAAAAGCTGCCCTGCTCCTTCACGGATGGCTACCATTTTGGTGGGGAGTGCACTGTGTGCCTGTGGTGTGTTCTAATGACAAAGTAGTCTGCTTTTTCACCACTTACGGTGAGCTACGAAGTCATCACTCGTGCCAATGTGTGTGTGTTTCAGCACTGGGAGGTGTTTAAAGTCATCACCAGGTGTTCTAAATGCCTGGTTCCAGCTCTGGTTGGTCTGAAGGGGAATCTGGAGATGACTCTGGCGTCTCGACTCTCCACTGCAGTACGGCTTTTATCTTTAACAGATGTTGTTCTGGTGCTGCTGTACAGCCCGGTTTAGTTTGTGTGCGCTCTCTCCTGCAGGCCGACACAGGTCAGATGGGCGATCCCAACAGCAGTGGCTGATGGTGACCAGCAATCTGGCCCTCCTTGGAATGCACACTCCAAGACACTTCTGGTCAGAGATTGGGTTGATGACAATGAGACAAGATTTAACTATTTTACAGAAAACCTGATTAACATAGGAGTGTTATGTGTGTTTTTATTTGAGTGAAAGACATGAGATGTGGTGTGTGTGTGTGCGCGCTCGTGCGTGTGTGTGCGCTCGCGTGCGTGTGTGTCTTGTGGCGTGTGTGCGTGTGTCTTTGCTTCAGCGTGTGTGTGTGTGTGTATATATGTGTGTGTGTATACGTGTATGTGTATATATCTATATGTGTGTGTGTGTATATATGTGTATGTGTACATATATATATATGTGTGTGTGTGTGTGTGTGTATGTATGTGTGTGTGTGTGTGTGTGTGTGTGCAGTGTATTTAGTGCATGAAGTGTCTGGACTCTCTCGTATGATTCCTCCTGCATCTCTTCACACCATTACTGTGCATCAGCTTCTAACGTGTAATTGAAGTGTAAATCATCTCATTCCATCATCAGATTGTACATTATCACCTCGACCTCGACCACAAATATCATCACGTTTTAATATTGTTTCCTTATAAGAGCTGGTCAGTAATGTTGATCTCACCCTGTCATAAAGAATGCAACATCAATTGAGAAGATTCTGCAATAATAATAATAATAATAATAATAATAATAATAATAATAATAATAATAATAATGAAGTCAAAGAGGTGTGTTAGATTAAGAATAAATTAGGAAAAATGTTAGCAAGTAAGAGCTGAAGAGAATCAGCAGTTGGTTTATTAATAATCGCTAAATAACAAATAATTGTAACAATTATATAAAAGTTAATTAAAAAAGAAATTTAATGAAAAAGATGATCAAAAAATATTAAAGGAGATAAATATTGATTAAAAATTAGAAACAACTTAAAAATAAAAGTAAAAATAATTTTCATTTAATTTTAAAACTAAAACAAAAACTTAACCCTTAAAATAAATAAATTCTTCTTTTTTTCTTAGCATTAAAAGTAAAAGAGGGTTTTTTTCTGCAATAGAAAGTGATTTGAAAGTAGGTTTATGAGTGATATTTTAGGAGCAAGGCTGCTTGCCCTGTTCACCCCGTAACTCTGAACAGCAGTGTGTTTTGTGTTGTGTGTTTACAATGGCGGTGCAGGTGCAGTGCAATTAGTGGGCTTTTGGCAGCTGGCGGCGTGGCGTTGGGAGCCGTGTCCAGGGCACAGTAGTGGAACTGGACCAGGCGGTTCTGTGTGCCAGCAGCGTCACTACTGCCTTCGTGGCTGCGCTCTCGTTAGGTGGCGTACCCAAAACACATTCCATTCAGTTCAGAATTCAGAATAATCACTCGGACAGTACACAACTCGTCCTCGCTCGCTGTGGAATCTGGGAGATTTGATCTTATTTGGCGTCAGAGGCTGCTATAAATATGTGGGAGTTAACAGAACCTCTGGGACACTTCCCAGGCGTCTGTTTATGCGACAAGAGCAAAAAAGCGTTGGCCAAATCACTCAAACATGATTTATTATTAAATTAGAAGATTAAATCATTTTATTTTGTACTTAGACCTGCTGGAAAAACTACCCGCTAATGTGTAACACCATCAAAATGTTGGTTATTTTGGGGGCCAGGAACAGATTGATTTTATTCACATAGATTCTTATGGAGAAAATTAACTTGGAACTCCACCTTTTTGGGATTTAAACTGCCTTCTGGAACAGAGTGAGTTGGAGTTCGGAGGTACTTACTGTGTTTACTGTTCATTAGTGATAGTGTATAAATATGTATGTATTGATAAATGAATAGATAAACAAAACCATTGTTCCTTAAGTAAATCAAGGCAAAAGGGTTAATTAATGGTGATGTTGATTTGAGGTGATATCGTCCAGCCCTA